>VWZD01012699.1:1465781-1924696 GCA_013396695.1 Sakesphorus luctuosus
GGGCGCTGCTGAGCGGGCGAGGGAAGGAGAGGCGGCCGGAACGGGATCGGGATCGGGATTGCAGGGAAGGAGCCGGGTGAGCCGCGGGCCGCCTGAGCTCACCTTCTCTCTCTGCGACCGCGGGGAAGGAGATGCCTGACTCCCCCTTGTCCCTAAAGGGAGATTGGTTTTAGGATTTGCAGGGCACGGCTGGCCCGTTTTCCTGGTCTTTCAGTGGATGATGCCGCGATGCGCGGGCGGAGAAGAGGTGATGCGGTGGATGGGACAGGCATTTGGGGGTACGGTGGTCAACTATGGCCCCCTCTCCGCCAGCTCCATAACTGATCCCTGCCACCGCTGCGCCCTGCGGCGGTTCCAGCAGGATGGAAGTCCTGGTGATCCAGGCCGGAGAGTGTTTACAAACCACTGCCCTCTTCTGGGCCGTAGGGATCGGCCCGAGGAGTTCTTTAACTCGGAGAGCTCACAGCTGTATCCTACACTTGAACATTACCGTGTGAAGTCCTTCTATAGGGTCACAGAACACAGCACCCCGTTCTACACACAGTATGCAAACCTATTCTAAAATATTCGCCGTTTTGAAAAAAAACAAAACCACCCTGTGGTGTAACTTAACATCTACTCCCTAGGCCTAAAGAGCATGTGTATGAAGCCCAAAATTCATGTCATTTTAGGCATGAGCACAAGAAATGTGTTCTGGTTTAGACACTTTCCACCAAAAGTATTATATATATGTATATGACCATAAATATAATCATAGATGTTTTTGACAAGCTTAGAAAAATGTTTCACCACATGCAGCTTCTCAATTAGTAATTTTCATTCTGCTGTGTGAAATGCAAAGGACCTACCTAGTCCAGCCGGTTCCACTCCATGAATAATTCCAAATGTAAAGTCTCAAAAGGAGGGATTAGTAGGAGCACTGCATCTGAGTTAGCAGACAAATTGATATCCAAAGAGAATCATTTCAAAGGAAGAGCAATAATGTAAAGATTTTTCCTTTAGCAAAATGTCTTTCCTAAGAAGTAAAGGGATTGGAAATGGAGCAGCTGCTTTTGAGGAGTCAGTTGTAATGTTCAATTATGCCTCAAGGGAAGGATCAGAAGAATTTCTAGTAAATATTGCTTATTTAGCATAATTTTACTCTGCCAGTTTCTAAGGAACCTATTAAACTAATATCTAAGTGCTGCACAGGGATTATGGAAAATAATAGCATCTGCCTAGAAGGGACAGTAAGTTATCTGTTCCAGCCCAGTTTTATTGCAGCTGTTTGTACCTCTGAGCTGTAGGCTGTGTTTTCTTCTACTTTGGGCAAGATAAGAAAGAGTGTTTCTTGCAGAACTAGAAGAAGGTAACACGTGCAGGGCTCTGCCTAGTGCTTCAGAATTCTGGGCTTGCTGATTAGAACAGTGTTTGTTGTTTGCTGCTGGTTTTTTTTTTTAAACTCTCAAATTTACATATAGGACCTGTTAAAATGAATCATGTACTAGGACTGCTGCTATGAATATTGTGAGGACCAGAGAAAACAGAATGAGTGCATCTGTTTGAAGTCTTTTTCTACATTGGCAGAGGACCATTACTGCTCAGCAGAAACAGAGCAAGTCACAAACATTAGTGTACTCCAGCTGTTTAGTAAATAGGCTGTTCTTAGTGTGGGAAGTGTGCCTTTTGCAAGCCTCTGTCCCGAGCCAAGTAGCAGATAGTGATCTGCTTGAAGACAGCCAATTCCCTATATATTAGAGAAAGACAGAGGGAGTTTCTTTCTTCTTGGCAGTTACTGAGCTTTGAACATGCATGGCCAGACATGTTCAGTCTATGCATCATGCTGGAGCAAATATAGGAAGAAATGCTGATGTTCCTCCAAGCATTTTCTTTTGTCTTTGAAATTACTTTGTCCAAGTTGTTTTTTGTTTAATTCTCACCATATACTATTCTAGCTGCATGGCTTGTTACTGGCTTATTGGTGATGTTGGTTTTATCCTTAATACTTAGATGTGTATGCTGAGAGGTTGCATTCCCAGCCATGTAGGATTGTGGGACAAAGCTCTCATGAGAGTACAAGCAGCTGCCTCCATGGACTGCAGAGGTGAAGCAGTGAAATGAGACTGCACATTTTAAGTAATCTCTGCTAAAAACCCCACAGAATTAGAATTGAATATGAATCAGCTTTAAGCACCATAACATTTTGATAGGAGTGGCATTTCCTTGCTGGATGCCACCTGCCCCAATCATGCACTACCAGTTTATGTCAAATATGTTACACTATCTATTCTGAAAGCATAGTTGGATAGAATCACTTACATAAATGACCAATCATAGCTCTCAGTTTTCTGTGAACTACACAAGAAAAAGTGTGATTTTGTTCTAAAATATTTATGAAACTAAGTTAATGCCCCCTGCATTATACATTTGACATTGTATGTAGTTGTAATAAGGTATAAACAAACATTGCATATTTTAATGTCAAATATTTACATTTGCAAGAAAGTAATTTCCATATTCTACTGCATTTTAAAATTTCATCATAATTCATTAACATAATTGGGAAATAACTGATCAAATTATTGAGTAGGATTGTGGTAGTACAGTATGACAGTTATCAACATACTTGTACTGCCTTCATTGTGAATGAGTTTCAGGCCATGATTTCAAGGTATTTAAGAAAAGTCTATCCATGGCTGGATCATCTAACAATATAAATTTAGGTGGGTCATGCATGTTTACACAACTGTATTTAAAATACCTTTGTTGAATTAGCAAGAGCCCACACTAGTGGTTTTCTGTGGGTGTACACTGTCAGTGCACTGCCTGACACTCCCATCTGAACCGTGCCCAGGATGTACTCACACAACTGATGTATTCATGGCATGTTTGCCAGTAGCTTTTCATGGGGTCAGACTGTTCTACAACCAGGCTTTTGGAAAACACCAGGTCATTTCCTTCTTAATTTTCCAAGAACTACATGCCACTTTGTGACAACTAGGCAGAGGGCTTGGAGGGGTTAAACCCTGCTTACTCTCCAATTACTCCCCTATAACTAACCTGTTAATAGCTGTGCTATTGCCAGAGGTGGGGAAAACTCTTGAGCAGGGCAGGCTGTGAGTGCTGCTGACTGCTGCTGGGAAAGAGGTCTAACAGAAGCTCCAGGGGCAGCTGCAGGGACCCCAGGGCTCCATGCCTGAACTGCCTGCCCATCGTGTGGCTGGGACTGCTGCACTGACTCACCTGACTTTCTCCGGGACGCAGGATCTCCCTGTCATAGGAGAGGCAGGTTGTGTTAGAGACCTTCCCACTGACTTGCCTGGCCTCTGTCCTGAACTGCACTGTCTCTCACACAGAACGTGGAAGTGGTGTTACTTGTTAACATTAAATATTTAACTGTGACCAGAAGTGCTTTAGTATCCAAGCCCATCTAGTCTCCTCACTGTCAGCTCAGTCTTAAACTGTGACACACTTTCTCTGAGGAGGATAAACAGTTGCTGCTAAGGCAGAGGCTGGTCATAATAATGAAATACATTTGTGTTGAAATTCCTTGTCTAGGAGAAAGCTTCCTTATGCAGTGACCACAAAGAGCAAGAGAAGTTGCATACAGAGATGAAGCAAAGGAAGTTGAGGTGGCCCTGGTGGGAGGAATTCTCAGTGTGAATAAGATTACTATCCATGCTGTTAACATCTGAGGTTTCTAAAAGAGTTGGTGGCAGTGGGAAAAGGTGCAAATGCTTAGGTGAAGCAAAGACAATGGAAAGAAACATATACATTAAAAAAATCTTTTTTTGTCCCTTTAGGTTCTTTAACATATTGGTATTTCTGGGTCTCAAATGTTTCTTTCCAGGATACCAGCTGTCCTCCATTGCTTATTTTGATAGTGGTGTTTCTCCTTAGCATTTTATTAGTCTTGCTGCATTTATTATGAGAATAGGTAAATAAAGTACTAAATGCAACACACTAAGTATGTTTTTATGTCTAGGTTATGGACTCATGTTCTCTTTTTACCCAACTCTCAATGCTTGCATTCTCTTTCCACTACCTACTTTATATTGCTCTCATTTCTCTCTGTAGATTCTTCATGCTCCTTAGTGCCCTCCCATTTTTATTAAAGAAAAGTAAGGACACATTACCTCAGTCTTTAGCTGAAGTAAAATCATCCAGCTCAGTGGTTGTTATATGCCTCTTGCTCACTATGACTGTGGCCACTGCTGGTAGAGGTAGCAGAAGTTGCAGTAGCAACAGCTTTTTTTTCAATATTGGCCAGGGCAAAGTGTTTGACTGTGTAGGAATTATTTAGCCAGCACTTTTCTATGGCACATTTGCATTAGAATCTGGGAATCTCAGTCTAGGTCTTCAGCCCAGAATGGCTTCCAAAACCATCTCTCCATTTCTTAGCACTTCAGAAAGCTGCATCTTGATCACAACATTTCTGTCTTTGAGATTCCTGTCTGTCACCTGTGAAGAAGGAAAACAATACTTTGAATGAATTTGAATATATATGCCTTAATAATTGGTGAACTCATTTTAATGTTGTAGAATAAAGTTTTTCACCTACAGGATGCACTAAAAGTAACTTGGTTTGATACACATATGCTTGTGTAGGATTTTTTTTAACCTAAAGAATATGGAAGCAGTGGTCCTCATTATGTAACACATTTGTTTTTGAAATCTACAGTGGATTTAATTTACAGAACAGTAAGTAAAAATGTTTTTCATTGATGCAGTTCTTTTAAAATATTCCTCCATTTCTTGCAAACTGTGAAGCAAAGAACCTTAAAAAGAAATACAGTATGTTTTACCTTACTGACAGACCAAAGTAGGAAAGAAGCCAGCTTATCTACTGTTGCAATAAATCTGTTAACTGTGACATGTAACCATAGCCCTCATTCTTTTAATACTAATTTTGCAAGAACAACTTAGTGATACATTTTTTGTGTTCTTATATAACAGCTGGAGAGAATACATTTTCCTGTACTATACCTCATAGTAAGCTCATGCCAAGGTTGTTACCATCATGCTATTGAATTGCTGTAATAACAACTCACCTTCTTTTTTATTTAGTTGGTTTTCACTGAGCTTTGTTATTCCACACATGCTCTTCGTCTGGAACTTTTTATACCAGAAAGCCTTTGAAGAGTGGGAAGCTCTGAAGCCCTTGAAATTTATCTGGAAATAGCATGGTTTCTTTTACTTTGGCTTTAACTGCTGCTCACATTCTTTTATTGCAGGGCAATAGGAGCAAGGAACTTGTCAGGTTTTCGTGAAAAGGCAATACACATTATCCAGAAATTGCAACACAGTATCAGTTTCTGTCCCACTCAACATTTTCTGCATCTTCAGTTAGAAAATGCAACTTATGTATCAATAGCTTTTCTAGCAGTTTTTGAAACTATTTGACACTAAGTATCAGAATTCCATTTACCTTGTAACTAGTACTACAGTTAGTTCTTTGGGTCAAGACAGATATTACAGATTCTTTTATGTTCCTCTACTCTTTGAGATATATTGGACTGCTACTGAAACATGACATTTTTCTGCTGAGGTAATTTCGCTTGTAAGTCATGGTCGGAAGCATGGAAGGTCTTTTTTACTTCACATCTTACAGTTAGTTTATTGAAAAGGCACTTCTTAGTTCCAAAGACAAGCATGAGAATTCCTGAGGTTTGCTAACCTATTTTTTCCTGTGTCACGTTATTTTCTATCATTTCTCTCAAAATATGTTGGACTCAGTTCTCTGGGACAGGAGGAGTGATGATGAAAGAGCACACCAGCACAAAGACAATGAAACACAATGAAATTACTTTAAGTCACAGAATAGCTAAGGTTTAAGAGATCAACTACATACTTATGGTTCTTTTTAACATTTAATTCTCAAATCATAAAGTTTTCCTCAGATTTCTAATCAAACAACCCATTCTTCCAAATAATAAATTTTGAGTTGATGCGCAGAATTGAAGAGAATTCAGAGCAAACAATGCTTTCTTTTCTGATGTTACTCTCTGGAATTAAATAAGCACAAACCTTATCAACTCTTTGATTATCACAAAGACAGAGCAGAGTTACAGGCCACATAAGCAGGCACATTAACTACCCCATAGGAACGTAGCACAAGCTACAGCCATCAAACATAACCCAAGGCACTGGGTTATAACTCAGCTCTTAGTTGGTTTACCAAACGAGTATGACCACTTTCAGCTACAAAGCCAAACATCATCTCTGTAGTGCAGCATAGCACACAGTTCCCAGGCTGCTGTGTTCAACAGACATGATCCCAGTGGAGCACACATGCACAACATGTCACTCCTGTGTCTCTATCCACCTTCCGTTGCAATGTTTAAATCTGCCCTGCAAACTTATGATCACAGAAAGAAGATTGCAGCACCTGTCATCCCACCCTTGATCTGTGCTCCTCCCATACTGGCCATGGTGGCATATCCCATGATTCGTAAGGTTGGTGCTCTCTCCTGGGTTAACTATGCCAGGGTCATTGCTTGCTTGACAGGTTCTGTAACACAGTAGCATGAAGATGTAAATACCATAATAGTTGAAATTACTTTTTAAATTCCCTCTACATGAATTAGCATGTTATTGGTGTGGATGCTGTGCTTTGCATTTCAATTCCTACAGGTCCTTGCATATTTATAAAAAGCAATAGTTAATCCTTTAAAAACACATGAAATAAAAATATTGTTCTCAATTCAGTATTTGTGTTACTCTCTGGAATTAAATTGAAAGTTTAACCTTCAAAAGATATCTGTAGCATAGCATGCAAACCTAATGCAAACAATGTGATGTACAATCCTTCATTTGAGTTTTCAGGGCGATTTGTTCAATCATCCTTCTTTAAGCTTTCTATAACATGTGGGGAACAGTTTCCTCATGAAGTAAAATCTGGTTTCATTTTGTAGGAGCCTCACTGCCCTTTTGAACTACATGCATAAACATACAAAAACATTTTTGTTCTAATGTTGATCCTAACATCCTTCTCTTAGAATGGCTGTTGCTTCACTTTCCCCTGTTTTATGAGCCCTACACCACTCACCTCTCAGGCTCCTGGATGACAGTGGGTCTTGAAATGGAGTGAGGAAAGACCTATGTTACCAGGTCTGCAGCAGCCTACATTGGTGGTCAGTAGGCCTGCTGGAACAGGGACTATGCTGGGAACATAAGAGTGAGCGATGATTACAGAGGGACACTTTACTGGAATGATGTGAGCTGAGGATTCAGTTGTCCTATGAATATACTAGGTCTGTGGGCACGCCTCATGCCCCAAAAAGTAGGTAGGAACTAAAATGATAAAAGAGGTGAACAAAATCTCCCAACAATGAGGGCTGTGGCAGATTCAGTGGACCCCATTCAATGAACTCCCTCAGCAGATCATGTCAACCTCACAGCTTGCTTTCTTCCACTGCCCACCGGAGAAGAAGGAACAGCAGCCATCATGAGCTGGGGAATACGTGGAAGCTGTATGGGGTTGGGATATCAGACAGTGATACACCAGGGAAGCAAGAAAAGGAGAGAATCCAGGGATGCTGAGGAAGACTCCAGACCTGACCTGTGCGTTACTGGAAAGTTGCCTTGATTGCCACTGCAGAGACTGATTCAAAGAATAAAACCCACTAGTTTAGAGAAAAGGAAATTTGGAAGGGCTTTTGACAGTAAAAACAACAGGGAGGGTTACACCAGGAGACAATGGATATCAGACATGAAACAAGCATCTGATTATGCTGCACTGTAGAATACATCCATCTTACTACTAAATACAGCTAATGCATAATGCTAGTGCTGGTTTTCTCATTCTAAAGTGTGTCAAATACAAAATACAGGACCAGTACTGCTAGTACTTACTCCTGCTCAGCTCACAAGTAACACTACATGACTGAAGTGTCCCCTTCCGTACAACTTTTTATCAATGAAATATTCCCCAGTTATGGATTTAATGTTCAATCCTTGGAGTACAACAGGTTCTAGTTGATTTCCACTGACTTTATCACATGCCAGTAAAGCTCATGTTCTGTAAAAATGAATGACATTATTTCCTTTTCTTTTTTTTTCTACATAGACAATCTTTCAGCCACTCTTCCACTAGCAAACACTTCGCCTCCATCCTCTGCTCACAGATGGACCTTGTATTTTTCACTGAATATTTACAAAAGGTTGGTAATCAGTCATGTCTGTGAACAAAATAAAAAAAGGTAAACGTATTCTGGCAAGTGTTTCTTGGTCTGTTTCCTATCATGGGAGCCAGAAATGCATGTAAATCTCCCTGTGTCTTCAAAAGTTATTTATATACTGGTACTGGCTGAACACCCATTTCTTCATCTCTTTCTGTCATTCATTAATTTCTTTCAGCAATAAACTAGTGTACAAATATGAATTACTGGCAAGCCTTAAAAACGTGAAACAAAACTATGAAATAAAATTGAGGATTATAGGTAGTCACAGCACATAGTCATGAAAAATTGTAATATCTGTTGCAGTAAATATGAGCCCTGGGTTTTCAACCTTGTTAAAAAAAATTCAAATGGATATATATTTAAAAAAAAGCCATTATCAAAGACTGACTTTGAAGTAGAGGAATAACTGATACCACTAATAATGTTGTCAGGGGCTGAGACAACTTCTTATAAAGGCAGATCATACGTAGCACTGACACTTGAGCAAGAACTTGCTAAGGTGCTGTCTCCTTTTGAAAGGCTCCATGATGACACAAATTCCTTTCAAAAAATAGTTATGGAAAATTTAAAACTATTAGCTTGTTCAATTAGCTAAAAAACCCTCAAATGATGCAAAACTGATGATCAATTATCAGCATTATCAGCATTAACTTGATTTTAACTTCTTTCTGTTCTCAAGTGTTCAAATTAAACTGCATCCTCTAACACCTCCTGCATTTCCTGTCTGTGCTGCTACCTCCTTTGTGGAGATGTTTTGGTTTTTTTAAATTCCAGTCTTTAGTTTTAATTTTGAGAGGGGGGGGCTATTTTCTTTGAAACCACTATTGCCTACATCATTAAAAATAAGTAAGCATACTTAGGCGAAAACTCTTACCTAAATAACCTAACAAAAGAAAACATGCAAATCAAAACCAGTTCAGGGAGTGTATCTTACTAAACCAAACCAGAACAGCTCCACAATTCTTAATGCAGTGCACAAGCAGGCACTTCCCTTTTGGCCAATAAAGCTTTACATCTTTTTTGCCAGTGATGAACTTTCCTTTTTAATATACCACCATACATTCCCTTGACACCTTGACTAAAAGTAAAAACTACAGCAGTACGTTATTTTGATTTTTGATGTCATGCAAGCATGGATACACATATATTCCAACACCTTCTGTCCATCTCATCACAATGGTAATGCCGAGGCAAGAAGCGCATCTCTCTCCTCCCATTCTGTACTTCGCTGCTGTTTTTCAACTCTTCCACCTACTTGACTATGAGTTTGCATAAACATTGCTCTTGGTGCCTTAATTTTTTTAAGTCAGTTGATTTCGTTATGACTGTTTCACAAAGGAGTCTGTGTATTGTTATCCAAACTGCTTATCTAAAGTAAGTCCAGCACTTCCTCTTGATTGTGACAGAGATAAGCTGCTAGCTGATGTTTTTCGGTGGGGTGAAATATTTTCTCCTGGGATTTCAAGGATATGGGAGACATACACTGGATTACTGAAGTTCCAAGGACATGAAATAACACATAGCATTATATAATAAAGGGATCAAATTAACAGAACATACACCAAAACATCACAATCAAAATGCATAGTGAAATCATCTTTCCTGCCAGTTTTTAAGACATCTAGCAGAAGGTCAGAGTTAGCCAGTACTTAAGACTCAGTCCTTCAAGTCTTTGGAGGTGCTCAATGCCACACNTGCCACACTGAACTTTGATCATCATTACATATAGCACGCTCCTAAAGCTTTTGGCTACAATGTGCCATTAAACACACTTTCCAAAATCAAAGATCCCAACTCTCCACTGGATCCAAGACAGGAATGAATGAACCTATAACAAGGAAGCAGGACCCTGCTCTGAATTTTATATAGTTTAGATTAGTAAAAATAAAAAATGTTCAAAAGCATCTATTTCTTAAATCTTAAGACTGCTTTTCAAAAAAGCTGTTTACTATTCTGAGCAATTTTCTTCTACTGAAAGCTTTAATAGTCCATTACATTTTCTTTCACCACATTTTATTAAGTCCTGTTATTTTTGTTGGTTTCTGAGTGTCATCAATTTTAATTACTATTGCTTTTGTTTTATTTTGCTGAGTTTGAATATTTTTAATCTATCCATTTTATCTCCTTTTAGCAAATAAAGAAGTCAACTTAATTTTTGTCATAGTGTATTTCCCATGCAGCTGCAATTCTCCACATAAATTGAAGCAAATTAAAATGTATTTTACATTGGATGAGAATGTGTAGAAAAAGTTAAAGCTCCAGAAAATGAAGCAGGCTAATCATAAACAAACCTAATGGCCTAATTACAAAGCTTTCCATAAGAAAAAACAAAGCCCAAGAATAAAAATAAAAATATTAACAATGGAAAAAAACCTTGTTCTCTTACTCAGGTGGTGACATGTACACCCTTACACATTTCACAATATCTGTACACCTAAATTACAAATATTTCAGGCTGTTTGCCCTCAGCTTGTTACTTGCCCTTTCCTCAGTGCCATAATACAGTCTCAAAATTCTGCTTCTGAAGGTAATAATTTTAGAGAAGAAGAAACTGTATCAACCTATTGAAGATTTTTTTTTACTCCAATGTCTGTCTGTTTGGGTTAAATATTCAAGATTCGTATAAAGCACATAGACTTGTCCCATACATTAGTGCAATTACTCTTTCCTGCTGTTCATTCTGACACTACATGACCAACAATCATATAGTAACATGTAACATACATGACATCACTGCTTATTGCTTAGAAAGGCCATGAGCTACAAGCCATAAAGCACTGCTCACAAGAACCTTCAGAACTAACACAAAGTAAGCTGAACTACTGCCAATAATGTTGAGTAATCTCCAAAATAATCATTCAAATTATAGAAAGGACCTAGGCCCATTCCAGCAATTATGTTTAAGGAAGTCGCCTGTCTGCAGTTTCCTTCCTGACCCTCCATATGATATGAAACAGTGATACAGAAGTTCCTTCAATATTGACAACTTTTTTGGTTGCTGAATTGCATGGACATCACTGGGAAAATTTTTAATTTTGTCCAAACCCCGTAGTTTGAACCTACAGTGGAAATTAGATTAATTTTAAATATTACCTGTACTTAAGAAATGACAAATTTTGACAAATACTAAGGAGGTCCATTAAATTTTTAACTAGTAATATACTTCCATAGTGATCTTGACCAACCAAAGGAAAAGAAATGGGGCATAGAGGAAAGATATTCTGGTATCTGCCTGGAACAATTTCTGCCCCCCTTGGAGCTCCTTTGTTTTGGTTTGTTTTGTTTTGAGCTGCAAGAACTCTGCAAATGGGTGTTCCCAACTTCTGGCAGCCATATGTGCCGCCTACCATCTGTTTTCATTCCACTGCACTATGGAGACAAACATACTTTATTTTTAGTGTTCTGTATTTCCTGATGCTGCACATAACAGGGATAATCTCAGATGTAAGTCACTGGATGCAATAAATCTCCAAGGATAACAGATGAGTAAAGGTGACAGATTATCATACAGGATCAGAGAAGATAATTTTCATTACTTACTTTTCAATGCAAGTATATAATTTATGCAAGTTTGCTTGACTCCTACATACCTGTGCTTTCTTTCCACATCTCCTAGAAGAGGCTTCCTTCACATGTTTCAAAGATACATCTTTTTCACAACTTCCTGAGGTGTAAGAAATTACTCCTAATAATTTAGTGGGTTGTCTCTAGTAGTAGTTATTTTGCATGCAGCACTCAGCATCAAAACAGGATATGAAGAAATGAATAACTGTATCATCAACTCAAGACAGAAAACAGTGCAACAAATGCTGAAAGGAGGTATTCTGTGCATAGGCTCCCACATAGTTCTCTTGGAAACCATGCACTCCAAAATTAGTTTGCAAGCATTAACTGGGTAGGATAGTATTTATATAAATTTTGATTGAAAATATTTCATGGCTTCACCTCAGTGCAACTTTGGAAGGTACCCATGGCATACTGGACAGCTAGATATTCTTTAAAATGTACCAGACTAAGCTGAATTCTAAAAAACATCACTGATTTTACCTGTATTAAGCCATACATTTCTAGGCAACAGTTTCAACCTCCACCTCCTCAAACTTCTAAGCAGCTGAGTAAGCATTGGCTTTTAGCCACAAGTGCCCTGATCAACATCTACTACCCATCCACTATCATATCATTGCCAGTGTGACTTAATACCCATATTTTGAGAGCAGATGGCAGCATAGATCTTTCCACCATACAATACTGCAAATTCAGGATACTGTAAATTAATATTAAGCAACTATGGATGAGGAATTACCTCGATAAAAAAAACTAACAGAAAACTATATTAAGATTTGCACAGAAAATGGAGATTAATGCAGAAACTTAGTGCCTTCATAACAGCTTCTGCATGAAGAGACTCAAAGTGCTCACTGTTTATAGGGCATTCCAAAAGACACCTGAAGGAGTTACATTTAAATTTTTCATATTAGTGCTGTTCAGTCTGCATGTTTTATTTATTAATCCTCTCCTACTTCTACTGGTTGCATGTGATCTTACAAATACAGAAACACTTCTTGATGGATTAGATTGGTAAGGCATTTTTCAATCTTTTTAATTCATTCAAGCATTTTAATAATGAAATGCTTCAATTACTCTACTGTTTTATTAACTTATCTGTAGTTATTACTCTTCCCCCAGAGATTCTGACCAAAACCATGAGCAAATTACTTTATCTTGCTACTTTTAAATTTATTCTGCCTTCTGCTTTCAAATTATAAGATGCAGCTGAGGAATTCTGCAAGTCCTCAAGGCCCGTATACAATAATACAATGCAAAAGTACAATTTTTGTCTTACAGCAGTAACTTTTTCAGCTATCAAAATACAAAGTGGAAATAATTTTGTTGATTGCTGTCACCAAGTCTTCTTTTCTTTCCTTTTTTTTTCTTTCAATATAGTACACAGTTTAGTCTAAAATACTTTTCTGTTGGGTTCCCACTCAAAATCTCTGAAAAAGCACTTAGCTGAAACCAGACACAGGAGCAGCTTTGAATGCAGACTGCGAAATTCACTTTGCATTAGTCAAGTACTAATGAACACCCTTCCATACAGTACTCAGTCAGTGTTCTGTGCCAAGGGAGCGAGACCCTCCCTTTCTAATCCCCCTCATAAACTGTCAATTTACATTGAGAAGTATATAATCCATCCATACATCGTTCTGTCACTCCTAAACTGCCATAAGCTACTACTTTTCAAGATGCCCATGGCATCATTTTGATGCCTGCATTCACTGTGCATAAGCCATTTCCTAAGAAAATCTGAATAGTTTTGTACTTGCTTAGATTTGTTCAAAGGTCAGCAAACATTTATTTCAACATAAATTATTTTTGACAATTATTTCAAATCAATACACAGGCTGAAAATAGAAGAAAAACTTTAAAAACACTGATCTTGAGAACAACATCTCTAATTCTCACTTATTTTGAAATAAAACTATAGTTTGAACTTTGCATTTTAGTCCTATAATAGAAAATTTCTTGTGTAATCGAGCCATAACCTTCCTCAGATTCTCTAATAAAGCCTATCTAATCTGAACATTCACTCCATGCTTTATTCACAGCACTGCAACATCTGACATCTTCTGGATGGCACTTTTTATTATATTGACTGCAAATAAATTTAAACACTGCATTAATGAACAGAAAAATTGTATATGCTTGTACATCAAATTTGAGAACAGTACTGAAAGCAACTCAAGACAATAGCTTAAAAAGATTTCAACCTACATGCCTACTTTTTAAAGATTTATTTAGCAAATCTGAATTTATATCATTAAAAAGTATTTATAATGAATAACCTATTTTTTCATAGAAAAAATTACAATGCTCTTACTCAGTTTTAAGCCTCAGTTTCAGACCACAGGCCATAACAATTTTAGGTACATAATGAACACTTTTTTCAAAATTAGCTTACCTTCCTAGCAACCTTAAGGCTTCCAAATATTTCTAGGTATTAAACACACGTTTAATATTTAGATATATAACAAGGAAATTTTGAAGCAATCTTGAAATTAACTTAATTTCAACACTTCCGGATATTACACAAAATCATATTTTTCTTTAAAATGTCTAAATCTTCTATTATCCTTTAAAACATCTTAAGATCATCACAAGAATCTACTGTAATTGGGAAACAGAAGTCAAACTATGTTTCCAAGTAGATTATTAAAAAAGAAGATCAAAACAGCAAGTCAATCCCAAAACTTCAAATTAAAATCAATTAGAATTGCTTTGTGCTCCTATGATTATGTTTTGCTTTCTAAAAACTGTTTTGTTTTCATTGTAAAGTTTAAGAAAAGGGTAGTTTAGGATACTTAATTTTGGTGTTTGTTTTTATAGCAAAGAGGTTTCCATTGTGATGTTTACCTAGTCAATACACCTGCAGTTTCAAGGTGGTTTAATGGAAGCAATGGAACAGGAAATAAGCTGCGAGCAGGATGAAGAAGAACTGCCAACCAAATCTTCATGTATCCATGGTATAATGTCTTCAAGGAATCCAAAGTACATCTCTACAGTTCAGATACTCAGAGGTCACTGAGTTTTATAATTATCTCCAAGCAATTTTCTCCACATCCTGTTAAGCTCTCTCTAAACAGCTGTGTGTGTTGCCATGCAGCTCCACCATCCCCTCCACTTAGAACTGCTTCCAACATAACTTCCGTTGCACCAGAGAAGTCTGAATAGGAGCAAAGGTTTTTATCTATTGGAGAAAAAGACAAGTAATTCATAAGCCACTGCTCCAGACAATGTTAGAATGTATGTAGAAAAGGGTAAGTTGTAACAGATGTTTAAGGATCTCAGTTGCAGCTACTCAAATTCATCTCTGCATCAATGGCAGGGAAAGAAAAACCTGCAAATTTTTAGTTATTATTTGTTTAATACTCATGTTCAGAGGACCTAGTCAGGATTGATCCACCAGACACAGAAGTATCTATCACTTGTAGTAAAATACCAGTATCTTGTATGCACTCTGTGTTCCTGCTAGTCCTGCTCCGGTGCAGGTAATGCTGCATATATTAATAAAACCATGTTTTGCACCAGTGTTAATTAAATGCACAGTGTTTTCTTGACCTTGCTAAGAAACAGAGTTGAAAAAGTGAAAAAACATTCACATTTCATTTTTAGTATTTGCACAGTACTCTCTCCATATAAATTATTTATTTCCAGTTACAACTCTGCTGCATGATACTATTAATTAAAATTTCACACTTACCTCCCATCAGAGCAACTTCTGCATTTGGAGAGCAAAGTCTCCACTGTATTCTTCCACTCTGAAATGTTTGACTGCTTGTCCTAACTGAAATGTTATCTATTTTTAGACCAACTGACTTGCACTCAAACTTCCAGCTGATGGAAGCAGAGGATGACCCTTCTTTCCGAGCTAAATAAACCTAAACGGAAAGATGACATGTCAAAAACTGAGATGACCAACACCCACATCCAATTAATCCCTGTACCAAGGACATAAAAATCTTAAGATAACACACTTTCATTCTTTGTCAAATCTCTGAACCTTTAAAACTGTAGAAAGTACAGTTTTATATATGAAAACTTTTTCATCCTTAAGTATATCCCACAGTTAGGTAACTGTATGTGTTCATAGCCCTTCATTAGGGAACATTAAAATATTTCAACGTACATAGTAAAGTTCAAACCACAGAAACACCTAAAATTATTATTTTTAAAGATGCAGACTTCTGGGTTTTTTTCTAATGCTCAGGCCCCCACACTTTAGTTATTCACTATTGCTGATGAAGAAAACTGTGTAATCAGATTCTTCAGGAGTCACTGCTGGCTGCACACTGCTTCTCCTATGAATTGACACATCTTGGTAAAAGCAAATCATCCATGCCAGCCATATATAAATCCTATATTATCAATTGTTACAGCTTTGCATACTTTAATTTTGTCCAAATGCTCTTCTAAACTTCACCTGGTGGAACAGTCATGCTCACATATTAACATTCACTGAAGTTACAGCAGAACATCATAAAGAATTTTGTAACAAGTTTCTGACAAGCTCTTTCAAGTACAACATCTATTATTGGCAAACCCAAATAATGGACATTACAGATTAAAGAGTCAAAACTGCTGTGATCCTTTTGGAATTCTAAATTAAGGAAATATAAAAAAAACACTGTCATGTCCAGGCTTCTGATTAATGTCACACTGAGTAGACTTTTGACAGCTCTGTATTTTTTAATGTTGAAAGAACAACCCAGAATAAAATGATAATAAAAGACAGTAGTATGTTTTACTAAAGATCCCACCCTAATATAGAAATGTTACAGGCAGACTATAAAATAGAATGTTAGTGCTACTATTTTCCTGTTTAAGAAAGCTCAAAAACTTAACCTATTTTCATGGGAATTTAATCTCAGTGTTCATGAAGATGCTGATCTCCACACATTTTTTTCTAAGTATCTCATGTAGTTCTAGCATGAGCTTTCCCTTTATCAGAGCCTACAGAACTGCTGTATTTGAGCAAGGAAGACAAAACACTCTATAGTTGAGTCCATAGGGTTTTATTCCTAAAAGCCAAAAACATACTAAATGATAAACGAAGTTACTTCTGTAAAGGCTCTTTTGGCTTTTAGGTTCTTGGACAGCTGCTGAATCAAACTCCAAAGCTGTATCTTGCAGAACTACAAGAGGAGTTACAAAAAGAACAGGCAAACCCCAAAACAACCTTTCCCTCTGCTGCTGTCTCCCATAATACAAAAAAACAGCCCTCAACAAAAAGCCATTGCAATTCCTGAAGGATTAACATGCATTACCCATAAGCCTGAGATAGACCTGGAGCTGTAGCCCCTAATTTCTCAAGGCCATCGTCTCATCCTTTTGAGGTGCTGTTGAATACAAGGTTTAAGTCTTTTCACCTCATCTTATAATCAGTGTTGCCCTGTTTTATCTGATTAGTAGCACTGAGCAGAACTGTAGTTTAGTTTCAGGGCAAGGACAGTATGTTTCTTACAAAAGTGAGGATAACTGATCATTGCAGACTTGAAAATATAATGTTCTATCAGATTTTTACCAGATCCTAGACAAGCAGAGAACAGATGTCTCTCACTTTGAGTTTTTGTTACTTCTTTTACTGTTAGTCTACCCTGTTGTGACGTCTTTTATATTACTCTCCCACTTCTTCCCTTTGTTTTCTCTTTTATGCAGCATAACCTCTTCAAGCTATTCCCCCACTGCGTTTTGCAAGTCAGCTATGTGCAGACCCAGCACATAAAATCCCAGAAGGAAATTACGCACTTAGCTCTGTTTTCATCAATGGGAAGCAAACCATTGCCTAAGCTAAAAGAGCGTTTGGTCAGAGACCTTCAGACTGGTGAAATGGCAGGGGAACAAAGCAGTAACACTTTATAGTCCCTGACAAGAATGCTCAGTTCCACAGTTGGTTGCTGTTGTGGGAAAAGCTGTTTGCTAGTAAATGACCCCTTCCCATCTCACAGGCATCAGTTCTCTTCTGAGATTTAGAGCATATGACTCTTCTGCTGCTCAGCATCCTGACAGATGGGAAAGATTCTGGGCAGGGTATACAATAATGCAGATAACTGACAGGTTTTTGCCTTCTTGCAGATGGAACTGTAATATTTAGGATGACAACTTCTTCCTTTGGTTGTGTATCAAAGGGATATGATGCTTTATAAAGCTACTCTCCAAAACAACAATAAAAAATATCTCAATTTTGGTTTTTTTTTGAGAGAGAAGTACTGCTTTTCAATAAAACAGCATTTTCCCAAAAGCATAAGAAGGAAGACATTTCTTAAAATTTGGTGCTCTGGCAAGTATTTTTAACTATCTGCAGAGAATTTGGTTATCCCCTCTGAAAGACAAGCTAAACTTATTTCAAATTTCTTAAATCATCTAGCAGTCTTACCTGAAGCTTAACAGTAACATTTATTAACATCAATTAAATTCTATGGGCTCCAAGAGAGGTTTTGATTCCAAACACTGGTAAGGGTTTTCTATTTTGTTTGAGTTATACTTTTACGGTAGATTATATACATTTAATAATTGCTATTCTTACCATTTTCCAATCTGTTTCAATCTTTCTCCAAATAGATTCTGCCTTCCAGACACCTGCCTCCCAGCCACTTATTTTTTCATTGTTACTGGAAATCCGTGTGTAACTATCATCTACTATATTGTAGATAAGGTGGAAGAGTTTAGATGTCTTCTCCTTTTCAGAGGGAATAAAAAGGACTTCTCTTCTTTTCTGAAAAAGGCAAAAAATACAAGCACCTTCATTCCCCAATGCCTAAATTCCCCAAAGACTATGCTACCTTTAAACAGAAGCCAGAGATTAAGAACAGAAAAAATTATATGTAGAGCATGTTTCTTGTACAATCAATAAGTACATGGTTATTTGAATAGCAAATGTAATTCTGTGACTACCATACACAGATGGTTGGGTATGGCAGTTTACAAACCAACCTCAAAAAACTTCAGGTACAAACTTTGTAACTTCACACTATTATTTTTCTTAAAAAACTTGTCATTGTTCTTATAGGTTTAGGCAAAGCAGAAATTAAGTCTTCTAAATTATGGAGAATTGCAATAAACTCTTAGTTTCTAAAACCTAAAATCCTATGAAAATCATTAATTCCACTTAACTGGTTCTGTTTAGGATTGTCAGTCATTCCACATGACAGTATTGTTCCATGATAGAGGTCACACCTTTGCACCCTGGCACAAGCTAGACATGAGTACGGTTCTGGAAAACTGTATCTTAGTATAAAATAAATAAAAATCGAATCTTGCTTTTGGAAATAGTAAAAAAATACTGATAAAGAAAATCAATCAAGCTTATTATTTAAGAGATTGTTTAATGTGCACAATTTTTTTATTAACAATAGTTGGTTAAAACCTACTATTGACTAAAACCTGGAAGTAACTAATAATATAAATAAATATTTTTTAAAAGTTTTCCCAACTGTTTTCAATTGTCTTTAAATTTTCTAGCTCTGTCACACCAAGTAATTAAAAGAAAAAAAATTAATTTGTAAAATAAAACATACTTTAGATCAAGGATTCCCAAACATTATTAGAATCAACAGACCACTACCAATCCTGAAAATGTACTAGTGGACCTCTACGAATTCACCTCAAACTTGCATCTAATATTTCTGTATGATTCACTTGTTTGAAATAAATCTCTAAGCTATCTACAATGAAATGCTCTTCCTCTGCAGACCATAATCATAAAACCTCTAGTCAGCTACCTCTAAGATGGTCATCAGTGCAAAAGCTAAATACCTCTGGACCAATTTCACCTCTGGCCATTCGCCAGGCCATTGAGCCTGATGTCCTTCCACCATATTCTCCAGGTTTAGGTGTTTTAGGAGAAATAAATTCAACAAGCTCCACAATGGTTCTTTCCAAGAGCTCTCCTTTTCTACTTTCCGACAAAGACTTTTGTCTCTGGAAAAAACATGTAAGAAAAAGTACAAAATTCAGAAAAAATTGGTATTTGTAATTCTGCTCTTGAGTGACACCAACAGGGAAAAACAGAATTGAAAAAACAGACTAACATTCAAAATCTAGACTGACTGTTAGAAACATTAATCTTATACCAAAAACATAAATATAAACCAGTCATAACCACATGGTTATTTTTTCAGTAGTGCTTTCTCTATGGACTTACATGCATTAACTATGTGGACTTCTTTTAAAGTAAGGTTTGTATTATGCTTTTAATACATTTATTTGGATGATAAGATGCTTCCATAGCATATTTTGTATCTCCTTGTATGTATTCTGCACCATACCTGTTTTCAGTACTATTTAGGGGAAAAGGAAGGCAAGTATTATTTTTAAGTCAAACTTTTCTTCTCAAAAGTGGAATGATTTGGTTGGCAGCAGTCTTGGTTTTCTGATTAAGCCCAAACAAAAGATTCAGTTCATCTTTGAAGAGTTATTTCACTGTGACTGATTCCATCATAAACAAACTATGACATTTCCATTTTTGCCAATGCCAGAAAACTAAGAAAAAATTAAACACAACTTAGTTCCAGGTAAACTAGTAGAAAATAAAAAGAACTATATAACGTGTTTTCTTTGCCTATATTAGTAAAACAGTGAGCATTGTTTTGATACACAATTTAAAAAAAATTCAATGAGACACTTGTATTTTGTTGGTGTGATTTTCATGTCAAATATGCAAATCTGGCATGTAATGCCTTTTTTTTTTAAACTGTGAATAAACCCACACAGGTCTAGAAAATTAAATTAAACATTGAGTATGCAAATTGTTACACATCATGTTTTTTTCTGCTTTGGTGATCACCCAAAGCAAGCACACTCAGCCCACTAGGACCTGAAACTTGAGGCTATTAAGAATTTCAATTATCTCAAAAGCAGTTCTGATCCCAGAGTGTTGTGCTATTAGAGAACAAAAAAGGGACATTTTATTTTTTTTTCCGTCCTAGACAACAGTGTGGAACTGGATAAAGGAAAGTAGATACAGAGAAATTACAAGAAATAGCTCCAGCTGAACAAATCCCCAGTGCCAAATACCAGTTCTAACACAGTAAGAGGATAAAAACACCACTGCTTGTGTTGATGGATGACCAGTGATGATTCCATCAGTTCCTCATGAAACATTAGGCCTTCCTGAATCTAACAGTTGCTTGGACACTTCAGATATGCATATGCAGTACCACAGATCTCATTCTGGCTCAGAGAAAGTTTGGTATGGTTTACCCTAACTTAACAATACCAATCTACAACTTTTTTTTAAGCCACTCTGATATAGAGGAAAACCAATGACAGGGGTCAACACCACTGAAATCAGCGATGCCATGCTGAGAAATGGATGCCCTTGCTGTGCAGTTGTTTTAACAGCTGAAAAAAATTGTTAAAGAACAGTGCTTCAGCATGAAAAGTCTTCAGAAAACAGATCTCCTTATGTACAATACAAGAAAACATTGAGCTCCTCAGCTATAGAGTAGAAGTATGCTAATTCTTGCCACCCAGCAGACTCCTGCATTGAAATGCCAGCAGCATGCAAGACATGCATAATGCTCAGACTCCGCAGAAATCAACACTGCCCGTGCTGCCAAAATCTGTAACTACATTTCCCACCAATGACATTGTCATGAATAGCATCCATGGGCTAAAATGGATTTTGAGACCTCCACTATCAACTGCCATGGCTCAAATTTTCTGCTTCTTTAGTTTGTTTTTTTCCCTTGAGATATTACCCTCTACATACATACTCAACCCCACCTGTCTTTGGTGAACAAAGGGAATAAGAAGAAAGAGGGATTGTGAATTATAGCTTTAAAATCAGTTCTGTATCATGTGAGTTGTGCTGTTAATGCTTCCTGAAGGACTCTGCTTTCAGGAGACCAATAACCCATGGTTTAAACAGACTCATTTCTGGATAAGCAACAGATAATTTGAGGGCAGAAATTGAATTTTATACCTTTGACAAGAAATACTTGTTGATCTCACATTAACCACCATGAAATGTTTGCAATTTAACCTAAGTTAATAGTTTTCCTTGTAAGAGCTGACCTGGCTGTAACTCTAACAATTCACAATTATCAAAAAATTGGGGCCTGAAGCAAATAAAAAATAATTTGCTTCCCTGTCCCACCATCCCATTTCCAATGAAAGCAGTGGAAAGTTCAGGGTCCTTTCCTCGCTTTCTACAGGGGTAACATACTATGGACTGGAATAGGGCAGTGCCCATACAAAATATACGAAGAAAATTTGTAGTCAGTGTGCTATGATACTAGAGAATAATATCATATGGTGGGTAGTCCAGAGGCTACACACCCATTTAGGAATGCCTGATCCAGATAAAACATTCACAGCATTTTTAAGAAGTAAAATAGTGTACTGAAGAGACTAAATTATCCATGTCTGTTAACCATTTCACAGGGAGTCACTCAGCATCCTCAGGCTGGTCTTTGCTTGACAAGTAAAAAGACAGGTGTGCAGAGAAACAATGGTCACAGCCATTGCTGTTTATGTAGGAAAGAGCAATAATGATGCCTCAGATTTAATTTTTGCTAAGGCTGCAGTACAGGTGATAAAGTATACTGCATACCAGGCTTCTCTTCATTTGTAACTTAGAAGAATTGAGCTTTAAAGATGCAGGCTTGGAGCTTTGCAGCAAGCAACACAAAGACTATACTCCCTCTCAGTGTGGAGCCAGTCTCTAGGAGCTGATGGGAAAAAGGAAAGTGGAGGCCTCTGTGTCAGTTACAGGCTGAAAAGGCAGCAGTGAAGGAAACTATACGAGCTGAAGTGCAGCCTTGTGACTAATGGAGTACTGAAAACCTGCTATAAGACATCTTGATAATTCCAGGGATGAGCTGCCTTAGCTCTCTGTGACTGCACTCTGGTTAGTCTTGCCAGTGCTCCACTCTAAAATGTGACTGACTTTTCATTACTGACAAAATGATTCCAAGCCCTGGCCTCAAACTTGACTCCAGCTCAATTCTTCACACTCTTAGTGGGTGGCTATTTCTCGCACGCCAGGAGGCCTCTAAAAACGCATAATCTATTTATTAAACCATCAGCTGTATACTATCACTGGAACTACAGCTTCCATGCACAGGAATATTAGCCCTGTAAGGAAGTGAGGATAAAACAGAACCTCCCAGGTAGTTCAAGGTTTTATGATAGTCTAGTATACTGAATCAAGAAAAGTTCATCCTGTCCCAAGTATGGAGTGGAAAAAAGCTTAGCAGAGAGGTTCTGCAATTATGACATGCAGGTGCAAATGGCTCCATGTGTTTTGGGGATGTTAAGCACAAAGAGTGCATATATATGTAACTGAGTCAAAGCTCTGCTGATGGTATCAACAGTTTTTTGAGAGTCTTGGAAACCAAAGCGTCACTCACACTTCCTGCAGCTTGTAAGTCACAGAAAGCAAATTAAGCCTACATTTCTTACAACTGTAAATGCTACTGCTTGGAAATTATAGCATTATTGATGTGGAAAATGCTCAGTCACCCTCAAGGAGTCCATGTAGTCAGAAAGTAGTTGCAGTTTACACCCAGCATCAGTTGATGTAGAAGTCTACTCCAAAGTCACTAAGAAAAATAACACATACCCATGTCTGTGTACTATGATCATTCTTTTACACATCATTCTTTATCTTATTTCCCATAAGTTCAGCACTACATCTGATTCTTACGTATTCAGGGTAAAATGCATAGTTAACAGCATTTTATATATCCACAGTGCATGGACATTCCTATCAGGTTGCACTCCCCTGTTCAAGGACTTCACATTCTGCAATGCTTGTTTCACTTTAAGAAATCAATTTAAGAAAAGCTACATACCGTTCTATTTAGTGCATTAATTGTCTCACGTAGCGTAGCTTCACTGAGTGCTGTCCTTCTAGAGAGTACTTCTTCATGTTTACAGCTGTATCTCCAGGTGACATCAACAACCTCAAGCACAAGTTGAAGAAAAAAGTAAAGCAACCAAAAATTCCCATGTACCTTGCTTCATATTTAAATAGAACTATGATTTTCTGTAATAATTCTGGAAATCACACCAACACGGAAGACATCACATACTTGCCTGAGGGCAAGTTTATTTATTATTAACATCATTGCTCCTACCTCATCTTTGGAGAACGCAATTATATAGGAGAGCTTCTTTCCCCACCCAGTTTCATAGAGAAGAGGTTTATCACAGACATTTTCACAGGGATCACAGTGAAGCCATCTTTTCTGAGATGAAGAATATACTTCAGTCCACACATGATCTATGTAAGGAAGGCCAAGAATACACAGTGAGTCGTAAGGTCAGAGCCTCTTTTCTAATCTTTCAGAATCTTTTAACTTTTTCCAATTTATTAAACAAAGAAAGAAGTGAAAGAATATGTCTGATGTTCATATACATTAAGAAACATTACCAGAGCTTTCTCTTTATCTTAGGATCACAGTCCCTTAGATTCAACTAAGGATTGTATCATTCTGAAGTCAGTTATCTAACCTTACTTGCAGAACTGTATTTCATCAAGGAAGACAGAAAATTCAATGTGTATTGTCTTTGTTAGCTGAACTACATAACTGCACATACTACCTTGATGGCTAATATAATCTGAGAAACATGAAACACATAACCTCATTTGGCATACAGTATTCTGGAACACTGATACCTGTATAGTCCCAGACATATCTAGCTTCAAACCCTACAGCTCTGCAACACAGAGTAAAACAGTTTGCCCACTCGCCACAGCGTCCACGTCTGGTTTCCAGAAGTTTTTCAGGGTTGTTATACCTACAGGAGAAAAAAAAAGACAAAACAAGGATAATTGAAAATACATTTCACCTTTCAGAAATCTATACATCGTGACTGTTCTTCTGATGATTTGAACAGATTTCAGGATCAATCAGTCCACAGATGAAAATAGAAATGATTGCTGTATTGCACAAAACAAGTCTGAGCAGAACGCTACTTCCAACTTGCATGAGTCCATCATATGTTTGTAGCAGCACTGAAATTAACCCGCTTTTTACAGGTTTTAAAATTGATATAGACATCTTAAAATATCATTTTGGTACACTGGTCCTTTTGATAGTTAGCAAAAAATATCAAAAGATTGGCTATATGCTCTTTTGCTGTAGACTCAGCAAAAGATGAGTATTACACTGTGTTCTCCTACAGAAGTGAAAGTTTTCCCTACAATAACAAAACCCTACTTACATATGGTTGGCAGTATTAACATATTTTATTTAGAAGCTGTACAAGTATTCAGAACAAGGCCACAGAACAGAAAGCAATATATTGCTTTTAAAACTCTCTCATATCAGAAAAAAATTCTTTACAGAGAGAATAATCAGGCACTGGAATGGGCTGCCCAGAGAGGTGGTGGATTCACCATCCCTGGAGATTTTTAAACGCAGATTGGATGTGGCACTGAGTACCATGATCTAGTAAATGGACTGGAGTTGGACCAAGGGTTGGATTTGATGATCTCAGAGATCTTTTCCAACCCTATCGATTCTATGATTCTGTGATTCTAGACAATTTGCTGGTTCATCAACCACTTTATCATCATACTTATAACACCTCCACTAATCTTTCAATAACAACTTACCACTTGTTCCCAAAATGCACAAATGGAAAGCTGTTTCCTGAAAGGCCAGAAGGAAGACAAAGCAAACCTCTGCATGCTCACCTTGGGAATCTGTTGCAGAACTGACATTGGTTGCAGTAATGGTTTTCCACTCGACTGGCATTCCACCTTAGATCCTCCTCAGTAGGCAACAGGTAGTCACTTTTAGGCTCTGTCTGCCCACCACATCTGCTGCAAGGAAGGCTATTTACCCAATGAAAAAAGTAAGTCTTAAACCAGTCCAAAAGCTCCAACAATAAGAAGTCCTCTTCATTCACATGTGCACCTGTAAAATTTAGACAACATACACTTAGTTCCAACAGAAAGTAATTTAGTTGAACTTGACAGTATCTATGGAAATTAGCATCTCTGGGCTTTTATTATAAGCTTCATGTATTACTTAAGCACACATAAAAAAAGAAAATCTAAACTGTCAAGACTGAATAAGGTAAAACTTAACAAAAAACTGCACTCCTAAACACTAAGAGCTAGAACAAGAATCAGAAATTGCTCAGAAAACAAGTCAGATCCACATGGAAGCCTGGTGCAGTTCCTCATACTCTTTGAGGGCTTTGGAAGACTGTTAATTCTTTTTCTACTTCTAAGTATTATACTCTTAGTCTTAGCTATTAAACTAGGAGTAACAATTGCTTTGCTTTCAAAATCCTAAAGAACCAGACACTGGCAGCAATCTAGACAACCAGGTGCAGTAGGAACAGACTTTCTAAAAACACAGCTTAATTATTGTAGAATATATTTATATATCACGCAAAGAAGGTGTGCTTGTTCTAAATTCAGCAAATTAACACCTTCCTCAGCTTACTCAAGGTAGACACAGGATGTCTTTAATTTTCTACTCTAGCTAATTTCACCACACCAAATTCTTCTGGCCCATTTTCCTGTTCACAACAGGTGTTGGAATCTACTCAACACTGTCACTGTTCTGATACCACTTTACCTGAATAACAAATTCATCAATCTAGTCATTCAGGAGAGATCCCTCCCTTTAAACTCCTTGGAATCTTTAAATGCACGTTATGTTTCAGTGCCCAGAGAGATGCTCTTCCTTCTCAGATACATGAACTTTCAAATAAATCCTATTAACTTCATCATCTAGGCCCCACTGCAAACATAGGTATTAATAGCTGGCTATTTTTATGTACTACAGCTGCATTCACAGTGCAGACAAGTTTGACTAATGAACATTAACAGACAAAACAAATGTATAACAATGCTTTTTAAAGTAAATTGAAAGCAGTTGCACCAAAGTTGTACACAAGCTCCTTTTTCAGGATGGTGAAGAAAATATGATGTGTTTCACTTATTCACATCTTGCTCTGAAGCTGTAATCACCTTTGATACAAAAGACTCTGTAGGGCGCCTGACACTATTAAACTCACATTGCCAAGACCGTGAAATGCATGAGAAGAGATTATCTGTTAATCAAAGCAAAACCACCTGACTTCTAATTACAGTAGAATTTACATTTTTATTTAAGTATGTGAAAACACTTTGTGCAGAAACACTCAGACAAGGGCTTACTGCTTACAAAATGGATATATTTGTATATTCAACCTTTCTGCTAAAAGCTGAATGAGAAGGTTTCAAGCAGAGGCCATACTCGCTTTTTCTGGATAACATTCAAACTACAACCCCCTATGAAAATATGACTGCTATGATTTGAACATTCTTCTCTTGGTTCATAAAATAAATCCTTCATAGAAACATGGCATGGGAAAAACAACAAACGTGATTTATTAGAACAGAAAACAATTGCCTCTGACACATAGTTATTTTTGACTGGGCAGTGCATCTTTCCAATAGAACAAGGCAAGAGTGAGAAACAAATCTATACTTCTGATCAAATGACCATCATCTTCCTAGCACAGTCTTTATGAGCCAAAAATGCTTATTACACATTGTAAGGCAAGTCCTAAATACAAGTGTCCCTGAGCATTAAGTAGTTATTCCCACAGGCAGCAGTTTTAATGCAGCAATGTGGGTAAACCAAGGAAGGTGAAAGGGCCAATTAACCATCCATCTCATACACAGTCCATTCCCAAACAAATGTTTCTATAAAGCTCTTTAAAAATGCTTTCAAGTTGTCACACTCCAAACCAGTCAAATTCCATCCCTTCCCCCTTTATTTGTATCTAAATTAAAGTCTGGAAGACATTTTGACTAGATCACCTTGATGGCTTGGGAAAAGGCACCCGGAAACACCAACCTCCTCCCTCCTTTCCCTTTAGAAACAATGTGCATAGCAGCATTAGAACAGAGTCTTAGAGACACACTCATTCTTTTTTTCCTTTTTAAAGAAATTTAATAGTTGTCATTTATTACTGCTAAGTCTCGTTTCTCCATTGCATTGTCCAATGTTGTTGAATGACAATGCTTTGTACTTGTTTATGTGGTTTCTTACTTCCCAGTATAGTTTAATAAAAATAGAAAAACTACTAAGAAAATCCACTATCAAAAAGTTCCCTGTATGAGACATCACAAAGTTACTTATAAAAAAACATGAGATGAGATTATTTCTGGTTTGCAAACCCAAAGCACTCCCATACAGACAGCAGAATTGCTTCAGTCAGTCTTCTACCAAATAATCACAGCGAGAAGGATTTTTTTTGCTTAAAGATGATCCTGGAATTGTGGTTTTTTTTAGTATTTATCCTGTAGAAGTAATGTTTCACTATATATCACTGAAATAAATCTAAAACCGTCACCTGAAAATAGAAATAGATCATTTTAACGAACAATAACTTTGCATATTCAAAACAAATTTGCACTGATGAAGAAAAATTTTAGACTGATGCCACAAGTATTTAGGCCTGCATTTCTTCTCTAGCTCCAACTGGGTGGCATGTGAACAACCTATTTCATTTAAGCATGAGGGAGAAGGGATTGTTTGCATCAGGTTGCATAAATATCACTTTAAAAAAAGAGAAGCAGTATTCAGAAATTTTATTCTGAATTTAGAACTGTAGCACATACAGCAAAATTGTCAAAATTGACAATTTCAAAACAACGACTACTCAAAACAAGCAGCTCCCCTCCTCCTGTCGCTGTTTCACTCTAGATCCAAGGAATGCAACACCATATGTTCACCCCATTTCTTTCCCCAGATTTACTATTAATTCAGAAATTAAGAGTCCTCAAATTCTACATGAAAGCAGTAAAGAATGGATGACAAAGTAAAATAAAAAATAAAAGAAGGAGGAGAGTAGAAAATTAGGAAGAAGGTGACTCCAATTTAGAAACAGCATTTGGAACCTGCAGACACATGACTAAATACACACAGTCAATGCACAGTATGCTTGAAAGAATATTTCTAGTTTCATATACATTATAACTTGGCAGCATTACCTTTGTCCAGTCTTGCAGCCTGTGACAGCTTTTTCTGAGCCTTCCTCTTTAACTCCTGAAGCGGAATCACAGCTAGTGCTTTCTGCTGAATAGAAGGATTCTCATACATCAATACAAGATCCTCAAATTTTGTTTGAAGTGTTTTCAAGATATTTGCAGCCTGTAAAAGGATTTTCAGTCACAAGATGATTTATGACCTTAAGGCACGAAAACTCAAGCTCTCCTATTTTAGTTTAAGTCAGTCATAATTCTATATTCATATTTACATTACGTATATTTGCAGGTGAAATATTTCTTCATAAACACATCAACAAAGATTACAGGCAACACCATCCAAAGGGCAAAGTCAGTCTTGTCATCACTGAGCATTCTGACTGGTGTCTTGAGTGAAAAGTGTACTGACTCAGGGACAACAGACAACTGTTCTTAAAGACCCCTCTAATGGCAAAGTTTTTGACTTATTCCAGTCCCCTACCCCATTCCTCCATGTTTCTTTTGGACACCTTTTACCTGAAATTCACAAAAAAACCTGTAATCACTTTCATTTCCTGGACACTGCAACACCTGTTTGTAGAACCGTTATTGTTGAATGCTGCTTTTCTATTTTTTATTCATGAGTGCCCTATGTCCATACACTGAACACTCTGTTTCAGTAAAATTGTATACGAGAACAAGTCTCCTTCTGTCAGTTATCCTCAGTGTCACCTAGTGACGACTACAAGTCACACCCAATAAGGTACACCCACAGCTTCTAAAATAAACAACTGAAGTTAATAATAATGGAGTTGGCAGCTGAGCAAGCAATTTACTCACATTTAAAGGGGAACAACACAAAAAAATGGGATTTTAAAATCAAGAGCCTGGCATATTTTGGGGGGAAGCCCATGGCACTGCTAAATTACCTTTTCTCTGCTGCTTCATCATGCTTCAGCCTTTAGCCTTATTAACTACTATCTTAATTCAATCGGAAATCCCACAAAAATTCCTGAGATGCTAGCAGGAAATGCAAAAAATACACAGGTGTGAGAACTCCTCAGAAGGTAACTTCTTTCACAGGAGCACTCAAATTACGAGTGCTTATTTTGATGTTGGACAAAGCTAGTTTCAGAGCTGTACATAACTGGTTTAACAACAAACTCATTAGTATCCAGATTCACTTTAATATAAGTTGAAGGAACAGAAATAAGGGATGTTAGAAACTGCCAAAGGCTTATAGATCTTCATGTTCTGTCAGCTTCCTGAAAGAGTATTCAGAGATACTACTCAGCACAGCAGGAAGTCTCCCAGATTCTTTGACTAGTCAGGTTTTCCCAGTGGCAAACACAATCAGTGTTACAGTAGCACTTAAGTGGTTTCATGGAAACCACTGTGTAACGATGAAGTCTTATGCAAACATCTTAGAAGTGTGGTGACCCTCGCTGCCATCCAGGAAAGGACAAGAATCCATCCACCAGAATTAATGACTAGCCAGAGCTTTGCTTTCCCCCAAGTCTCAAGAATATCTTATGACAAGAAACAGAGAAGAGACAGATGAGGCAAAATAATGACAGCTCGGGTTCCTAGAGCTGTGCCATTTAGGAATATTCCTGTGCTGTCTCAAATAAGCCTATTTTCCCCATGCTTACCAGGACTCCCATGAATGACAGACATAACACATAGGGAAGAAAAAAATTCTTGTACTACAGAATTCACTCTAAGTCTCTCTGACATCTGTCACCAGAGAGCACACAACAATAATACAACTATAACCCTGCATTGTACTCACTAAAAAACAAAACACCTACTGCCATGCATGCAAAATGGCCAAGTCGCAGCCAGAAGGTATTTTATGGACTTCTTTCCCATCTATATAGAAGAAATAGAAGAAATTCAATGGTTCAGACTGCTGTCAGCATAGTTCCCTGTAGAGATCAGCTGAAATACAGCATTCTAATAAAGCGCCAACATTGGTAATACAATGTCTCTAAATTGCAGTAAGTTTGCTGAAACTCAACTTAATAGTTGCAGAGAAATGGATACAGAATTCTGATGGCTATTTATGTCAGGGCAGAGTAACTCAGAATACATTGTGTCAACTTGAAATCTGCAACATTTTGCCCTTGCAAGATCAACTTTTAAAGCTTTCAGTACTAAGCAGTACACAGCAAGTCACATCAGAGGTTTCATAAGCACTTCCAACGACCAATGCAGAAGTGGCTGAATTAGTAAAAACCAAGAAGCAGGCCCAAAAAAACAACCCAGAAACTCTCAACCAAATTCAAATAAATCTAGTTAATATATTTTAGAAGCAACTACTACCATGCTAACATTATTAAACAGCTAGAAATATTTAAGTGTCTACAGTGTTCCTTCTCCTTGTTCCCCACCTTGTGGTTCCCTTCCAATACAAATCAGCTTTTTTTCACAACACCCTGATCAATAAAACATTTATGGAGATCTTCAATAAAATCTCTTGCTAATTTTCCATTTATGGCACATTTCATGTTTAAGTTCCATGGAGACAAGAAAACACTCAAAAAACTTCAGAGACCACTGGAAAAAAACCCTCTAGTCCACCCACCTTCTCAAAACAGGATTAGCTATGAGGTCAGGCCAAGTTCCTCTAGGCTTTACTCACGTGGGGCTTAAAAATGCATTTATTTGGAGACTACTCTGCTTCTCTGAGCAACCTGCCCCAACAGTCAATTTTCTTTCAATCTTTATATTCAAGACTAATGAACCTATAAAGATTTTAGGTTATAATTACCATTTCAAGAGATTGCACAAGTGATGTTTCTGGTTGCTGACGGGCAGGGGCAAGAACAGAGTCAGCACGTCTTGAAGGTTGTTGTGCAGCTGTCTGAGTGCTGCTGACAGTAACAGAGGATCCTGATCTGGGGATTTGGTTGGACTCATTCAGTCTGCTACTTCTCTCTCCAGCAATTAAGTCTCTGATTTTACGTAGTTGCTCAATTGAAGCCTCCTTAGGGAAAACCAGGTGAGTTTCTCCCTGAAATTCAGAAAAATGAATTCAGAAGTTAATGCAGGTCTAAGCTAGTCAATGGTTTGTAGCTACAGCTAACAGCTTACTGGAAGTTAGCATGCTCAGGCTTGGCAGGACTCAGCTTTCAGGACAGGTCCCTTACAGCAGAAGCCTGAGGTCCCTCACAGCTTCAGAAGCCATTAGATAAGAACTCATAGTCAATCTAGAGAGAAAGGGCCCATAAGAACATGCTTGTGTTAGTAACTTATTAAGCAGAGCCATACAGACTATGCAGTTATGGTTTGGCAGAGAAAGCAGCAACTACAGAAATGAACAACTAACCCTCAGCTCTCACTGCACAGAAGTGAAATGCTTAGCAACACAGGACAGGCAATGCTGGAGGAAAAAGTGCCTGGAACGGCACCTGCTGGGAATTCTCCTCATCTTTTAGGTTTAACTTTTTAGTTTTCAGATAGGAAATACTATTTTTACTGAGACCTGTACTCAGATTGATTTCTTGGTTCCTATTTTCAATTGTAACAAGATGACTGGCAGAATAATGAAAGATCAGTAACTGTTACAGAAGCAAATATCAATCTATTTTACATAAAGAAATAGTTTACTAAAAACACAAATATAATGAAGCATTCGTACTTAACAGTTTCAGTTTCTACCACTCAAACTCTTTATTTATTATAATAAGTAATTTGTTTATCCACAGTTACCCTACATCATCTATCATTGCAGATGTACTGCTTCATATTAACATTTAAAATCACCACAAAACTAAATGGAATGTATCAATCCACCAGAAGACTCCTCATTTTTTAATTGAAGAAGTTTGCTTGCCAGAGACGATATAAGGAACAATTTTACTTAACCAGTTGAAGTTTGTGAGCTCCAGCCTTGACAGACACAATAACCATAAGACTGAGCCACCAAACTCAGAGAGAGATCACCTTGAATGCTTCACCAGCTACACCAATGCCCTCCTGACTAAAATACACAATTACAAGTCCCCTGAGCACCAGCACGAGAATAAATCCATAGACTGTTTCTCCTTCTACAGTCACCACTTCACCACTTCTTTCAGCACACTTTTTTTTAAAATTAGAACAATTACACTAATTAACCCAAAGAGAAGGCAGATGACAGCTGGACCAAAGTGACACAGCACTCATAGAGAAGTCTGGCATCAAATAGACAAATTAAAGCAAAGCAAGTGCTTTACTCCCTGGTTTTCACTCCAGCTCTCCAGTAACTATAAAGGCTGCTTCTCGTTTCACAAACTTTGGCAATTTAAGTTCTGTTAAGATGGGGACCATTTCAGGACACAAGGCAATCTTTGAAATATATCCTTCTGACTGCAACAGAATTAAGATTCACTCCAAATTATTTTAGGATATCATTTCCTAACTTCTTTAAATGGGTTTTTAAAGACTCAACCCTCCTCTTACTTGAAGAATCTACTGACCTTTACTGCTGTCATGACAACATCAGTATTTGTGCAGCTGAACTGTGAACTGGACGAAAAATATTTCTGGTTTTGTCCTGGGGGATTCATTTTTAATCAAATTAGATTATCTTATTGAACTCACTATGGGGCCACAGCAGCCCTACTGACAGTAAGAACAAGGACCAAAAGAGCAGGGCTTTCTTTTTCTCTCTTCCAAATTGACAGTTTCTACACACATTTACAATGTCTGATGTTCACCTAACAGTAGGTTGCTACTAAGAGACGGAGTTTTCCACTCTGCTTCCCACCACGCCCTTTGTGTGCTGGCATGGATATGTATCCACCCATTCAGCAAACCAGCAGAAAACCAATCTTGTCACTGATTAGGCTTGCTCCAGCTCCACCAGAATTCTGAAGAAGCCTCATCTAAATTCACTGTTGGTTAACTGCAGACACTTGCAAACAAGGATTGAAAGAAAACAGCAACTGACTGAAAAACTACTGCTTTGCAAATAGGGAAGAAGAACGAAATTATCCATCAATTTTAGTGTGTAAACTGATGAAGACACCAGAAATTACTAAATTATACTCACCTCTTGAAACCCCATCTCAAATAAACACTCAACTGCTCCTCTGACAGGCAACAGCCTTGTGGAAAATGCTGGATTTCCAATCCGAATTAATCTATATTTTTCTTCATAGGGATTCCTGAAGAAATTGAAAGTTGTAATTATGTTTGCAAATTTAAAAAACACTTAGAAGTTGGGTAACTGCACTAAGCAGCAGCATTCATTCATAAGGGATTTTTAAAAAGTTTAGTTTCACTCACACCACATAGGCAAAATGTGAAACCTACCTAAAACTTTGACCTAATTCATGTCCTGCACTTAACTGAAAGAGTTACATACTGGTGTTAAATTTTAGTCTGCAACTTCAATTCCTAAACACATATTTTGTAATGCTACCCAGCAGGGGCTTAGTCTGCAGTGACATTTGAGAGACAACTTCACATGCCCCTCTAGGTGGTAGCATTCTAACTGAACCTCTCAGCTTGATGCTGCACGGCTTTAGTCCCACCATGGAACCCGTGCTGAACTGCCTGGAACAGGGGTGAAATTACTGTGGCCTCTTTATTTCTTGAGGTAGAACCGCCTCTCACTTCCCCTTTCCTCTTTCAACTCTTAAACCTTCTTATCTCTTCTTTTAAAAGGAGTCAGCCCAGGGCGCAACACTCTCTGTCACATAGCAGCTTTTATAAGTATATATAGACAGGGAGGGGCAGCTCTACACTTCGAGCTGCTGGAAGAAATCAAGGTCAATCTCACGTACTGGTGTGTATGTGCACCCTACAGAGCCACTTCGCAGAAATTCAACCATAATTAACTCTTGGTACCAACCCTGCTAAGACAGAAGGGAAGTGTAACAGAAAATCCAGTTAAAAAAAAAAAGAGAAGTTGAAGTTTAAATGCAGTTTAAATCATTATTACTTCTTATTATCTGTTTTTTACGCTGATAAATGCTTTGCAAAATCAGGGACAACCCATGACTTTGCGTTTAACACAAACCGCCCTCCCCAAGCTTTCAAAACAAACCAACCAGCAATAAAGCAAGAAATAAAAATCCAGAAAACCACACCTCTAGGTAAGTAACCTTATATTAACTTTATGTTTAAAATAACGACAAAAAGACGCGAGACGCTTCCGAACTTCAACATTACACAACAAAACCGAAGCCGCTGCTCGGAGACGGGGAGCGGCCGGGGGGGGGACCTATGGCACTGCCCGCGGAACGAAGGCGGCGCCCGGCCTCACCGGAGGATGTTGTCCGCGTAGGTGAGGAGCAGCCGGGAGGCCTCCAGGAAGATCTCGCGGCCATTCTGGCACAGCTCGCTCACGGCGGCAGAGCCCGGCGCGGACGGCAGTCCCAGCGCGGCCGCCATCGCTGCCCCCGCGGCCCAGCAGCGCTGCCCGCCCCCGTGGCCAAGTCACACGCATGCGCGGTGGGAGTGGCGAGGTCACCGCCATCAGTCGGGCAGCCAGTACCCATGCGCAGTAGGAGAGAGGCTGTCAGAGCCCCCAGCAGGGCACCTAGTAGGCATGCGCAGTGGGAGCGGTGAGGTCAGGGCCCTCAACTGGGCACACAGCACGCATGCGTAATAGGGAAGGTGAGGTCACTGCCCGCACAGCCGTGCCCATAGCCTTAAAGGGCCAGAGCGAGTCCACCCCGTGTCCCACCCAGCGCAGCGCCACCTCCCGCGCACACGGGGTGGTCCCAAACAGGTTGTTTCCCCCTTGTGCGAGAGGTCAATCCACACACTGAGTGGAGGCATTTCATTTATTTCTAGTTCCCCGCCGAAAGGGCTGCTGGGTGGCAAATCTGCAAACACAGCACAGTGACTACCAAAACTTTTTGCTGTTTATTTCTTTTAGCAAACAAAGATACTAATGTTCATGGGCTACAAGTTACCCAGTTCTCTTACTAATTAGGCTTCTATTAGTTATTGAGTTTCTTCCTTTCAAGACACTTCTGCTAAGCCAGTGATCATTTAGTCTTTGTTTACCTCCATCTTCTCTACCAGTGCTTCAGAATCTGTGAGGAGGATGCTTACATGAAATCATTTAGATTGAAAAAGATCTTTAATATCGCTTCCAGTGCTGTCAAGTTCACCACTAAACCATGCCCCCAAGTGCCATGTCTACACATCTTTCAAACATCCCCAGGGACGATGGCTCCACCAGTTCCCTGGGCAGCCTGTTCCAATGCTTGGCAACCCTTCCAGTAGAGAAAGTGTCCCTAATATCCAATCTAAACACCCCCTGGCATAACTTGACGCCGTTTCCTCCGGTTCTGTGACTTGTTACCCAGGACAGGAGACGGACCCCCACCTGTCTACAACCTCCATTTTAAGAGTTGTATAGACAGAGAAGGTCTTGCGTATTTACTCCACCGGAGGCCGTGTGTTTATTTGGGATGGGGGCGGTAGGGTTTTTCTTACCCTTCCCTTGCGTGTTCTAATCACGTAATCCAAGAAGACACTTACTATCCCCGCGTTTTCCCGGTCTCTGGGCTATTTAGGCTGCCGCGCTCGCCCCGCCTACAGCGGCGGGGCCGGACGGGAGGGGCCAGCGCAGACCGCGCGTACTTGCACAGCTCTTCCTCTCCCGGCCCCCCCCCCCCNGGCGGGGAGGGGAGCGGCCGGAGGTACCGCCGCAGCTGGGGCGGAGGGAGACGGGGACCGCGGAGAGTGGGGCGGGGCGTCAATGGCGGCACCGGGAAGTGCCGGGGAGCCAGCGTGTGGCTCCTGGTCAAAACACTAAAGGCAGACATTGCCCCTTAAACACCCGGGAGCGTCCGGTAGCGCTTGTTCCCGGGGGGAAATGACTCTGCGCCTGGTTTTCCCGCAAAGCAGGTATCGGGCGTTTCTTGAGCCAGGCACCTGGCACCGAGTACGGCGTGGCCATGTGGGCCGCGCTGCTGACAGAGCTCTGCAGTCTGTGCATATACAGACACATATATCTAATATATTACACATCATTATTAATACATATGTATAATTATATAGGTAATATGCATTCGGCTGTATATGCTATGCAATATATAATGTATATATAGAACACGTTTTACATTGTGTTATAATATGACTGCAGAGCTCCGTTATATGTATCATATATAATACATATTTTTATATTGTATATATAAATGCTATATATAACATGTAAAGATATATGTATTATATACTCTATCTCCATGGTAGTGCAAACTCATGTTCATTAGCAGCATTAAGTAGATGAGCCCACTAGAGGCATTATTAATTTAATGTACTTGGAATGTTTTCCACATTGGCTGTTTTATTGTTGTGTTTGTGTCTTTCCCAGCCCCCAGTTACAGGAAAGTGCTTGAAGTGATTACTGCCACCATGTTCTCACAGTGCTCACAGGATCTGTTAAAGATTGCAAATCTTCGTCTCCGGAGTCTGAATTTAAATCTACATTTACAAAAGCACAAAAGAGCTTTCAGCAAGTCACTGCCTGCATGTCGAAGGAAAGTAGTTGTTACAGGTATTGGCTTAGTGTCCCCTCTTGGTGTGGGGACTCAGTTTGTGTGGAAGCAGCTTCTCGAGGGAAGCAGTGGAATTACATCACTAGATGGGGAAGAATATGCAGGCATCCCCTGTAGAGTGGCTGCTTGTGTGCCAAGGGGAAACAAGGAGGGTGAGTTCAGTGAAGAAAGCTTTGTGTCAAAGTCAGAGATCAAATCCATGAGTTCTGCCACTGTGATGGCCATCGGCGCAGCAGAGCTAGCCATGAAGGACTCCGGCTGGTCTCCCCAGTCTGAACAGGATCGCTTAAGTGCTGGTGTGGCAATTGGGATGGGAATGGTTCCACTGGAAGAAATTTCTGATACAGCTGCCTTATTTAAAGCAAAGGGTTACAATAAGGTCAGCCCATTTTTTGTCCCAAAGATTTTAGTCAATATGGCAGCAGGACATATCAGCATTAAATACCAACTGAAAGGGCCGAATCACGCTGTGTCAACCGCTTGTACCACAGGCGCACATGCAGTTGGAGACTCCTTTAGGTTTATTGCTGCTGGTGATGCTGATGTCATGTTGGCTGGAGGGACTGAGGCTTGCATTAGTCCTTTGTCCTTGGCTGGATTTGCAAGAGCTCGGGCCCTCAGCACAAGTTTTAACTCGAGCCCTAAAACAGCCTGTCGACCATTTGATTCTCAGAGAGAAGGGTTTGTAATGGGAGAGGGTGCTGCTGTGCTGGTCTTGGAAGAGTATGGACATGCCATACAAAGAGGTGCCAGGATCTATGCAGAAATTTTAGGTTATGGACTGTCTGGTGATGCTTGCCACATAACAGCACCTAATCCAGAGGGAGATGGTGCATTCAGGTAAGAACTCCATGTTGATTATAATGATTTCTTCATATGTTAATTATAGTGGGTACATTTGTTTCTGTTACTGTATGCTTTATGCTTTTCCTAGAGAAAGGCTGTTCAATCTTTAATATTACAAAACCTTGAAAATCTTAAAAAGAAAAGAGCTTGGGGTACTATTGTTCCCCAACACTTTTTTTTTACTAGCAAGGTGAAGGCCAGTTCTTGCTAAAATCAGCCTTTTTTTCGTAGAGTTACAAAACTTCCTCATGTGAAAACATTTTGCCTTTGGTGCATACAGCTGTTCACATGAATGAGTCTCAATGGAAACCTCTTTTTAAAGATTTTTTTGGTGCAGTAGAACCTTTTCAGGTTCTCTTTCACCATTTGTCCATGGAGAAGAGAGACTCCCCCCTGCAAAAACATATTATTTGTTGCAAAGTCTCAGGTGATTAAAGCTGTAGAGCACTTGGAGGATCTCATTTGTTAGGATATTCAGTACTTCATTCTGGTGCAGCTAGGAGTGTTGGTGGAGGGCCATAACAGAAATACATTTTAGTACTGCTTAGGGAGGTGGTAAAGCTTCATAAATGTTTATCTCATCAGAAACAGTTCACAAATAGATGATATTAATCTAATCATTATCCTCAACCTAATTAAATTGTCCGCTAAGTTAGATGTGGAAATTGGCGAGCTTTGTGTAGGCTGAGAACTATTGCTGACATTGGAATCTTTAGTGAAGGTTTAGTTTGCCTTCTTCCAAATGTATGTGAATATTTAAGATCAAAATTCAATATATCACTGCACAAATAGATCAAACTTCTGCTTGGTATTGTTGGTATTGGTTTGCATCTTTATCGGGTTAACAGATTTTTCTAGAAGTGTAAATATGCGATGTTTCCCTCTATGCTATTTGATTCCTATTTAATTGTTCTGCAGACCTATGTATGAGATGAGTAATCAGGAGTGTCTTATCTCATATTTTCAGACTTGCTTACACTTGAGATTATATGGCATATATTGTAACAGAATTTGTGTATATTTTATGATTGCAGTAGCATATAAATTAAATTCACAGAAGAAGCAGTCGAAAGTTAATCTTGGTATTTCCAAAATGTTGAGCTTTTCCACACTTGAGATGAGATAATACATTTTAATACTGTCTTCAAGCCAATATTTTGTTACTGCTGTGGTATATGGATTAAATCTGAAGTGTATGTGCTTCTCCTACTCTTCTGTAGGAATTTTATTTGCCACATAATAAAAAATCAGAGGAATATATTTTTGTCATCTTCTACTAAGAAACTTCAGTAGGAGGCTAATATGTATGTTGGAATAAGCCAGCAGGAAAGGAGAGGCAAAGCCAGACTCGGGAGAGTGGATGCAAAGATTGTCCTGCACAAATAATCTGGTATCTTCTTAAGTAAATATGTTCATTGCAGATGACCTATTTAACTAAATTAATATATCTCATGGTTGATCAGTAATCTTTTTTTTTTTGCCTGAATGTTGGCTCACTGTTTAGTGAGTGTCAGTGGCCTTCAGTGTAAGCTAAGCTGGATGCTTATAGGAGTAGAAGGCTGTACTAGAGACATTTCAGTTTGTCCAGAAGCCTGTGCTATCTTTTTTTTTTAAACATCCTGTAGTTTTTCTTTTGGTTTGTGCCTGTGACAAAAATATAGTGGGAAAATCAGCATTCTGTTTTGTCTTTTCCCTCAGGTGTATGTCTGCAGCAATAAAAGATTCTGGGATCAAACCTGAAGATGTAACATATGTCAATGCACATGCAACTTCTACACCTCTAGGAGATGCTGCTGAGAATCAAGCAATCAAGAGACTTTTTAAAGAGCACTCACATAATATTGCAGTGTCCTCAACAAAGGGAGCAACAGGACATCTCTTGGGGGCTGCAGGAGCTATTGAAGCAGCTTTTACTGTACTGTCCTGTTACCATGGAATTTTGCCACCTACTCTAAACTTGGAGAAAACAGAGGCAGAGTTTGATCTCAATTATGTTCCATTAACTGCTCAGGAGTGGAAAACGGAAAAGCGGCGTATAGCCCTCACAAACTCATTTGGCTTTGGTGGCACTAATGCAACGTTGTGCTTTGCAAGTGTTTAACTTCTGCTGTGCATGTTTTGAAAAAAGGGCACCAACAATGATTTTCTGTACTTCTACCTTGATGTGTACTGTAATCCCTTCTCAGCATTGAGAGTTGCTCATTTGATATGTAAGAACTTTATTCACCCTAACATTTACATCAGTAATTCTTTTAGGATAAAAGAAGAAATAAAAATAAATAAAAGATCTATTCTTTGTGTAGTGAAGAAGTTTCTGTTCTTGAATAGGAGACATGGTGGTTAAACTTTGTTAGAATAGATTTTTATGTTTGAAAACATATATCCAAAAGAAAGTCTGGCTAACAAGCTAGAACTCTGTGCTCGATGGCTTAACTGCACGATGAGCTCCCCTTTGTTACCCACTCTAAATATAATTCTACCTTTTTCCTTGTTGTAAGTTCTCAAATATCATAGGTTTGTGTGTGTTCCTCCTCACAGGTAGAAACTTAGGAAAAAAAAAAAGCATATGTAAGAAACAAATCTGGGTCTTGTGCTGAGGATGGGAAAGGGGAAGAAAGAGAAGAGGAAATTAAATTGTACCTAAAGCTAACATATTAATGCTGGTTTAGGTTTTCCCTTGCAAAGGGCAAGTAAAGCACTTCAGCTCTTCCTTCTGGCATCAGCCAGCATCTCAGCCAAGTAGTGGCTTGATTGATAGTGCAGATGTGAGTGAAGTTGGATATCTGTGTTGGTGGGTTAGTTCATTAAAACACTTTACCAGGGTTCTTTTTGATATTGTCAGTGTTAGCCTTTGACCTGTGTAAGTGGAGGCAAATTTACTCACTGGATTTAAAATAAATTACATAAAAAGTAGTTCCACTGTAAGTAAATTTCATTCTGGAAAGAGCTTACTAATGGGCTATCATGAGGCTTAGCTGTACCCTAAACTCTCATTATTTTTACAAATGATCTGAATGCTGAAATGGAGCTGCATAATTTTTGCATTTACTCTCTTTTCTGAATAGAAAGTTAAAGAGGCTGATGTGAAAAATACAGTCAGAAAATGATTAAGACTAGTTCAGAAGCTGAGCTCATATAGAACAATGCAGTCCAAAATAGATTAATGAATAGTGAAATAATATATTACCAAAGGGAAAATGTGAAAGCATGCATGCAAGACAGTATGGGAGTTTGATGTCGAGGAAAACACCAACAAACCTCTTAGCTTATGATAATTAACAGTGGCAGTACAATGAATGAGGATGTGGATTGCATGCTATATAGAAGGCAGAATGTAAAATCCAACAATGCTCTCTACACATGTGCAAAAAGAAATTGATTCAAAGAATTCAGACTCCAGGAGAGAGTTAGCAGCAGGGTTGTGAATTCAGAGGAAATTATCCAGCAGGCTTCTTCTGGAGATAGTATTTTTTCAGTTAATTGTGATTCAGGGTGGAATATAGGAAGACGAGGTAGTACTGGATTATTGTGGACCTGAAGCACAGTCTAAGTAAACACACCCAGACTTGTTACATAATTGTGATTAATGCTGTGACAGAGATACCTCCCTTTCCCTCTGGCAGCAGAGATCATGGCCCCAGGAGTGTTGGATGCAGACTGTAGTGTACCAACTATGAAAAGAGAGATGATAATGTTACACAGAAAAAGAAAACAAACTGAAATGATTAAAAGATCTTGCCCCTTCAGCCTACTGCAATTTAATCATCTGCTGCAAGTAACCTTTAAACCATGAAAGCTTTGTGACAATAGTTATTTTAGGTGTTTTGATTATTGATAATTTTAACAGGTCTAAGTGCAGTAGAAGTGTGCCCTGTACGGAATTCAGATTTATTTAAAATGAATACAGCCCAAATTTAATACCTGTCTATTTGAATTTTGTTTATATAGGTTTCATTTTTATGTGCTTGATTGGAATCATCTGTTTTTATCACATGCCCCACTGAGCTGATCAGAGACTACTTACTGTTAATTACTGCTTGGTTGTGGTAGCTGCAAACATAAAAGGAAAATACATCTGACTGTGTTGCTAAACTATGAAGTGGGCAAATTGACCAGTGTATTAAAATAGAATGCTTTCCATTTAAATGTTCTTTTCATCTTTAATGATCAAGAGGTATAAGTGTCCAGATTCTGGATTAAAAAAGCTTTGTATTTAGTCTCCTAAGTTTGGACTTACAGCCTGATAAACAAAACTTGGAAATGCTGGTTAAGTGTTTATTTTGAAGGCTGTTTCTGCAGTGGTGCAACATGTTTGTGAGAGCCAAATGCTCCAGGCAAAATCATAAGAGTGGCTGAGACTGGAAAGTGCCTCTGGAGACACCTAGTCCAGCCCCACTACTGAAAGCAGGGCCAGCTAAAGCAGGTTCCTCAGGGACAAGTCCTGCTGGGTTTTGAGTATCTCCCAGGATGGAAGGAAACTCCACAACCTCTCCAGGCAGTCTGTGCCAGTGCTTGGTCACTGTCACTGCAAGAAGTTTCTTTTATTTAAATAAAATTTCCTGTATTTAAATGTGTGCCCATTGCCTCTTATCCTTTCACTGGACACTACTGGGAAGAGCTGGGTTCTGTCTTCTTCATTCCCCCATCAGGTATTTTTTACACACCTTGATAACACCCCCTGGAGCCTTGTCTGCTCCAGGCTGAACAGTCCCAGCTCTCTCATCCTCTCCTTGTACATCGGATGCTCCAATTCCTTCATCATCTTTGTGGCCCTGCACTGACCTTACTGCAGTGTATCCATGTTTCTCACGTACTGAGGAGCCCAGAACTGAGCACAGCTCTGCAGGTATGTCTCGCCAGTGCTGACCAGGGGGAAGGATGATCTCCCATGAGTGCTGCTGCTGCTCCTTCTAGTGCAGCCCACGATGCTTTTGGTCTTTACTGTGAAGACGGCTGGTCCACCAGGACCACGAGGTCTTTTTCTGCCAAGCTACTTTCCAGATAGGTAAAATATTGTTTAGATTTGAACTAAAGATTTTAACTTAACATTTTTAGAAATAACTGCATTTGAATATATTTATATTTTCAGCCATATGTTGTTTTTCTATTAAAAACAAGCCAGGGCCAAATCTGAATATAATTGGGAGAGGAGGCATTTTACTAGTTTTTGAGGACTGTATGGAGCATTTCTACTTAGATGATTTATGAGAAAAGATTTCTAAACAACATTTCCCCCCTCACATCCCTCCTCCCCTATAGGATTTGGTCTGACATATTCTCCTCTTATTATGATGTGAAAAATAGATGTTGCTGTATCAGAGAATGAGAAGAATGTATAATGAATTCATAACTTTTTCACCTCCCCCTTTTTTTCCATTTTCTCTCATCTCCTAATTTATGTAAATAATACATAACCACTAGATTTGATTATCTGAAAAAAGAAAAATCTAGCTTTGGCCTATATTTTTTGAGTTTGAGTCATGAAGGTATGCATAATATTACAGCAATAAACAGCCCAAACTTTGTAATGCACTAACCTTGTTTTATAAAAGTATACTTTTTGAAGAGAAGCAATGTTTCAAATTCAGCTGATATAGTGGAGTATACTGAAGAATGGAAATTATTAGTGCTTTTAAGGGCATGTAAAACTCCTAATCTCTCTGATTTTCCCTGGGTGTCTTTGGTCAATGGCTTGTGAAAATATACTTCAGCTTTTGCAGTAGTGTTAAAAATGGACTAATGGTCTTGCATGGTACTTGAAATACCTAGACTACATCCTCTTTCTGTCAAAGGCTCTGTGTGCAACTTAATTTATAAATATTCTTATCTTCTTTCATTTTCAATATATGTTACATTTCACCTGGAACAAAAAGATGTTTTGATCCTTAAGTACCACTGTGAGCTTGGACAAATCTCTCAGGGCTTCTCCTCTTCATGTGGACACAGTCAAACCTTGCTGTATCATACAATGTGCAGAGAGTAACTACCCTCAAGATTTGGATTCTGTAGTAATGTTGGCCCAGACTCACTAGATAACACTCAGAAAACAGGAAATTGAAGCTGGAATTAGCATTTATCACAGCAAAGAGCATTGTACAGAGATAATGTTTGGAAATCAGTAAAAGATTGAAAGTTCTGTTGGAGCTGGAAATATAATTCTGGAATTATATCTTTCTAGCCCATGTGCAGTCCATTAGATCTTACTGTCTGTCATACTAGTGTTTCTGAGCTGAAGGTCATTACCTTTTAGTTGAAACTGGCTTGTAAGGATATACAATGTTTATTCATTTGGGTAAAACTGAGTCTGATCTGTGTTCTGTAAGTCAACTTTTGATTTCTTCTTAAAAAATTTTTAATCATACCTTTAACTGCTAGATGGAGGATGTTACTGATTTTCACTCTGTATCAGAACGAGGCAGTAGCCTCTGTTGCCCATTTGGAAGAGAAAGAGAATAATAACCTTTGTCATGGATGCAAGTCAGTTTTGTCAGTGCTTTTTTTTTATATTAATGTAGGCAAATTACTCATAGCACATGCCCTTCTTAGCAGACTATATGGAGGAGGAGTTTATAGAAATAGCTCTCACTGAATTTCTTTCAATAACAGAGAGAGAAAGATTCAGAGGAATTTAGAAATTAAAAAAAAAAAAAAAAAAAAGCCAGAAGCTCCAAGAAAAGCAGATTCCTGAGACTATTAAAAAATTGTACAGGGACTCTAACAGAGCAATGAAGTCAAGGAGTAGTAGTTTCCCTATTCACATCTTCTTCAGAGACATTCTCTTTGTAATTCAGCAATATAAAGGGGAATGAGAGTAGAGGACACTCTACTGTGTTAGGTAGCTCAAATGTGTATGAAAGAAAGTGTACAGAATGACAATTGCTTGAAGTCCTTGAAAATAATAGAACACACTACCCTAGAGACAACTGCAATATCCAACAAACTAGGTGAAGTTACCGCTGGATACATTTGGGATTCTCACCGATGGCATGCTTATAACGGGAGTGAATAATTTGGCCTTTATTCAATTAATTAGTCTTTGTTCCTGCTCTGACTGACAATGATGGTGCTGGCTGTGATGGCTATGTTTTCAATGTGAGTGCCTTTCTGTCAGGAAATGGACTGACACAAAAATCTCACTCCCATGGGTCACCTTGCCTGAAATAATCATGCTTACTGAAAACCTTAGCTGCGTTTGCTGTTAAGACCCACTAATTTTACAGGTCTCCTAGAAAGAATTTATACCTGGTCACCAAGTCACAGGGACATTATAATTTCAGTTCTGAATTATTTGTTTCTTGACTGCTGGGACTGTGTGAAACAACACGGTCCTCTTCTGAAACAGCTTAAAAAGAAATTATTGTAGTTCACACTCTCTGAGCTCAGGGTTTGCTGGCTGATAGTCAGGTTCATTTGCCAGCATACCAGGCTGTACTGGGATGTTATGTATTCCTGCACCGGGCCAAATTGGTCTGTGCCTCATGATGGATGCTATAGGATAGTTTTAGGAGGAGAAGTGCTTTAGGATTTCTGGAAACATTTGTAATACCTCTCCAACTTATCTCCAGTAAGTCTCCAGAGGAAACCTTAAAAACGCCCTGCTAACTGTGTGCTTGTCCCTCTGGCCACACTCAATATAACAAATTCCAGATGCATTTCCACTGCTGGTACATGCTCTTGTGGAGATGGACTTAGCAGGCTGTTTGTGTCGGTGACACTTAGAGACCAAAAGACTGTGGCAGAACAGTTTGAATATTAAACATTTTAAATCATCATCAACTGTCAATCCCATGGGAGGAAAATGAACAGACCTGCTTGAAACTGCTGCTTTCAAAGAAGATTTTTCTGTCCTGAGCGCTGTTTGTTCAGCTGTAAAGGGTAACACTGGAGGACTAGCACAGAGCAATCAGAAACCACCGCAGAGCATCTTCTGGAACTGGATGAAACTGGAGAGCCTCCACTCACTGAGAGCAGCCACTCCTGCTCACCAAATGTGCATCAAACTCAGCTGGGCTTGGCTGGTTAGCATTAGGGTGCAGATTAGGATTTGGCCGAGGGCACGTCCATTTGAGGGGCAGTTTTGCAGGCAGACCTCCTTTCTCTGCCTCAGAAGAGGGACCCTTTTCCCTGGTGTCCCGCGACGGGGCTCTCGGGCAGAGAAAATCGTGGGCGATCCCGAAGTGACCACGCGGTGGCAGCAAAATCTCAGCTATCTGAGGAGCTCGGGCACCCTCCCGCAGCTCCGGGGTGCCTTTAGGTGGGGAATCATGGAATAGTTTGGCTTGGAAGGGACATTTAAAGGTCATCTCTTCCAACCCCGGCAATGAGCAGGGACGCCTTACACAGACCAGGCTGCTCAAGAGTCATTGTTTTCCTTTTCGAACCACCACACAGCCACTGCTTACAAAGGAACAGAGCAGTGCAAGGTAAAGAGACTGAACACAATTCATCCAGCCTTGGTTTTACCTTTCATTGAGCTTATCTGAGTCCCTCTGCGTGAATAAAACTCGAGTTTGCACTGACTTACTGAAGGGCACAGACTTTGAAGGGGCCAGCAGCTCTATATTCTATGTTTCTTAACAGCATGTCCATACATTTGCTGAAAGGAAGGAACCATGAGATTTAAGAGAAAGAAATTGTTTAGATATGGCCTAAGTGTCATAGGACTACTTATTTCCCATAGTATTTTGCAAGTGAATTGAGGCAGCTTAAGACTCTCTCTACTTAACTAGATACTGAGTGTGGATCAGTCATTGTTCCTGCTCTTGTTCCTTTCCTCCTCTAACTCTGTCTCTTGACACTTCCATTCTGTGTGGAGTGGCCTACAAGGCTGAAAGAAAGGAAGAATCTCCAGGGAACTGTTTCAAAAGAAATTCCTAAATTGCATTCATTGGCAAATTATAACATTTATTGCATAGTACTTGTTTAGAGGAAATAGGAAAGAGGAGACATTAAAAAAAAATACCAAACAAACCACAAAGGCAGTAATTGTTCCTGACTCATGCTTAGACCAGGTAAAATAAAGCTCCAAAAAAATCAGGAATTTGTCCCCAAAGGTACTTTAGGTGTTCAAGACTGAATTCCAGAACTGGTCTGATGGCAGAGAGAACTGGTAAAGGTTCTGGAACACAAGGCCAATGAGGAGTGGCTGAGAAAGCCGGGGATGTTTAGCCTGGAGAAAAGGAGATTCAGGGGAGATGTGGCACTTGGGGACACAGTTTTGTGGTGGACTTGGCAGTGCTGGGTTAGCAGTAAGATTTGTTGATCTTAGAGGTCTTTTCCAACCTAAATCATTCTATGATTCTATGAATATCAATAAGGTGACTCACAGTTATCTAAGATGGTGCTGTTTGCACAACCAGTGCACTCTAGGAATGTTAGGGAGATCAGTTTCAGAATGCTTTCAGATCCTTTCCTGACTTTCTTTCCTAAATTTTAAAACTGCCATTGCCTTCGGTGGGAATAAGGCTGTCAATCTGCTTGAGAGCCCCAGTGCTCTAAGAAACCTGCCTATTGCTGCAGGTGTGTTTGCACAGTGACTTGTCTTTCTCAGAGAGAAAACAAATGAAAAACAGTCAGCTGAGAGAGCAAAGTGGTTTTTTTCTTTTGATTTATAGAGCACATAAACCCCTCTGAGCTAATGCAAAAGCAATACATCCAGAACACAATCCTGTTTTTATTGACTCTAACCAACCTGTTGCACATCTATGCATATGCTTATGTAAGTGTCAGGACCCTGTAGGCACCTGTAGGCTGTGATTGCCCTGAGGGCTCCCAGCTGGGGTCCCCACCCACATACTCTCTGCCCACTGCCCAAAAGCCCATTTAAGCCAGATCGAGGAGCTGGGCTTCCCTGGAATGATGTGAGTTATGCGTGTGTCTCTATTCTAGTTCCCTACTCTCCCTGATGTGCTGTCTGTACATCCTGCATTGATGGCAGACCTCACCTTATTTCCTCACCTTTGGCTGGAGAGCACCAGATGGTTGATGGGCCCTGATGCTGATCATAAAAATGGCAGATCTAACCAGGGAGACAAGCAAACTCTTGCTAAGTGATGGCAGGCTTCACTGTACAGGTAAATAATTACAATAATGCTATCATTTGATGTTGTTTGCAATTTCAAAATATCCTGGTAAAATGTGAGAGAAATTGATCTTAGCCCTAACCTGTATTCAGTTATTCTTTTCAGGTAGACCACATCTAAGGAATGTTGTGTCAGTTTCTACATTTCATTAAAAATACAATTTATTTTAGGATGGTGCTAAAGGACCCAGGAGGAGGTCAGGGCCAGTGTGCTAGGTGCTGAGCATGTATTTCTTTTCCCCAAATCTAAACAACTGGACTGATAAAGAAGCCACTCAGAAGATGAGATGGCATTTACCCAAACTGTGCTATTGACTTTTTTCAAAGTAATTAACTCTTCAACTCTAGAAAGCAAATATCCTAAAGTGCTCCAACCAAGACCACTTTAGGATATTTGATCCCTTGGTTTTTTGCAGGTGCTTTGGCTCTGAAGTTGTAGACAACTTGGAAATATATGTTCTGTTGGGTCTCTGGGATTAGTTACAGACTGGTAGGCTTTGCCATCATTATGAAATATGCAGAGTTTGCGTTAGCAAGTAAACAGAAAAATAAATTGTTCATTCCCAGCATTTGTTTAAACAGAAACACGCTATCTAGAACAGATGGAGGGTTCCAAGATTATTTTAGTGATAGATTCTCTTCTCTTTGCTTATTAGTGAGCAGTTAAATAAATTATTTGCCAGATACACAAGTCAGGAACACTTACTTGATGAAGTAAATGGTGTTAACTTGTCTGCTTTTATTCAGGAGGGCAGGAAAATGAAGGAAGTGAAGGACACTGAGATCAAGATGTGGGGACCTGAATAAAATATGTGATTAAATAGCCATCCTAATAGCAGTATATGAGAAATTTTAATTTCCTTTAAACTGCTTTCTGTTTGTGATGGATTTTTGGGTTTGATACATTTTTTCGTAAAATACTTCTGTGCTTTGTGATAGCTAGGCTGTTACTGAGAGAAAATGCAGCTGCAGGTACCAAACAAAAACTTGTCACACATTTTCACTATTTTGCTGCATGTTTGTTGTTTTTATAAGCACTTGTTCCTTGAGTTTCAGAAGAGTTTTCTCTGTGGAAAGGTATGTTTTAACAAGGGACTGCTTGGGAGGGAAGTTTTCTTGACTGATCCATGTAAAAGGTGCGTCAAACACATGGAAGAACACAAAAAAGCAAGTCAAGTATCTTGGGCAAAGCAAAGGAAGTTAGTGAAGAACGTTAGCAGAGAATAACTGGAATGCTGAATTGTTCCAGGTCTTGAGCAAAAGAACTGAAATAAATTGCAAAAGGCAACAAGTGGATTTTGTTTCTGTTCAGGAGGCTTCTGGAATCCTTAGTCTTATGAAAAACATGGGCAGCATAATAATTACCTCTACAGCCTTCCTGGAGGTGTTGTGTTAGGCTTTAGCTGCATGATGTTGGTGCCTGAGTGGGTTTTCTACACCTGGACTTCAGCCATGTGGTCTCTTCCAGGGCTTGTCTACATGAGACAAAGTCACCATTCCACCAGATTTCCTAGTGTAGCTATTTTTGAAGTTGGCCATAGTTGTATTTGGCAGCTGATTAATTAAACAAGGGGCTGATACACCTACATTTGCCTGCTTGCCCTGCAAAGTTGTGTCCCAAACAGTTGCCGATTCCTTGGATCCAGCTCTGTCCATGGCTAGACCATGTTGTTGTGTACTTGCAGAAACTGCCTTTGGTCAGAACTTCTTTCTCAGTAATATGGGTACACTAGTCATGGCAAGGATATAGCGTCATGCTAGACATTAAGCCTAAACATTCATAAAAGGCTGAACAAACACCATAATTACAGGTGAATCCTCCCTCAGTGCTTGGAACTATTCATGATATTTCAAATTTTCTGTTTTTCCTCCTCTCTGGTTATTTTTATCTTGATCCAATCACCACCTATGTTACCATGGACTTAATTCTCTCAGGTTTTCCTGCCAACCTTGTCTCTGGTTTGAAGTAATTAACAATAACAGCAAATAAGAACTATCACCAGATTTTTCCATGGGCTTTTTCATGTTTTTTTTCAAAATACTCATACTTAATCTCTGGGGATTTTTTCTGCTATTAAATACTGAACTTATTTGTTTAAAAGTTTTCTTTTTTTTTTTAGTAAAGTAAACTTGAGCACTTTATTTGGTGATTCTGTGGTATGTTTAATCTAGGCAGACTCAGGTAGTACCAAAAAGTCAGGTAAGAGAGCACTAGACTCAAACTGATATGATCTCAAGATCAGAAGGCTTAATAGCCTTGCATCAGCACCATACTACACTGAAACATGGGGAATGGTTTAGAATATGGAAAAAATTTTCTCATATCTCCTGTCTTCTCCAACCATGTTGCACTTGTGATATACCAATAAATTATTTGACCTAGTCACTATGGACTCTCTTGTATTAGTGCAGACTAGGGATATCTTCCAGTGTGTTGTTTCTGAAAGGCTAGAATATCTCAAAAAAAGTGAGAATAAATATTCTGTGCAGAGGACTTGTGGATATATTGGCCTGAAAGGGCAAAAGGAAACATGTCTTTGTCTGAAACTGAAAATCAGGAGGCTAAGTTTTTAAGTATATATTCTGTGGGAAATCATTTGGGTGAAGCATGATATTTGGATGGGGTGCCTGGAATATTTTTGGGTGAATTGAAAACACATCCTGGCTGCTAATATTAAAGGCATTTTAATGCCTTAATTTCAAGATTAAATGGGAACATGAGCAATTACTTGAGAATTGGGTTATAGGTTAGGAACTATGTTAGCTTCAGGGAATTACTCCAAAAAAGATTTGGTGATAACAATTAGATGATAAAAAAACCCAAAAAAGTCAGACCAACAAAAAGCCCAGCTAGTGGCAATGATCCTTTAGCCATTCTCCTTTCTAATCTATCAAGGTTTCTCAAAGTTTTCACTTTCGAATGTGCACTAGAGATGAAGACCAAAGAGATGGAACCTCACCAAACCTTAGTTTTTTTGTGTTGTTCATAATGATTGATAATAAAAATTGTCTAGAACATTCCTGTAGGGATCAAGCTACTATTTTAAGTTTCTGAAAACATGTAGATAATGCATGCAATGTCTATCTGTGCTGTATTTTCTTGTATTCAGGCTCAGAGCAGAAGTAAAAATGTGAATTACAAGAAAGGTTTTTCAGTCATCAGGATCAAGCAGGAAAGGAAATCTATTTCTTACAGATATTGTGATGGGGGGGAAAAAAGGAATGCAAAAGGGCATTGTGGAGATAAGTCTTCCAGTTAGTAATTTTGGATGAAAAAGCAAGCTTCTGAGCTCCTCAGAGGTACTTAAGAGCAGTGTGGCCCCAGAGGTAGGACTGAAGTGACAGCTTAATAAAATTAAAAAGCAAGTCTGTCTTTTCTTGTTTTCCTATTTCTGTCAGTGGTGCTTTTTATCACTGTGATATGTGAACGAAATGTATGTTCACTGAAGTGATTGCAAGAAGGGATAGTTTTATTGAAGGGAGTCATCAATGCTTTTCATTCCAGGTGGTAAAGCCCAAAATGCATTTAACCCCTCCTTTTTAGTCTGTATGCCTGTTGGCTTCCCTTGAACTTTAGATATTCTTAGCTGCATTACATGCATGGCAATGAATCTACATATTATGCAACAGGTTTAAATTTAGCCTGGCATGTTGGGAGGCATAAATTTCCCACAGACCCGTGCAGCTTTGTATCTGCCAAACTGACACAAATAGCTGCCAATTATTGCACAAAGAGATGCTGCTTCTTCAAAAAGGAAAAAAAAATAATTGAAAAATTTTATGAGATCCTAGACCCACCAATATCAGTGGGAGTTTTGCTGCTGAGACTTTCAAAAGCTGATGCTACCCTTTTATCAGTTTTGAACAGATAATTAAATAGAGACGATATTTATCTACCAAGATTTAATGTCAAATGCCTAATGTTACGCTTTTTCTGTGTGCAGTAGATGAAGTATTTTCTACTTTTAACAGGCTTACCTGAAAAAATAAAGCAAAATCTGTTTTATATTAAATGTGTTCACTTTCCATAACTTAAAAAGAAAAAGGAGAGAAAGAACAGAGAAAATCAATATAAGGCCACAGAAGCTCAAAAGCTAGGATTATAAAAATGACACAGAAGCAGATGAATTGTTACTCCTTTCTCCAACAGTGCCTTTTCCCTTCTTATTTTTTAAATAGGTTTTATTTGATTTTTCAAACTGTGCATAAAATCCTGGTAAAATTCTCACTGCATTCAAATATGTCAGCATTTCCACACTGTGATTTGTGATACTGCATCTGCTATGTTATGCACTAACTGGAACCACTGGGTTAATTAAAACCAGCAAGTAGATACTAATATTGGGGAAAGGTTGTAAATCTGGGTGTCTGGAACTTGGTTTCTACAAAACTGGAAAAATCAATAGCAAAATGTTGGTAGGCTGAAACATTGAGTTTTCACAAAGAAAATATTTTTCATCCAGTTTTCGGTCTATCTGCCTGACATGCTGTAGGATACTATGAAAGGGCACATCTGCCCTATTCCAAGTGTTCTGACCTCTGTGCAAAACAAGGCAGTGCTTTGTCCTGTGTTCAGGTGCTGTATCATGGCAGTGTTGTCACTGCAGCAGCCACAGGGAACAGTCTGGTTGGAAAGTCCAGACTGTGAGGGATACCAGCTTCATCTCCCTGGAGACATTACATAAAACAAAAGCATTTTAGTCTTCAGGTCTGACAATACATTTTGACACCTTGAGATTTGTTAGAGAGACAGGGCACAACTTCACATTCAGTAAGAATTGCAGGTATTGCTTGCAACATCCTGTTCTGCCTTGAGATGGAAACAAATGCTCATGGATCAGAATTTCCTAGTAAAGGAGAAATTCCAATTTCTGTTCAAATTTGGTTTTTTATAATCTCAAGAACAAGCATCTTATTTTGGATTAAAACTTAGGCATAATTTCAGATCCTACAGCATACCCTGTACTAATAAATCAATATTTGTTTATTTCTGGTTGGGTCTTATGTAATCCAAATGAATGTAACATTGCGTTACTACTTTGATATCTTTTGGGGTTATGCATTGGTCAAAGAATTACAGAAAATGTCTGCTTGTCCTTTCTAATTCTTTACTTATAAACAGATGATGTCTGCAGCAGACTTTAGGTCTCTCTGACTCAATAAATGCTGCTTTGACCTTGTTGCAAGATTTTCATCCCACTGTCATCTTTTGCCTAACAATGTCTTACCAGACTTTGCTCAAAACTTACTAGCCAGCTTTCTGTGCTTTTGAGATATTCCTTCTGGTTCACAAATAAACACAAAAAAATAAACTTGACCAAAGGTGTCCCACACTGACTGGATGATTGCGGATCCTGTGATGTGTCTAGCCTTGCTGGCATTTTCAAAATTTTGAGCTAGGAGTTTTACAGTCACTTTGTCAATTCTGTCCTCATTCCTCTGGTTTCTGTTGGGTTGGAAGGAGCAGCCTTCCTGAATATCTCTAAAGAAAATTAATATATTCTAGTTCAGCTTCTCTGTTGGCCCACTCATACTATTCCTTGTCAACTAGATTAACTTACTTGATTTGTGCTGGCATATTTTATAGGGTTTTTTATGGAGCTGTTTGGAGGTTTTTAAGGATCTATGTGAAGAATGTGCCCTTCTCTTTTATTGAACCTGGAGATTTTCATGAAGTTCTAACAACTTTGGCAATGTATTGTTGGGTGGAGGTGAATGGTGGAGGCACAAATGTCATTTATTTTTTATTTTTCTAGAAGCTGTGGTGGTTGCGGCACTGCTCTAAGACTTGGAGGTGCAGTTCATCTCCCAGCTCTAAATTGGAATTAATTTTTTGCTTCTCCAAAAGTCTGCTTTGAGCCAGGCAGTGCAGAAACCTGACCAGATTTCCCAAACCTCAGGCTATAACCCTCACCTGCAGTGTGCTTACAATGATCCTTATCCTAATCCAGACAGGTCTTCTGTGAATTTTGAGGTTGAATCTGAAAGCACACTTATGCAGATCCTTTAAAAAATTCTTTTAGGTTTTTGATTCTGACTTGAGCACAACAGAAATAAGTATCTAAATTTTGAGAGGTGTTGCAAGAGGGAACTGGCTGCTCCTCATGTTTCTGTTTTCAAGCAAAATGTAAATATAAACTACTAGCCTTCAACAGCATTATTACATATCAATCAGAAAGTTCAGCAGACAGATCAGAAGTATATTTGACAGTGGTCTTCCTAACATGAAATTAAATCCATTGTTTGCCATCTGATGGCTAAATTTGGATGTACATGTGTGTTAGTTTTGTTTCCAGGGAAAGGTTAGTTAATCTCTGGAGTATATCCTAGAAGTACAGTGCATATCTGTGTGAAACTTGAATAACCAATGACTGAAAATTTTTGATTCATAAGCAGTGATTGGAAAATGTACTGCTTCTGTCAATTTGTTTCTATATTTGGAAAGCTGTGAAATATCAGACTTGTAGATCACATCGGTTTTATCAACTTCATGCTGTGTTAGTCGGTTTTATTTCCAATAGGAATTGGAACGTCTTGTGAATCATTGGAGTTGGAAATTAAGGATCTAGTTTCAGATAGTGGGAGTCTGACTGCATTTTTAATGCTCAGGGCAGTTGAGGTAGGTACTGTTCGCACAAGTTTGGCAATTCCTGGTTAGAGGAGCTCCAAACAAAAAAAAAAAAAAAACAAATGCAGATTATGTAGGAACTAAAGCACCTCAGAGTGCTATAATCCTAGGCTTTTAAGCATCTGCTTGTTCTTTGGATAACTGGTGACTAAATGTCACAATTCATTGCCTTTCAATATCACAGAAGCCCTCAAGCAGTGTCTTCAGTGAAAAGAATTAATTGAGATTGGATAGAGAAATCTTATTCTCCTTTATTTTTGTATGCTTTGAGATAATTAACCTTATTTCTTTTTGTCTGTGATATTCTTAACTCCTCCTGTCTAAGGTCAGCTTTCTCTGGGTGTTAAACCTGGACCAGAGCCTGTTTCTGAGCTCTTTTCCAGATGGTAAAACTCTGTGTCCAGGTCTAATTATGTTTTGTTTAGCCTCCTAGATCTTCTTTCAAGTGCTGGAGAAATGCGATGACACTAAATGAGAGTGGTAGCAAGATATTGGTCTGGAAGCCTTACCTCAGACACATGGGCAGGGTGAGAACTTCCTTGGAAAGATGTGGTTTCCTAAAAGCCACCTCAATCAGCATATACTGATGCTTCCTCCCAGCAACAGGAATCTCCACTTGCTCAGTGTTGCTCCTGCTTTCCATCCCTTGGGAAGGGGAGAAAAGCCAACGACTTTGGGAAGCTTTTTATTTTTGCCAGAGGAAAACATGGGGGGCTGCGGAGAAGAAGGATCTGAGTAACTTCCTTTCCCCTTAAAAGTTTTGGATCTGCTTAGTGATGGTAGCTGAGTAACTCAGCCTTTTGGCTGTTTGAGGGGGTTTCTTCCAAGGAAATAAAGGGCAATAAGAAAACTTCACAGTTCCAAGCTCCATGAGAAGGGTAATGGCAGACTAACTTCTCCTTCCTCTCCTCCAGCTGCCTCTGGCACTGATGGGTAAACCTAAGAGCAGCATCTCAGTTTGATGTTTCAAACAAGCTCCTTTTCTCCTGGAGTATCCCTGTTTGCCTCTGAGTGGGTGGGCTCCCACGTAAAGCAGCTGTTGTATTTGGAATTCTGGCAGCTGTGTATGAGTCTGTTCCTTGGAGCAGTACTACTTGTGCCAGGTCAGCGTGATTCAGGTGCTGCTGAAAATGATTGATTTCCCTGTATTAGAAAGCAGTCATACTTTCTCAGAAGGGTGACAGAGATGTCTCCTTTTCCAGAGGTTTGCCTCAATTATTTCTTTGTAGTTAGGAGCAGCCTTTGTATAACATAACCCTACCTGGAGTATAGTTTTTCTTGGTCAAACTACTGACTCAAAACCTAATTTTATTTTGATACAGAATACTTTTTTCTAGTTCTCTTTGGCAGACTGGAATATCTGAGGATAGAGGAATCATCTTATTTGCCTGAGAAACATGTTTTATTGTAGCACACTAACTTCTCCTTTCTTAAGGAAAACAGGGATATTTGGAAAGCTAAATAGTAATTCTGCTTTTATTGTTCTCCCAGTGATTAGAAATGGCCATTCAGAGCAGAGCCTTCAATGAACATGAATCTTCTCCTGCTCATAACTCAATTTTAAAGTATGTAGGGGAAATAGTCTCATCCCATCTTACAGTATCTGTTCTACTTTGTGCCAATCAAATGAATGTTATTTGGGCAAAACCAAGGACGATCACTGCTTCCTTATAGCAGAGCCTATGGGAAGGGTTTGTCAGGTACTGGGTCTTCCATCTGTGAATCTGCAATATTTACCATGATATAATTTGGTGACTAGCATATGAAAAGCTCTTCATGTAGCATGGAAGAAGTTGGAAGGAAAATGAAATATGTGCATATTAAGATTCTCTTATATGGAACGTGTGAGGAAATCAGAGTTGGTGAAACAGAAAAAATATGAAAACCACATTTGAAAGTATTTTTTGGAGACTTGCTTCTAATTTTCTTTTCATAAGAGAGGTTTTTTTTGCAAATAAACTAATGATGAGAATGATTTTTGGTAATGTTTAGTTTTCACATCTTCCATAATTAATTCTGATTGAGATGAAATCTTTATAGGCTTTTACAAGATAATTCACAGAATCTTACCTTGGCTGGAGTATTCATATAGTCTTAAACACTGGGTTGCTTTTGTATTTTTGCTTAAGTAGCATGCAAATGCACTTGCACACTGTATAAGAAGACTACACAGTAGGGTCTGCAAAACTGATCTTCAAAAATTGGATAGTTTTCAGCATTAAACTATGCATTGGAAATGTCTTTTGGACACATACCATAAAATAACCTGAAATTACAAAGTTTTATACTGGAGGTTTTTTTGTTTGGTTTGGTTGAGGTTTTTTTCAGTCCTTTAGGACACAGGATAGATGATGTTTATTTAGGATAGATTAATTTCACCTCAATTTAACTGCCTACCAATTAGGCATGTGGCTTAAGCCAGATGTCTAATTATCTTCTTGAGTCCAGGGAGAAATAGAAGGAGCTATGGATGGTTATTCTTCCTGCTCATCTGAGAAGATTCTCTTGGGATCATATGAATTGCCCCTGGAGAGGTCTGCACCTTTCAGTGAGAACAGAGTCCACATGATTACATTAGAGTGGGCTTTCTACACAGCTAAATTTAGGTGAGAGATATTCTGTCTTTAATGGGCAGCCTCTCAGTGTTGTTCTACTGCCTCAGTGTTCACTGTTCAGTGCTGGTCTTTATTGCTATGTTAGGTAACATCCTATTCAAACTCAGCTCTGAAGACAGAAGAATTCATTTCCTCTGACCTTTTCTACAACATTTGTCACTATTTCATCTGTGTTTCACAAACATGAGTTATTCTTCTAGCCACCTAGAGATATACTGAGATACTGTTACTCCCATTTTATAGGCAAACTTCATTTTTGGCATTTCTTTGGGGTTTGAGTATCTGACTTTGCAACTTCAATAAAGTACCTTACATAACCTTTTCTTTTTTTTTTTTCTTAATCAAACAAGTAAGAAGGCAGTCATGACAATGTGGTGATTATGCAGAGCCATATCTTGCTTTCCCACTCCTTTTCAGAGAATCTGTGCTTGGCACAGAAGCCATTTTGAAAACTGCCCCTTCCTCGTAGGAACCCTGAAACATACTTGCAGTTTGGTGGGAGAAATCTCCTAACTCATGTAGCCCAGGCTGATGGTACTTCTGGAAGTCTGAGTAATAGTATCTGTTTTTTTTATCAATTTTATCTGGATTTTCTGTCAACAAACTTCATGGTAAAAGGTATTACTCTAGTAAGCAAAAGAGTGAAGTACTGATAACAAAGTTAGGAGCACACATCTGATGCTGAACTTTCCTAGCTTCCTATGAAGAAGTCATGAAGCGCAGAAGTGAAGGGAATGACTTAACTGCCAACCTGTAATTGCCTCACTCATTTAGGGGATTTACTGTGTTGTGACTTTGGTCAGCCTTTGAGGGTCAAATTAAGTTACATGTGAATGACTTCCAGTGCTCCAAAAGAGTAAAATTGCAGCCAAAATTGGACTTTGTCCCCTATCTGTAAGAACTTGCAACTTCTGTATTCTCAAAAGTTACCTGCTTTACTGAGACTTGATGTTCTGTCTTTTCCAGACCTCTCACAGATACATTTCTGCAGCAGTTACTGGAAGGGGAGCATGACACTTGGAAAGTAGTTCCTTCAATGTGAGGATGCTGTCAGCTTTAGGGATCATTCTGGCCAACTAAAGGAAGTAAACCCACTGGAATGATCACTTGTGTTAATGGACATAGGCAATAAGGGCATAAAACTGTATTTCTTTTCACCACGACCTGTCTTTTCCAACATGGATGGAGATCAGACTCACATTGAGCTTCAAGCAGTGGAAAAGAGTTCCACTTTTTTCTTTTTATTTCAACTGAAAAACAGTAGTATCTTCTAAAAAGTTTTAGGTCTGGTCTAAAACTTCTTGAAAACACTTATGTTGAGGAAGATACAGTGGAGAACTTTATCCTGAGTGGTGAAATCCATAAGCAACAGAAAACAGGGATATATAATAGGAACTACTGAGTAAGTGTTTTGTCAGTGCCCGCAGTAGCACTGTTTGCTTGCGCAGAAATCTTCGTAATGTAAAAAGGGAGTTTTCTAGTGCATACATAAAAAGAAAAATTGTGCCTGTGATACCATTTCTTCAGAACCCCTGCTCAATGTAAAAAAAAAAAAAAAGCTGACCTCATAAGCATATTAAATAGGAATTTTAACACTAACTGCATGTTGGTTGCCAAAATGAAGTTATTGTTGTACTGGGTTACAGTGGAAAGCTCCTGTGAGAACTCTTATTGGGATCAGGGACTACCATTTAGGGCTGATTGTAGAGCATATACTATTCTACCTGTCATTCTAAGCAAAAGAGGAAGCTATTTTGGAGACTTTCCTATTATGGCAAGAAAGGTTTAGTTTATTTGACATAAAGCTGTTAGTGTGACTTGACTTGTATATTTTGCAATTTAGAAAAGAAGTATTTTCTTTCTTCCACAATATGTGTGGAATATCTCAGGCTATTTCAAGGAACAAGAGGTTTCAGAAATAACTGAGACAACTTTTCTTGTATTCATTAATTTCTGATTTAAATTTTTCATATGTGATTTTAAGTTCTCCTTCAAAGATCTGTAACCATGGCTTACCAATTTCACTGGTCTTGATGAAAATATCTTGTATGATGTTACTACATCTTCTGATACTTCCACACCTGCTAATGCTTAGAAGTTTCTCTTAAAATTAAGTAGTTTTTAATATTATGAAGTTTTTACTTGAGGTTTCATTAATTGCAAAGAGGTGTGAAAAAACTGCATGATAAAAAGGGCCTGCATTTCAACTCAACTATCAATACTATCTTTAATCTTACTTGATGAGATCACAGAGATTCTTTCTAAAATAGAAAAGATTGATTTATTAACCTGTTACAGCCTTTGACTGTCAGGAAATGGATGAAGTCTTATTCATGATACATAAGAACTCATTTTAAGTCTTCCCAGTCAGATATTTTCTTTAGAAATGCCTGGAAATTAATCTGCTGTAAGCATCACAATTCTTAGAAAGTGTTGTTGCATGTGCCTGCACATGTGAAAGTATTTATCTTTTCAACACTCCTAGAAAGCCTGTATTGCTGTTGGCACAGCAGTCCCGAAATTGAGACAAAGATTGTTCTTTTCTGCTGTATCTTTTTTATAATTTAAGGAATCCTTAGCAAGAGCTACAAACCTTTGTATTGTAAGGCTGCATAAACCTGGCTATGGGTTCCATCACTGAGAGCATCAAAATGAATGAGTTTTGCACCTACCTTTTCTCTGAACTTGAATTTTTGATGGGATTTGGTGAAGGTTCTTGCTTACTTCTGCTTCCCTCTTCTTCTGCAATAATGCACATAACTTCTCCTTTGGGAACAGAAGAGGCTTTGAGTGAGACCAGATCAATGTAATACTCCTACCTCCACCCCACCAGTATACAGTGTAACAAGTCCTTGCCTCTGGAAGATGTAGTGAGGTTTACAGTTTGTAAAATGGGGTTCTAAATTCAGTCAGAACATAGTTACAATGGACCAGAAAGTGAAGAGCAAGACTAGTAATCTTTCAAAAAGTGCTGTATGTCTAAAGACGAGAGGTCAAGACCTTGAATTTACACTCTCACAGGTCTGGGCAGAATTTGTACACAAGTGTATACCAATTTTGGAGAAAAAACTGAACATTTTCACTACCCAGATTCACTCCAGATAGTCATACTTCTAACTGGCATAATCACAGCTGATTTATATTGTTGCTTGTTTGCATGCCTGGAAGATGTAGGTAATTATCACAGGAAATCAACTGAAAAAATAAACATTGCTGTCTTCTTATATAAAAAGAAAAATATCTTTTTCATATGTGATAACTTTACTTTTTCATGATCTGCTACATACCCATTTTGGGAACTGATAATCAGGCATTAGATATGCAGTAATTCTGCTGGTTTACTTTCACATAATTTTATCTACATTTAAATACATAGTATTGGAAAATATCTTCTGCGAAACTACAACACAGGTCAGGTATTTTTAATTTTATTTTGTTTTTTTTTTCTTGGTTTTTGATTTTCTTATTTTTTGAGTGAAAATGTTATGGTAGACTGTGGTGGTTAAATTGAATACAAAGAAATAATGTAAAGAACTGCTGTTCAAGATAATACTTGTAGTCTCAAGAGGCTGGTATTAGTTTCTTTGATGTAGCCAAGGTACCACCAATGGAGAATTAAGCAGTGCCTTGATTAAGGTTCTTGAAAGATGTTGTCTTTAAGAAGAGAGGGAAAATTTATGCTGTTTTCTTTGGTAAAAACATATTCCTTCCTTCATTACCAGTTTAATTATTTTACTAAAAGACCCTAAGTGGATATGTAATGAATCTGGTGATGCAATGACAGAAAATGAACATGCCATACTCAGTTCTTGAGGACAATTGGCTTATTTCAAACTCTTCAAGGACATGTCCATGTGTAACTATGGAGAAAGGGATGTGAGAAAGTGGTGCCTTCTCCCTTAGCCTTGTAAATTCTGTTCCTCTTTGTCATGAAACTCCTTGAACCAACAGGATGGATGAGACAAAGCGCTCTAATGTGCTTCAGTGTTTTATGTGTAGCAACTTAGTTTTGGGATTATCAAAATGTTATTCCAACTGCCAGATTTTGAACAAGCAGAATTCCACCAACAGTCTCTTTCTCTAAGAGAGTTCTTGCAATATGAACCAAGTCTGGAGCCTGAACATTAGGATTGCAAATTTCCTGTGTCTGTATTATTGAATACAGAGAAAAATCCAATAAAAACCTGTTGGTGAACTGAGTTCTAAAGTATTCAGCAGGCCAGATTACTCTGATAAAATAAAAATGTTGTTGTTAGTTGGAGTCACCTTTGCAATACAGAAATGTGTATTTGTGATAGTCACTGAGGGTTCTGTTAGGATCAAGTTCCATAGGAGTTTATGCCTCTGGAGAAGACTGATCAGAAACTACTTCTTAATATATTTTTAATATTTTATCTTTTCTTCATATTGGTTCATTTATAGCACTAGACAATTTGTGTCTGGACAATTAGTGCTGGGAAAACAGCATGGGATTTTTTGGAATGAACACATTTATCATGACACAGTGGCTACAATTCGCAATTCCATGCAAAGAATATTATGGTCATTCAAAACATGTGAAGAGTTTAAACATCCTCCACTCTGTGAAGGAGAACACTGGCAAGGATCTCCTCGTCAGAAAAGAGACTAATGCTTTTAATAAGAAATTTTACTTGAAAAAAGCTGACTGTGTTGTTAGAAATAAGTAAATGTGGAATTATACATGTTGGTGATCATCAGGTGCAAAGATAAAAACTTCTAAAGAGACTAGTTATTGAAGCAATGACTGTGAGTGATCATACTAGAAAATAAATGGTTATACTAGAGGCATTATTGAAAGACAAAAGAGCTTTGTGACAAATATACAGCTCAAAGGGATTTTGGAAACATCAGGGCTATTTTGAGTTATTTTAGAAATAACCTTGAGAAAATGGAAGGAAGGGCAGTATGTAATTTTCATAGAAGACAACCTATAGTTTCCTGTAGCAGATCAATGGGAGGTCTGGTATTTAAAACTGTTAATAAAGGAAAGAAGACTTGGAAGAATCTTGATATGTTGTCAAGAATAGTTAGACATGAATAAGTAGGTGTTTTTTACTTACATTGGCTCCTGGTTTAAAGATAGTTACATTGTTCTGTAGAAAGAAACACAAATGATCATTATTTCAAATCGCAGACAGATAAAGCTTTAGCTTTGACTGAAGGTTGTTATATTACATATCCCTCCAAGACATGCCTTAGGACATAAAAAACAAGTGATATAGTCTGTCAACTCATCCCTTATACTCTATTCGTATGTTGACATTTGCTTTCCACAATTCAGTTTCTCCAACACTCAGGGTGGGCATTATTATTCACCTATGCCTGTCACTGAGATATTTGCCTTTTTAACAAATATCCAGTGTTTAACAGCCAGTCTGAAATGCGCACAGAAGCCATGTGATATGTGTTGATGCTCATGGGCCATAGGAAAATGTTTGCCATTCTCAGAGTGGGCAGAGAGGCTTGCCCTGAAGAGAGGTTATTGCTGCTGAAATGTATATACTGGTGGGTGGAATACTGAAGAATGTATTTCTGCAGAGTAGTGAGGGCTCTCTAGAAAGTGCAAGCAAATATTTATGTATATGGATTTAAACTTTGTGAAAAACAAGCATTTACCCATTACTAGGCCGCAGCAGTAGCATGTTCCCTTACAAAGCTTTCCCATGCCATGGTATCCTTTCTTCTTGAAGCTCCCTGTAGGTGTTCTCTGCACTGACACCACTGTAGGCAAAATCAGCTGTTTCTCTGATTTTTTTTTCACCCATCACAATTCTTTCCTGTAAGATGTTCTTCCCTCTCTCCATCTTGCTCCTTTCAAAGTCACTTTTGCCGGTGTTATATCAGTCTCTCCTTTTTAATGATGATTTTTAAACACTGGTCATCAATCAACACAGTACCTTAGATGCTTAAATGTTTTAGACTTCAGTGCACAATCCAGTGTGCTCTTGTGACTAGGGTTGTGTGGCTTAAGAAGTTACTACCTCTCAGCTTCTATCTGATGCTCTCCCCTGCCAAGCTCTGGCACTGTAACGGACAGGTTGAGCTTTTCAGTCACACAGTGCTGAACTGACTAGTCTACAAGTTCTCTGTACAAGTACCATAATACACATTGTAGTGATGATTCATCTTTCTCACATATCAGTTGATTTTAACATCATTACTCCTGATGTATGACTGAATATCAGACTTGCAGTTTTAACCAAAAGATTGTTTAATATTGTGATTTAATCTTGTAGAGATTCTCAAATAAATTTCTGAATGAAGAATTCTGAAAATGTTTTGGAAAACTGCACTGCATCAGTCACTTATTTTTGCTTTTCATGTTTCCTTGCAATGCTATTCGGAACTGTTGGCTGGATTTCCGTCTTTATGCAAATGACCACTGTAATTACAGCCAAGTAAAGGGCATATCTTTTGACATCTGTTTTTTCAAAATTCCTTCAAAGTCATGGAGTACAGGATTCTAACATGATTTTGCATTTTAATAGTTTCAGGATTTCATTTGCTATATAAGTTCTGTAAAAAATAAAAATCAGCACTAGCCTACACAAATGTAGTCATCTATTCATACAGACTAATTCAGACAATCTTTTGTATTTCTGTAGGGAGATTGCATAAATGCTTATTGCCTAAATGGACAGGCAGTAATATTCAAGTAATATTGCAGAACTATGGCATTTTGTCTACTAAAGTTACTGAAGTCTTACTATAATAGCATACCCTCTTTGAGTAACAAAGCAGGCAGTTATGTCTGTCAATGTCCTCCCATTTGTTGCTCATGCACATAATCAGTGCATCATCCTTTTATTGCAGTTTTTGTTTATATATATTCTTTCAAGTCATCATGATGGCTCCAAAATGAATTAGTTGAACAAGTGTTCTTTAGCATAGGACACCACGCTAACAAGTAATGATTCCTGTCCTGCTTCAGGATTGGGGCCAAAATCTTTAATAATTTGGATACTTATGCTTTTTTATGTCCATCTTCAGTGATCATTCAACCTGATTTGTTTATTTGTGCTCAGATTGTGTGCCAAGAGCTTACATTGCTTCCAGACTGGATGTGCTTGTGGTTCCTTTTAGTATTGGCAGAGAAAGTGAATGCCTGTTGGCTACAAATGTAGAAGTCTACAGACATAGAAGTCGGGGCAGGAACCACTGTATACATCAGAAATAATCAATAGATTTTAGAGGGTTCCTCACAAGCAGTTCTATCAAATACCATTTGTACTTCTTCTTTTGCTTCCTCTCTCCCTCCTTCATTGTCTTTACTCAGGGATATGTAATGCAAGAGCTGGAGCATGGCATCAGTGGAGACAGGGCTGGATTTCCAAAGCTAAATGAGTTGCTGCCATTATATAAAAGCTTTGCGTAGCAACTTTCTTAAATCATGTGGGGTATAGATTATTTTTTCTGAAGGGGCTAATTGAATCTGATAACTCAATAGAGCAAACAATTTTTTGAAACACTGCCTTAAGAACTATATTATCTAAAAGACACATTAGATGGATGCAGCAATCAACATTTTTTTAATAGCTCCAAGCATGGAGAATGTCCTTAAAAGCTGTTAAAATACAAACACTTTGCACTTCTGGGCAAAAAAAGGATATGTTAGGTAAAAATAAAAATTGATGCTTTCCTCTTAGTTTTCCTTAAATGTAACTTTCTTAATATGTTTCAAAAATAGCCTGTGCATACTAACATTTACAGAAGGCTCATGTGGAAATTCGTGTAAAGTCAGGACTCCTGATTTAGCAATTGCACTTTACACCTGTGCTTAAAGCAAAGAATATTTCTGAATGCTCTACTGGATATGACCAGAAAAAAAATTGATGTAGGGTAGATATTATATCTGATTTGAAAATATGCCAACTGTCTAAACTCCTGAAGGAAGTTTGGGCTCCAGTGTATGAATAAAATAAAAAGTTCTTTCTTATAAATGTAGAGCTGAGCACTGAATCCTCTGAGCAGCTTCCTGGGCTTTTCAGTAATCCAAGAGAGGATTTATGAAATCACCAGGACATATGAAAAACTTAAAACAATTACAACTATTAGTGTGAAACACCAAGGAGGAATATTGACCCCTGGGAGTAGTTTTTGTTGACTTGGCAAAACCCTTTGACACTGAGAGCCATTCTCACATCATTACAGCCATTGAACAGAAGGGTGTGGACAATCACATCATTGCCCTGATAATGAAGTTGTGATAACATCTGTACGTAGATTAACCTGAAGAATGAACAGTTGGATGTATCGGTATTCAGATTGCTATGATACAGGGTAATTAAATGTTTCCAATTTTATTTAACTTACCTGTGGGCCCCCTACTGTGTAACTTGGAGGAGGATAGGGGTTCTGACACAGAAAGCTTGAAAAATGTAACTATGATCTTTGCAGACAACTTGGTTCTTTTGAGTAGACCATGGGAAGGAATGCAGAAAAAAATATTGAAATTGTGGATATATTCTGTGAACTAACTGGCCTCCAGATGCAAGAGGAAAAGCTCCATATGGGGGTGACAGTGTGTATGGATCTCTTAAGATCTGAAGTGACTGATGAATGCATCCTTAAGGACCAAAGAACCACCTGTAGAATGTGGATGCCTGGTAACCCGTAGAGTATTTCCTTGAATGTTAGATGAACTACTGACCAATAGCGTACTGGCATGTTATATACAGGAGTAGATAAAAGTGAAGCTATCTTCAGTGAGCCTTCTGATCACACTGCAGCCTGAGTTGTCTCTGCCTCCTCTGACTGCTGCTAAGCTAATCTACATTACCCCAATAAAGGGTGACCCCAATAGCTCCATGGCTTTTACATAAAGCCCACTGAAGAATCATATTGCTGTCAATATCAATTACTGTCCTATATGGGCTGTTTAACTGCACCCTCTTCAATATAATTGAACCTGGTAGCCCTGAAAAATAGCCAGAATAATAGCATGGATTGGAATTCAACATATTCTATGATGTTTGGAAGATGTAGTGACATATAAAGTAAAGAAATATTGATGTCTTATAGATAAAGTTCAAGAATTGACAAAGACTGATAATATAAAATTCATAGTATTTCCTTTATGAGCACATGAAAGTGGTGTCAAGTAAACTATGCTCGATTTGATGGACTCTGCAGTTCCTGACAGGAAAAAGGTGGTTGTTGCCTATCGAATCATGCAATTTTACTATGGTAAACATTTGTGCATGTTTACTAGTCAAACTTGAACTGGTATAAGGTGTTATTGAATGCATTGTAATTGTGTGAATTAGTGAATTGTACATAAACTTATCCTTTTTATCTATTGAATGAAGACTGATGACACTATGGATGTTTGACTGCTCTAAGTCAATTACTTTTATAAGGTTGGACTAGGAGAGTGTTGATTGTATGTGGGGGGAGCAACAGTGGACTCAGAATCATGATGTGTCATTCATCCTGCCAAAAGGCAGGAAATACTAGTCTTTACTTAAGTGGATAAGCTGTCTTTACTTAACCCAGAAAAGCAACATATAAAACTTAATATATAAATTTGATAAACAGCCTGCAAGGAAGGCTTGTATCTGTCTTGCAAAATGGCAGTGGCATGACTTCCACTCCCTTACACTCTTCATTCTCCCCAAGCTCACAAACCTGCTTTTGGCAATGAATCTGTTGGGGCCACCATTGTACCATCTGTCCCTGCCACAGGGGCAGTGTGATCCCCTCAGCTCAAGAGATGCTCCCAGGACATGCTTCAGGTTCAACTTCCCTGCCTGAGCTATGTGCTAACTAGGGACAGAGTTTTTCTCCCTGTACTGGAAGCACAATTTGGTATGCCTGTCATAGTGTCTCTTGTCTGCCCATTATGTTAAACAAAAGAGTTTCTGCTCTGAGTTTCAGTTAGTTTGAAGACTTAGTGACTAATTCTTGCTCTTGCTGGCTACTGTGAAACAATGTAATAAGCACATTTGCAAAGGGATGCAAAGGGCTTTAGCTACACAGTGCCTACTAATTTCAGCAGAACAGTCAAGATCTTACTGTCTTACTGTACTACATCTTGGTTAAGGTATGTTTAGCAACACGGACCTTTTTATTTTTTTAGACTTCTGCATTACGTATTTACTTTCTATAGGATTTTGTTGCCTGTTCTATGAATGCATCACAAGGATAAAGTTGGAACATGAGTTGGCTTAGGGTACTTATTGAGTAAACATTCATAAACAGTCTTGAAGCACTTAAGATTCCTTTCAAATTGGTGTACATTCTGTTTCAAAGGGAATTGCTCTGAGGTTTAGTCCTTTCTCATGGCTGTGGAGCCTAAAACAAGTCTTATTTGAGCTCCTTACCCATAGTGCATGGGGAAGATGTCCAAGTCCTCGGCTGTGGTCTCATTTGCATGTTTAAGCCACTTTTACAGAGCAAGAAAAATAATAAAGAAATTGCCCAGCCCTACAGAACATAGCCGCAGTCTGATTTAGTGCTTCTATTACCATTGTGATTCATGGCTAATTCATACCAATGAAATTAGGTTATATATTACTATTAGGAGATTAACATTTCATGAATTTAATAAATACTCTCATGGTTACTTTGAAATCTAATTCCCTGGCCTAAAATGTCACTGATGTCTGCTTGTTTTAGGTAAACCAAATTAATTCAGTTTAATAGTGTTGGGAGAATGTTAGCTGAGATTTATTTTGAGTGGAGCCACTGCCCTTTTCTTTCCCTCTCTGTTTCCTCTTTTCCATAAATCTAAAATGCTATAATGTTAGAATGATGCAGGAAAAAGTCTCTTAGCTGACCACATACAAGAGAGAATGACATACTGGTTCACATCATCAGGAATGGAAATGTCAGGTTTTTAAGAATAAGCCTACTGGATATATATATATATTTAAAAATTAATTATGTTATTATGCACAGCCAGTGGTTGGATTCTATTAGCTTGAGAATATGATCATTGTGCTGCTTTCCATGGCATAATATGATTTTCTTGAAGGGCCTGCAGCAGTGTTCACTGAGGCCTTGCAATGGGTAATATTTAATTGTGGTAAATAGAAATATATAATGTTATTTTCTCTCCAACTCAGATTCAAATTTACTCATTTTATGGATGAAATAATGATGTCTTTCTGCATTTGAGTATAAATTCCATTTTTTCCCCCCCTGCACCAGCTTCAGAAGGATTCTGTAACACTTGCTCAATCTGAACTAAGATTCACCCAGCAGCCCCAGACCACAGCCTCCCCTTAGAAAATTTGTGCAGTGAAATTTTATGGACTTCTTCATGCCAAATTTCTGCCCCTGCCCAACAGTAGTTTGGTCATGGTACCTCAGACCAACTGAAGATGTAGCCAAAGACCAGAAATGCAGGCTTTATCCTCTTGGCGAGCTTTGGATGCTTGATGCATCATTCCAGTCACAGCAGGTCCTGCTTCCCCTTAACAGCAGCCATGGTAAAAGTAGCACTATGGATCATTTTTGTCCTCTGTCATTGTCACAGTTAAACTTGGTTGTGGATTAGTTATGCGGTTTTGTGTTGATGTCTTTTTTTTTCTTTTTTCCTCCTTTCTGCAATAGGGAGCAGTGGGAACTAGGAGGAGGGAGAGGACCTCTTATCAAGCCCCATGCTCTGGTGCTTGGAGTGCTTGCTAAGGGTCTAGGAGAGTGGGATGAATCCTGATCAGGTCAAAAATAAAGATCGAGCTGGGCTGGAGCTGAATGTAGATCATGTCTTCTAACTGATGAACTGTTATTTTAAAGAATGCTAGATCAATTATGGGATTTTGATTTTAAAAATAGCTTGGCTCTCATTTCTTACTTGAAATAAACAGCTTGAATATCAAACTCCAGGAAATAGCCAGTGGAGCTCTGAAAGGAATCCAAAGCCCTGAAGAAAATTGACCCTATTTAAACTGCTTATCATGGTCAAGCTAAAGACCTGGCCAAGCCCCAGTATGCTTTAAAACTATTAGTTATGGGTGATGGTGCCAAGTCACAGTCCAGCTCTTTTGCTTTGCAGTGACTGAGGACAGCCCTACACTGCTGGATCTCAGAGCTTTTTGCTGCTCCCCAGCTCCAGAGGTTGCTACTCTGTGCCTTGCTCCCCCCTGGGAGGAGAAGCAGGATCAGGTCCCAAAACAGGCTGCCCTGACTGGGAGATCACAAAACAGTGTATCTTTCCTTCTGGTCTGCATTTACAAATATGATCTCCTTAAGCCGTTAAAAAAGAGAAAGCACTTTCTTCATTTGAAAGGAGGAGATTTCTGTGACAATTCCTTTCTCCAAGACTTTTTATTCTTTATTCATCCCTTACTTGCAGTTTTTGTTTCCATGGTAGTTGTACTAAATTTCAGAAATGCCTTCCCAAGTGGATATCCATCTCTAAATGATCTTTGAGTTACTACCTCATTCACTCTCCAAATCCATTCCCTGAATCATCTCTATTACAGTGCCTGAAAGACACAAATGATGCATTTTTAATTGGCAGTTGGGGATCACTTATCATTATTGATTTACTTTTAAATTACTCTGAGATGAGGAGCAATAAACCTGAGCATGTAACTCGGTTTCATAATGGTATTTATCTTCGTGTCCAGAAATTCATATCTGCGGTTTGCCTAAAATCACCAATTTGTTTTTGTTCTAAAACAACCATCTGAAGCAAAGGCAGTACTTTCCTGTATCTTTCAAGAGCAAATGCAATTGTCCCTTGATGCTCCTTAGGGAAATGGAAAGATTCTAAGGAAGATATTTCATATTCTTTCTGAGGTTTAGTTTACATAATTTTGAACTGAACTGCCAAATAGAAACTTCAGTGTTTAAGTTGTCTGTTTTTTGGGTTTTTTCCTTTTTTTTGACCTACAGTTCTGTTTGAAATGAAAACCTGTGTTCTAAAATGGGAATGTTCCTGCTAAACTGTCACAAGCTTTCATGTTTACTTGTAGTGTTTTTCATGGGCTAGGGATTTTTTGATTGATTATTTTTTGTCAAGGTTGTCTTTAAAAAAATTATGCTTATCATATATTAGTAGGAGAAAGTACTTTGAAAACATTTATTCATGTAATGATGTCAGTCCTGAATTATATCCAAAGGTACCTTAGAAAATTTTAAGAGCTGTAAGCTTTCAATCTTTGATAACATTACATGAATTTTAAAAATGCTCAGATAAATTTCTTTCTGATTGAGCTCATGACATAATCTGAACAAGACTTGACCATGGTGCATGACTGTGTGCTGACCTGTGTGTCTAAAGACCTTAATGGGAAGCTTGTGAGGCTCAACAAACAAAATTCAAGAAGTAAGGGAAGTTGGAGGGCAAAAAAACTCCACTCTTAAAAAATCCTCATCTGGGGCAATCCTGGAGGAGAAACAAAATTACTAAGAGGTGACTGCTGCTTGTGACCAGTCTTGTGGTCTCAACTCTGTGCCACCACCATGGGTGTGGTGCTCCCAATGCTGCCCCAGCACTGCCTGCATGAGAGCCCAGAAAACTCTAGCCTGTATATTTCTAAATCCATGATAATTTAAAGCATAATTTTTTAGCTTAATGCCATGTTTATCACTTTTATTACAATAAGAGATATCCCAGCTTTAACTTTAGGCTGTCAGTGTATTTGAAAGCGTGTGGGTCTTTGTGAGCTCCTGTAAAACACATACTGGTAAAGAAATAAAAAACAAAAGAAAAGTTTCACAAGTGGAAACATTTCTAAAAGCATAGCCTTGGAAACCTTAATATTTGGGATCTGTATTGGAACTTCCAGGAGCTTTAGAACCATATGGTGTAAACTTGCACTTACCAAAAGGCAGCCTTCCCAGAAGGAAGCTTAAGTAGCCTCAGATTGCAGATCACATAATTCTTCTTCACTGCTGTGTGAATGCACTTGAAATCACTCTGGCTTCAGCTGGACAATCAGTCACTTTCTAGAATTTACAGACTGGTTATTTATTGAAGAAATTTTGTTGATTTAACACTATTTATAACTGACTCTTGATTATTTGCTCCTTTTAGACCTTTGATTTGATTTTAAATTTGGCAGCAACTTTGGGTTTTTTTCTTAATCTAAGTTAGAAATAATTGAATTATGGTAGCATTTTCTAATTTTATTGATTTCTTTTTGGTTGTAGTTTGGTTTCAATTATTTTAGTAACATTTAAGCAAAGAAGTAAAATCAGATTTCTTTCAGTAAGAAATGTGGATCTTAAATTCTCTAAGACTGCATCTACTTTGTTAGTTCTTGGTTCATAAGCCTCAGAATAATATAATTGGTAGGTTTATATTGATTTTAAGTTGGATATTTTAGCCATACATGTAAAGATTCCATCATGGTGTTTCAGCTGAGCTAGAGTGTATGGAAGGGAAAATAAGTACTACATGGTGATGTGGTTATACAGTAGATTCTCACAGCCCATTTTTGACAGCAGGTGAAGGCATTCCTTCTGCTTCAATTCCTTCTGCCTCTATTTGAAGCTAGTTTTGATCTTATTAACTGATTTCCACCCATCCTTTTTATGTACCATTAAATAAGGGCATCAGAGTAGCAGCTGCATCCCAGTGGTTGGAACACTTTCATATTCATGTATATTCACATTCAGAAAAAATAGTCTTGTGATGTTATTTTGCTTTTGGTGAGACAAGTGTGATTTAATAACTGGCTTCTGTTTCAAAAATAGTTTGGAGTGGTAGAAAGGTGCCACTGAGCAGGCTGATGGACAGAAGCCTCTTTTTATTGTAATGTGCAATAGATGAACTAAATAAATATCCCTCACTTAATTTTGTTCCAGCTTTTGGATAAGGAGAGCAAGAGCTGGGAAAACCTTTGTGGGGAAAGGCCCGACTTCTGCAGTGCTTGGAGCAGAGCCTTTGAGCTTGTTCACTGGAGGGCTGAACCAGTGTGAAGAGGGGCCTCAAATCTGCCAGTAGTAGTACTGGGTTTGGATGTAGCTCAAGTTTTGTACCTCATCATTAACTTTCTTAGCTGTTGCATCCCCACTGGCCTCAGACAGGCTTGCTTTGCACATATCAAATTGCAGCTATGGGCAGACTAATGGTTTGGAAATGGCTTGCTTCATTTCATGCTTGTGTTTTGGAAAGGCTTTTCCTCTAGAGATGGTAGATATGACACAACAACCTAGCTTTCCCTACACATCTCTTGTTTTTTAATGAGATTTTTAGATGGATAAAAATGACATGGAAAAGCTCCCATGGTCCTCTCTTGTATGTCTTGTCTGTTTCAGGGAAATATAAATATCATAAAAACCAACACCATGAAGCAGTTCAAGCTGCTTAGTGGTGTAGCTCGGTAGAGGAGATGTGGACCATGACTCTGATCTCAGTGTTTGTTCTTTGTTTCTATGTAAGTACGTATTTGGCTTCAGCTACAGCATTGAAGAAATAATTTTCCAGTATTAAATATCTCTTGCGTTTCAAGATTGTGATATTGCTTGAATTCTTCCTCCATTGGTAGTAGTCATTTGTTTTCATGACTCTTAAGGTCTGTTGCTCTGCTCCATTGGCAGGATGCTCTCACTTACTGAAAAGTGAGAAACAAATGGCACATTCCACTAATTTTAATAAAAATATATTTAATCTATTCTGGGAGAGATGATGCCTGACTGCTTCTAGAAGGTGCTAACTTTGTTTGTAACCAATTTGAAGTTCTGGTTTGAATGGAGTTAGAGATTGCTATCTGCGTTTTGGATAGAATGCCTACTTTTTCAAAGTAAGCTTAATTGAATATTTAAAGGTACATTTAATCTTTCAGCTGGCAAGGGATTTTGTCCTTTTGACCAGAAATCTAGAAGTCTTCAGAAAGTCTGCTGCAAAAGCTGCGATGGAGAAAACAAAATAATCTTTAAAAAATGGTTAATTACTTTTCTTGAGCATATTTAAGCCTACTGCTTATTCTGTCTCAGAGATTTAACAGTTTGAGAAGCTTTTTCATTAAGTAATACCAGGAGACTCTATTTTTTTCCTAAAGCTGCAGAACTGTGGAAGAAAGATTTGTTTGTATCCATGATTGATCTGCAGTGCTGTTCAGCTGTTATGTGTCTCTGCTAAATGTGCACAGTTCAAGGTAGGGTTACTCCCTGATAAAAAAGAAATTCAGGCATTGTGACTGTGTGAATATTTATGTCTGCAGTTTCTTTCCATGTGCTGCTTAGGATTGACTGGTTCAAAAAAACCCCATAACATCTACAACACTTGGTTTTTGCAATAGGGCATGTTTATAAATGTGCTAGTTTCTAGCTCCTCAAGATATTCTAACCTTCACTACTCTTCTTTGGCAGCCTCTTACTCTCCTTCCTTCAAAAATTAGCTGTGTGAATGTTTTATTGCTTACTTCTTTATTGTTTTCTGCATTGAAAATAATATTTGTAGCATTACCTATTCTATCTTCTTTCAGTTGGTATTCAGTCTGTTGTTTCTAAGGGACTGCTAGTCAGTCACCTCTCATTTCTTTTCCTTACAGCCAGGTCAGCATCTCAGTTTTCATCTGGCTTGAACAGGATCAGATGATTGTTAGGGATGAGAAACCATGGACTCTTGGAAGAGTATTTTTGGCTGTTGTTCTGTCACCTCATATCTATTGTTTTTCTTGTACAATATATTAGCTGCTGATGGCATTTTTTGCCAACAGCTAAAATTTCAGAATATGTACTGGAGGTAGAGTTGGAGGGTTTTCTGCATGATTGCTGCATTCACAGGTTGTTTACTAAGCCTGGCAGTGTCTGTGCACTGCCTGAGCACCGTGTTTCACAGGATGCTTCTGGTTGCCCTGTATCTGGAGTTTCCATGGACCTCACCTGGCTGAGGCATTTTTTACATGCAATAATTGCCATGCACAGTTCCTGCCTATTTCGAGCCTATTTTCCTCGGTTCTGGGATCAGTCCCACTGTGCCTCTCTCTGGTTCAGGGGGGCATTTCTAACCTGGGTAATGTGTTAGGTCAGAGATGTGAGGCTGTGTGACTGGGGCCAAGTAGCCCACCTGGGCAGAGCTCAGACATACCAAATGTAGCTTTGCAGTTCTTCTTTACAAGCCTTGTAATGGGCGCTCAGACACTTTCTCCTCAACCTCCTCTTAGCAATTATCATCCCTAATGCATCCATCATGATGTATTAAATTGGTTAATTAACTTATCCATTGAGCATGGACTCAGACTCCTGAAGCTGGCAGCATTAGGAATTCTTTAGATGTGATGCAATTTTAAATGCTGTTTATGAATATTTTCCTCTTACAGTAGCTGAATTACATTGTGTAGCCCTTGTTAGACCTTTGATGAACTGTGTGTGTCTATTAGTCCACTATCTAGCTGCTTATCAGTCATATTCTCAAGTTCCCTGCTGCTTCTGTGGAACAGCTAGAATAATTAGGTGTAATATTTTTTCAGTTCTGTTGGACATTACCTGGCTAAGCAAAAATGTCTTAAAAAATCTCAAAGAGATCTTTTTTACAGAATTCTTCTTACAAGGGACCCTACGTAGCCATGATTAATTCAGTTAATTAATTTTCAACAAATATAAAATACTACTATTTTTTAAATTTTATTTTAGGGAACTGAGAACATTTTATAGATGTGGAACAACTCAAAAGAAATCTGCACTTTTGCCTTTTCTGCTGTTGTGAGATGAAGGGCCTGGGAGAAAAGTAGTTTCGTTGCTGTGGTACCTAAAATTGTACCAGAAAAAAACCCCAAACCAATCCACCTGAAAGACAAACACTAAGTTTTTTTCAATATTTAAACATGTATCTATACATACATTCTGGAGTCTCTGCATGATATATATAGATATCCTATGTCTGTATATATGCCATATGTATCTTGAAATACTCTGAGCTGATAAAACCCATTTTACTCTATGAAGTGAATACAGGCATCAATGTGTATCTGAGGTGCTTTTCTGGAGAGATATGTGTGGTCCTGTGGCACAAACTGCCCTGATCTCAGTGCGGGTTGGTCCCCCTTGCTGGATAGGGTTGCCTTGGCTGCACACTGCCTGCTGTGAACAGTTGGTAAGAAGGGCAGGCAGGATCTGGGCTGGGTGCTTGAGGTCTCAGCATATTTCCTTCTTGCTGACCTGAGAAGACTGCATGTTTCAAACTTTCTCTCATAGTATTCAGAGGAGTCATTCCCTCTTTCCTCATCTTAAATTGTTTTATGCCTTCACATTGTTTTGATATGCTGCACTGGATTTTCTATACATTATTCTTTTTGTGTTCTGAACTTTTCTTTCTTCATAATCCTAAGCTTTTCAAAGATGAGCAGTGTGCAGTGGTGTAACAAAATTCCTATTTCTGTGGCTTCTTGTTTTTCTAGTTTAGAGGGTGCTAGCTCAACTTCTTTTTACTGAGCTTTCAAAACACAGCTGGGATGGACTTTTTTTGTTCTGAGGAAAGAGCTGAGCTATAAGTTAAAATAACCTACATACTCAGTGCCACCCAGGAACTACAATAATACAGCATACTCAAGGAGCTTTAGGAATGTACTCAGACGTTTCATAGTTTCACTCCAGTCAAAAGTAACTGTGCAAGCTATAAACAAAAAATTGCAGAAAGACTTTGTTAACATAAATTAGAAAAGCTGTGAACTGTGGGTAATTAAGAATAGCCTGAATACTGCTGTTCTGAAAGAGGTGTGACTATATAACAACTCCAATTTATTAGTGAGCAGTTGAACCTAAGCTATTTTGAAATTATTTTATGTCTTGCAGTAATGAAACAATTGAACCAACGACCTCCTTTGCAAATGAACCCTTTCACTGCATTGCATTGGCTGTGCAAAATTCTGTTGCTAGGACACAACACTACCAGACCTTCAACTTATTTCATTCAGAACTGGTATTTTAACAAATAAGACCATGATCTTACTGATGAAGGACAGAATTAGTTGAAAAACTTTTTATTGACAAACTGTGAAGAAAATATTAGTAGAAATTTGCCCAAATTATGTTTGGCTTTTCCAAAGTGATGATACTGGTAGGTATGATCAGGAGGTGAAATTACAAGAAAGTAAGAAAAAGTTAGGATGTAGGTGTTTGGATACTTTTTCTATGGGTGAGAACATAATCACAGAACAAGTAAAAAAACAATTTATTGAGAGGAAAATTAAATAAATTAAAAAAATCTAAGTGGAAAAAATTCTTACTTGAAAACTTGGATGAAAAGGCCTTTATTTAGGACTTCCTCCTAATGCACTGCTGGAATCCAGACAGAACTTTTTACTTGGCCTGATATGGTTGTTCAGTGTACTTACAATTAAAGTTTTTCGAAGTGTCTAACTCCCAAGGCAATAGGTTCTCTCATGCCATCTCTTTCATCATGATGCATATTAATCTTAATTTTTTGAGTGTTTGAATAGCAAGTCTTTTTAAGAGTGGTGTTGGGAGGTATGAACATACAGCTACAAGTACATATGGGCGTGCTTTACTTCAGACAGAGCTTGATGGACCCCTCGTGGTTCCCTGAGTCAGAAACGGAGAGGTAGAGAAGTGTTGAAAGTTCAGAATATGATATGTATTTCAGGCTGCTGGGGAGAGGTGTCAGTGACTGATACAACATTTTTGCATGGAGCATGGGTAACTTAGAAGTTGTCTAAGAGAACAAACCTGAAAGGAAATCTTATTCTTATTGGGTTGGAGAATGAGTTCAGCTGCCACATAGAGATGATCCCACTGCTTGAGCTGCCTTCTAGAGGGAATTCTGTATGTCAGCTCTGCAAGTCGTGGATACTGCATTTGAAGGCAGTCAGCAGAGCAGATTTCTGCTTATGCACAATGTGCATTTCAACAGAAGTGGTTTAGGCAGAGTCCAGTGCATGGGCTGACTTTCCCCGCATGGGGTTCATTCTTCAGTGGAATGACACCACCCTTGTGTGAGACAAATAGCATCCATTAGAGTTAAGTGCTGCTGCTGGGCTGGACTTGTGACCTTCAGCTGCTTGGCAAAATGGGTTCAGCATTCATCTCTAGAGTGTGGGGTTTTTTGGGGGTATCTTTTTTGTTTTGGTTTTTAGTTTTGGTTTTTTGGGGATTTTTTTGTGTATTTTGTTTTGAGGTTTTTGTTTGTGGTTTTTGTTGGTTTTGTTGGGGGTTTTTTTGTTTATGTTTTATTTTTAATGGAATACAGATTTCCTTTTTTTCCTGATGGAGCTCCATTTATACAGGACGTATCTTTATGCGGCAGCATGTGGCTTTTGTCTATGACCCGTTTTGTTTCGATTTTTAATTCCTAAGACAAAAATTACTTTTCCTTTGCAAAAAGATGTGTTATAAGGCAGCTTTGTAAAACTCTGTATTATAATATTTATAAGGGAGAAAGAAAAAATACGATGCCATTCTAATAAATAATGTAACATGTATTAGATTCTTCATTATGTGCCCCAGACATTTTCTGAGAGCCCATGGAAAGAATCCGTCTCTGTGTTTGTTACCAGCTAGTGTGTATTATAGGAATATTTGTACTGAATTTAAATACAGGGGTATAAGATACCATTCTGAATTTTCCATACACAAAGGAGTCATCCATAAAGTGAAACTGTCTGCCTCCCGGGCAGAGAAACCAAGCAGTAATCATGCATCTGCAAGTCATAGAAATAAAATCAACTTGAAGAACCTTTAATGCACATTTCATCTCTCATCTGTTTCTGCTCCCAGGCTTCTGATTTTGCAATAGCAAAGGCTGTAAGTGTTGTTGGGTTGGGTAGAAGAAGAGTTCTAAAAATCATGTTCATCCTGGGGTACTTTTTCATCAAAACACGAATTGCAATAAGTACTCTCAATAGTTTAAAATAATAGTATTGACTCTATGGACTATTGCACCAGTAAAATCTGAGACCACGCCACACTGGCCATGTCTCTTGACGCTTGGACCATGCTCACCTCTGCTTTTAAATGTTTTTGAAAGCTTATTTATCACATGCCCATAAATTTCGTTATACTGAGTCCAGTGTTTTGCACTAGCTGTTAATTTAAACCTGTGTATTAAACCCTGGGAAATTAATTTGGTATGTTTTTGAAGCACATTTTGTATCACCTTAAAATGGCTAATTAAACTGTGAAATCACAGGCAATTCTGAAAGCCAGAAGACTTGGAATTTTTGTTCCTTCCTAGTGTGTTTGGTTTTTTGTTTTAAATATATCCACCCTAAGCTCTGGGTTTATGTACAAAAATTCTAAAAGGATTAGGACTGCAGCATAGATACCACAGCGATAAGGCTGGTATGACTGTGTGCAGGGACAAATCCACCCAATTACATTACAACTTGTTCATTTTCCATTAGACCTCAGTTTGTTTGCAGAGAAGGCTTGGAAAAAACTTTGCAAGATTGGAAAGCCACTGCACAAGGTTTCTGCTGGGACATTAAGGCTGCAGAGAGGAGAAGGATTTGCTGAAAGCTGCCCCATCTTGAGTACTGTGCTGGGTCATCAGCTATGCCCTACTGCCCCTGGCCAGAAGCAGCCTGCACAGCAACTGGAGCTGGACTGGGTAATCCAGTCTGCTGAGTGTGACTGCAGTTTCAGTCGCTCCTGATCATGCATATACCTCTGCTCTCAGCAGTTCTGTGATGCCAAGCTGAGACCTTCTGGACTAACTGCAGAAGCCTATGCAGGTGGTAGACTTTGAGGGCAATAATGTTCCCTACTCCTGTCCTCCTTTTACTTTCTTCATTGAAAATCTGTTACAGGAGAACTTAGAGTTTAGGCTGTATATCTTAGGGATCTTAGGTTTTGTGTGAGGGCAGTGGAATGAAATTTTCCCATGAGCCATCAGCTGGACTTCTGGGGGTCTGAGTTTGCAGTACAAGGGAATCTTTTGCTTTCAAATCTGACTGTTTTATCCTCTATTATGCAGACTGTGTTATTGAAAAGATGTGAGACCAGCACCCAAACCTGCTAAGCCAAAATGAATACCTGTGTTGAAGTATAGGTCAGACTGTAACATAAATCTAGGATTGTACCAGACTGGGTAACATAATTTCCTGTGCATATGTTCCATATTAACCCATCATGGATGAAAACCTGGCCATTTACCTGAAAGCCCACATATTGTACAGCATGTATGCTTTGTGAGGAAGAGAGAAGGCAATTTAAACCCAAAGACCATTTTTTCCTGACTGTTTAATTTGGACTCTCATTTGAAACACAGAAAAAAGCTGAGCAGGTTTCCTCTTAGTGATTAAGAGTTAAGTGAATGGATATTCATGTGACCTTGTTGAGAGTACCAAAATCACACTAGTGTGTTGCGTTTTGGAAGCCTCCTTTCAAAATCTTCGTCTGATTACCACTGACTTTTGCAGAGCTATCCAAGTAGTGGATCAGCTTCTGGAACTCTAAAAAGAACAACTGAAGGATTTGTATTCATGTGGCAGTGACACAAAATTAGGCTTCCTTTCTATCCAGTTTGTACTGTTCTTAAAAAGAGATAGTAAGATGGATAAAGAGATGTGCTTTGAAGTTGTAAGTCAGATGTCTATTTACAGAGTCCTAGCCTCCTGAGGGAACACATTTTGGCTAGGAGTCACAGGAAGGCTGTCAAGAACTTTCCCATTTATTTCTGCAGAGTGCCTCTCTGCCTTTTGATGGCTCCAGCAGAAGATTCCCCAAAGGGACAGAAGTGTTTTATCAAATGCTTTTGAATCTCCAGGGCCTGGTTTGTGTTTTCAAGGAACATTTTTTACCAAAATCACACTGGTGCATTCTCACCTTGAAAATGCATCCTATTTCTGCCATATTTCAGCAGGGACACAGGGGTGGGCATCTTTTGGGTGAAGGTTATAGCAATATAACTAGGCCTTTACCCCAAGCAGCAAGAGTAACACAAGGGCTGAAACAAAATTCAGGTACCTGCAGTTGCTTCCCAGGTTGCTAGATTCCCAGGAAGACATGCTGTCATCCATTCAACCAGAACATAAACAGGCTTAATTAGGACAAGATTGGCAAGAGACCATATTTCTTTTCAGCATGAGCTCTGTTTATGAGCAGCCACTTGAGGACTTTTGAAATGCTGTTTGTCCACAAGAACTCTTGGAGAAAATATAAGGGAGCTTTTCACAAGCCTTCCTTTTGCTGTTGGGTTATTAATAACATTTGCTTCCTGGGTCACTGTTTCTCTCCCCTGGTAAGCCACACTGTTCACTGCAGCTGCAAGAAATACTGGATCAGAAATGCTCTGTTTGCAGAGCTTTAGCTTTCTTGCCTCTCCCTGGAAAGATGGCAGAGTTGAGCTCTTGCCTTCCCTCCCACTGCAGCCCTTGCTGCTCCTGCGTTGAGGTGAAAGAATAAACACTGGGTGGCTAAACTTCACCTTTTTAGAAACTTAGTTTAATGGGCTCTAAATCATGCCTGTTACCCCAGAAGGAACACAGACATCTATACAGAGACCTCAGGGTGCTAGGACAATAAATAAAATCCTATGTCTTCAATTGTATAAGATAGTCAGCAATAAAGATGCATTCCTCTCCTCTTAAAGGAATCAGTGGAGACATCAGATCCAGATGAGATATAGGTTGTTCTGGATAGCACTGGCTACTCTGTTTCCACAGGATGTTTAAGAAATGGAACATGTTCATGAAACAATACAGAGTTTGGAAAAAACAGGTCGAATTTTAAAGGTTCTTTTGATTTCTCTTAGGTTAATGATCCTTCACAGTTCTGGCATCTCTGTGTCTGGTTCTGAGTAAAAAATTGTTTCCTTTCTAAGGAAAAGAGTGACCATGATAACAGACAGAAAAGAAGACAACTGTGCATGTCTATTCTCCCTTTCCACTATCAGGAAACCTAAGGGACAACCATTTAGAGAGGGGAGTTTAACAAAACAATTTAAACAAATTTCTCTTTGTATTTTATTCCATTCAAATTACAATGAAACCTCAAGGGGAGGAGGTGGGTACCAGACCAAATACAAGCAATATAATAAAAACAAAAGCCATAGGGATGGTTTTTGCCTTTAATAATTAAGAAGTAATCCATCCATATCAATACAGCATAACAAGTAGCTCTATTCTGAAAGATTCATCCTGCACAGCCAGTTGCTTTCATTGCAGTAATAGATAATCTGAAGACAGTTCTGCCTAGGCTACCAAACTTGAGCAACTGCAATAGGTTGTTACACAAGTGTCTACACTTTCAAATTATGTCCTAGAACTGATTCTATCCTGTTCTCAAAAGTACATTTGTTTAGTGACCAATGGCTGACCATTTGTGATTTGTGTTTACACCCTTGGGGTCTCGGTAGTTTTGACATCTGTCAGCTTGTACTCACAAGACTCTCTGGTCTTCCTCAGCAGCCTTTAACACATCATTTCTGAAAAACACAACTATAGTTTTATTAGTGCAACCTAGTAGTTTCTTTACAAACGTAACGGTCCATTAGGAAATGCAGATACACAGCAATACCATTGCTGTGCTAAAAAAATTGTTTTACAACACCCACATTAGTCTGTCACAGGGTACTGTTAATGCCAAGAATAAGCAAAGTTAAGACATCAGACCTCTGTACCTAGAGATTTCAGTAATAAGAGTATAACTTTGGAAATACTGTCAAGCAGTACAGAAGAATAATTAACTTCAGTGGTTAAACCAAAATCTCCTGGAGACTGGACCTAATGTTAGACTGGGCACATTATCCCACTCTCTTTGAAGCATATAACAGCAGCCCTGAAAGGTGCCCAGTCCCACTTTCTGACTATAACTCAGGTCTGACTCCTTGGGGCAGCTGCTGCTGCACTCTGATGGTGTCTGCTGGAACAGGTCAGCTGGGGCCTCCTGCCTTGTCTCTTGTTGCTTTGAGGTAGGTGATGGAATAGGAGACAGTCTGTGGAGTTTAAACAGAAAGGGAGAGACACAAAGAGGTCAACCTCTCTGTAAGCAGCTATATGGGAAATTGAGGCTTGCTAATACTCCCCAGTCTAGCAAGCTGAGCTATGAAAGATGCCCACTAGCGGGGAGATGCTAGACATAGTAAGTTCAAAATAGGCAAAACACTCTGAAAGTGACAGCAGCTGGTCACTGGAGCAGTTTGTGAAATTGTCAATTCTCCACCCTTCTGCAGGGTTTGGAAATTTTCTCCTTGAAAACATACTTTGATTCACTCAGCCACTAATTGAGGATTTTGTGTTGCGTGGTTAAGACCAGCCAGTCCCAACAGTCACATCTAGGTCTGGGATCATGGGATCATAGAATCATAGAATCGATTGGGTTGGAAAAGACCTCCGAGATCATCAAGTCCAACCCTTGGTCCAACTCCAGTCCATTAACTAGATCATGGCACTCAGTGCCACATCCAATCTGCGTTTAAAAATCTCCAGGGATGGTGAATCCACCACCTCTCTGGCCAGCCCATTCCAATGCCTGATAACTCTCTCTGGAAAGAATTTTTTTCTGATATCCAACTTAAATTTCCCCTGGCAGAGCTTGAGCCCGTGCCCCCTTGTCCTATTGCTGAGTGCCTGGGAGAAGAGACTAACTCCCACCTGGCTAGAACTTCCCTACCTGATGCTTTGACACTCTGACTCAGTAAAACTGCAAACATAAAACCTGACTTTGCTGAGTTTCATTTCAGTTCTTCCCTTTAGGAAGCATGTTTCACTGATGTGGGGTGCTGGCCAGACACAGAAGGCTTATACTTGGGAAGAGAAAAGTCTTTGATCTTCATGCCCTTGCAGGGTCAGGCTCCCTGCTCTTGCTGTTTGCACTTGCTCATATCTACAGTCAAAACAGATATGCAAAGCTTTAAGCCTGTGGAGAATTCTGCCCTCCTCCATCGCAAGCAAACAAAGGTGTAGCTCCACATGTTTGTTGTAGAAACTGCTTCATACACAAAGTCCAGTGGAAATCTTGCTGGCGTGGAAGGGAATAAGGTTTGGCTTGGGTAAAGGATTTGTCCTGTTTCTGCTTTCTGTCCACACAAAAGGGAATTTGCACCGGCTATGTCATGTTACAGTGAAAGTTTTATTAGGAGCGTGTATTTGCAGCTGAGTTCTGCTGCTTCATGTGTCCGTCTTTGTGCTGGGCTGCACAGGGGAGAAGGCAGACCCTGGCACCTAAAAAAAAAAAAAAAGAAAAAGCATGAAGAGAGAAGTAGGGTCATCAGGGAACCATTTCTTTTGCTGGTAGGGGTCTGTGAAAAAACCCAAACTGGATGTAGAACAGAAACAGCATGTGGGGAATGGAATATACCGTGCCCAGCCCAGAAGTGTTTTGTTTCCCTGTTTGCAGGGCTGGCAGACAGTGCTGTCAGGCCACAGGGTGGCAATATTTAGGCTCAGTGTGCAGGAGTTAGCCATTTGAGGGAGTCATGGTGTGCTCAGTATGCAGCAGAGATAGAGAAAAATTATTTAAGTTACTGTTCCAGTTAATACTTTGTGTTCTTTACCATATTTCACACAAGGCTATCACCCCTCTCTGATGAAAAAAGCAGTTTGTCCAAGGATGCAAGTTGTATCCTTTGTCCTAAGTAAAGTCTGTCTTTATGTATCATATACTATGTCTTTCTCATAAGGAAAACCAGCCACCTTTGGGTGAAAATATCTTTATATGCGGGTTCCTACGAAATAATGATGTTCAATAGCAGAGTCAAAAATTCATGACAGAGTTAAAATTTTTGATCTTTGTGGAATAAAATGTAGTTCTTCTGCTCTCCCCCTTCCCCCCCTCCCCATTCTTATTTGACACCAGAACTATAAGGAGAAACTACTAGACCAGTGGTAAAAAAGGTGTGTGGTATTTTGTTAATGATGCCAAATGAGTAACTTTTTTCTAGTAAATAGAAGTGAGACAAGAAATAGAGTGCTGTCTTCCCTTGAATTACCTGTAAGAGCACAAATCAAAATTTAAAGTCCCCCTTCTATGTTTGCCTTTGATTTTGGCAAACTGATTTTATTGATCTAGAAAAAATAAGTGTGCAAGTAGGTTTAAGCCCGATTTGGTTCTGCTGTCTGTCCTACAGATGCATTGCTGTAACCTGGATGGACAGAGAATCCCAATAGCTATAAGAACCCTATTAGCTTTATTTCCATCCTAAAACACATGAATGTTTGTCTGTGCTTACATACTTTCGGGGAAGAACTTAGTGTTGCTTAATAAAGACTAAAAGTTTTATTAGCTATTCAGGCTTCAAATAGTGTTTCATGCAGTGGAGAATAAAATAAATATTCTACTGAGCTTAACAGTAGAGAAGCTATTGTGCATGGTGACAGAGTTGAATTGTGCTGTAAAAAAAAGCAGTACATAAACAGAGGCCCATATATTTTTTTAATGTGCTTGGTCTCTGTTCCTTTAGTGAGAATCTCACCACAGATCAAGGGTTTCACCTGAGGATGAAAGGTCATCTCTCAGCTGGCTGGCTACCTCAGGCATCCCTGAATATTCAACATCCTGTGAGAACTTAGCAGTTACTGAATTGGAAAAATGATCCATTTCTTAAAGCTGTAGATTTGTATCTGAGAGCTGGTGAGCTAGCTGAGTTTCACTGGAAATCTGCTGCTTAATTGCAGCTGGCATTGTGAGATAGTTAATTGTTTTTTCATCTCATGAGTTGATATAAAATGCCTACTGCTTTATAGAAATGTTGTGTTTAGTGAAACAGTAAAAGGTTTTGATATTTACCTAGAATAGGCTACTTCATTGAAGAATGCCATTTATAAAATGGCATAGTTAAAGCAGAGGGACATAAATGCAGCTTGACATAACAGAGAAGAAGTACAGGCTGGTGAGGAATTGGAATCTCTCTTCTATTTAAAATGACCAGCACAGCATTTCTTCAGCAGCCATTATCTTGACAAGGACTAATATGCTAGTTTTCCACTAGAATTTATTACGTGGATTTACAGAAGAACAGTTCTTGCCCTCTCTATGCAATTTGACCTAGAACTTTACACTACCTTGGTTTTGCTGGCTTGCTGGTGAACTAGCAGAGCAAGAATTTAATAAAAGAGGCTTTCAGGCTGAACTCTAAGAGTACAGCGAAAACTGAATTAAACCTAGCAATGAGGACGCTCATTAGCTTGGGTGTAAGGGCATTCAGCAGGCAATATTAACTTAATTTGATATAATATGAAATTCCCTCCAAGTTCTTGTTAGGTGGACATTGATGGAAGACCTTGGACCAGTGTGTCCAGTATGGCATGTGTGCTGCTCTGGAGACATGGTCTGGTTGCCCAACTGGAGGCACCAGTGCTGGAAGGGTGACTCCTGCTCAAGGGGGACTCTCCAGTGGCAAAGAGGAAATATAAATGCTACTGTGTCAGAGCCCTTGCTCTTGGCACAGGGAATGTCTTCATTTATCACTATTATAGGATGATTGTGGTTCAACCACAATATAGATGCCTTTGGCTAATGTTAACTGTATTTAAGTTGCTGCAGCTCAAATCATCCCGAACTGGGGAGACCAAGTGGCTCCATCTAGAGAGAGATGCAATACCAATCACATTAACATGACAGGCCCAGCTGTGCTTGCCACCTGCAAACTCTTTGGTCTGGGAGCCTCTGGCAGCAGCTGATTAAAGAGACTCAGAAATTACTTATTTAGAAGTAAGCAATCATTACTCACTGAGAGGTACCTGCTGTGCAGAGTTGTAGATGCTAAAGAGGGGCCAAAGTACCTGTACCCCTTTTGTAGGTTGAGCCTAAGGGAGCATCTCAACAGATGCTTTTGGTATAATGCCAGTCTTTCACTGTATGCCTCAGTAATATTCTCTTAGCTAAGTTTTTGCTATCTCTGGTTGGGAGAGGAAGCTGTTTGTTGCTCTTTCACCCTTGTTGCATTTTGGCCAGCCTCTTCCAGCTGAAAGACTTTCTGAAAGACTGCTTTCCTACTTCCTGAATTATTTTAATTCTTTAGTGCTGTTCCTGATTGCTGTGGCTTTGACAATCTGATCCCTTGCAGTGCACTGTGGCATGGCTCCCAGAATATAGAAATTCCCCATCACAAAGCTCAGTCTTTTTACTGTATGTCTCCAGAAGCTCTTTATCTCAGGTATCTTATTTCTATTATTGTTTTGTTTCCTGTTTCTAAGCAAATAAAACTTCAGTGCCCAGTGTTCACAAAAGGAATCAGTACAGCCAGTTCCATTTGCTCCCTGTGCTGCTACAGTCTTCCTCCACATCAATTTCCAGGTGCTGTTCTGGTCCTGTGAGGCAGTGCCTGAACAGGACAGCCTGTAGTAACCAGAGCAGATAGGCTAACCCATGCTGTCTCCTGTACAGGAAGAATACAAATATGAGCTTCCAGGCAGCACTGTACTTCCTTTGTGACTGGCCCCAAGTCCTGCTGGGTTTGGCTGTCAGTGGATTAAAAAGGTCTTTTGCAATACTGGAATAACAAGTAAGTCTGCATTTCTTTGTTGCTGGATTCCCCCTTGGATCCTACTTAGCAGAGTTATTCAGTTTCTATTTCCAGCTTTCATATTAGTTTGGTACATCTTTTTAAGGAATCCAAAGTAATTTGTGTTTAAATATGACCCCAGTTTTATTTACATATAAAACTGCTAAAGTGAAAAATGCATTAGACAGAGCTGAATGGACTTAGAACCCTAGGGAATATATCTTCATCTGTAATTTTAGTCTCCTTTTCCATCATCTGCAAAGAACATGTATAGTCACAGCAAAAAGCCCAGATGCAACGCTGTCAGCTTCAGACAAGTCCTCAAGGACATATGGCAGAACTGCCAGTTCCTTGGTTTCCCCAGATGAGCTGAGCTTCCCCAAAGGCTTTTTTTTTTTTGCTGCTGAAGGAGGTGGGCTCTGGAGAAATCAGTACATCTGTATTCTAACTTTATGAAGAGAATAAGGAATGAAATACATATTCAACAGAGAGGACTTTGTTTTTCACCTTGTAGCTTGCCTAGAATCTGTCATGGCCATATTGACATTTGTTTATGGGGTAGTTGCATGAAGTTTCTGTATACCAAAATAAAGATGCCAAAATCTGTTGGTACTGTGAGCTTTGTGAGAAAGGAATTGTATCATAGGTTCTCTCCAGGACCAGGATTCTAGATAAGTGATCTGAAAACAGCAAATAAAAATCTTTGAGCAAAGAACAACCTCATTGTTTATATAGAAGCCAACATCAAAGTAGTGACTGGCAGTTAAAGCAATGCTGTATTTAGCTGAATATCTATTGACAAGGAAAAGGACTTCTGAATAAGTTCCCATGCTCTGCTGCGCACTACTGAGTGCCACAGTGCTGAGCAGAGCCACCAGTGCTTTTCAAATGTGTGTGCGCTTCATGTAACCTGAGTATTCCTTGGTGCAAAAATTGGTCTCCTGAAAAGGAAATGTTTCATTTCATCTGATATCCCACCAGTTAGGCATCCCAGATCTCTCAGTATCAAATCTTTCCTCCATCAGTGATGATTTAAATTCTCATTTATCCCTTTCACAGAAGGGCGCAACCCAGATTGATTTGTCTGGTATTCCTGTTCCCACTGTCATGGACGTTGCACTTTCCCTACCACAATTAAGTACATTTACTTCACAAATTTTCTATTTCTTCTGCAATCCAAAGAGGAAGAAGACTAAACCCATGTAAAATATAAAGTGCAAACTCATGTGATATTTTTGCAATAATACGTTAACAGGGTAGGATGGAAACCAGTTTAAACTCTTGCCTCAGGTTATCAGAGAGATCAGTGCTGTAATTTCAGTTAAGTGTTTTAGACATGAGAATGTGGCCTTGATACTGAGAAATGTGTTGAATTTAACATGTTTTCTGGAATAGCGCAGGGTTTGCACAGTTTACAACAAATACTGAAGTATCAGTTTGATTTTGAACTAAGATGCCTAAGAATTTTCCCTTCTGTGACACAGAACTTTACACTTTGATTCTATCATGACTCATCAAGGATTCTTAAAATAACAATTTTTGGAGAACTAACTTTACTTTGTATATGAAATATCAGAAGGTCTCCCAGTTCTGAAGTGGTTGGACTTGTGTCAGCCAGGGACTTTCCAGGCCTTGGATTTTCTTTAATGGAGTCCCCCAGGGAATCCTTAGAGATTATTGAAAGTGCAATGAGTTTACAGGAACGCATGCTGAAAAAAGCATCATAAAGATGAAGTCAAGAAACCATCCTCGAAAGGCTGTATAAATTGAATATGAAATATACTCTTCAGGTACTCAGTGCTTCTTATGTTCTCAGATTTAAAATAAGAGGTGTTACTTTTATTCATGGTTACTTATTGTGTTGTGTTCTGTAGCTCTGAGCATTGTTATATATGATATATAATATGCTGTATTTTGATATTATGTTTAAAGTTGCAAATCTGCTGAGAAAATCACATAAACCTAGTAATATAATTCCCACCTACTGAAGTAAATAGTAGAAGAGAATAAGGCATATTCACAAATCAATTTAGAATATAGTTTCTGTACCACCAGAAAGATGCTGCTCTCTTCTCTAATGGAAAGATACGATAACGTGGCTTGTATGTCATTCACATTCCATAAAGGATTGTTTTAATAACTTGTAATTTCATTGTAGCTTTAAGGAAGAGGTGACCTGCATTGTTTTGGGGGGTTTGCTTGTTTGGCGCTTTTTGTTTAGATTAGTTTAGTTTAGTTGTTTTTTTTTTCCTGATCTGAATTCCCAAAGCCTTTTTTTTTTTTTGGCAGGGAAGAAGTGCAGTAATGGCTAAGTCAACTGTTGTAGTAAAATTTCAGTAGTATACTTCAATTGCTTTGTCTGTTGGCTGAAGCAGGTACATTGCTGTCTATAAAAGACAGTAAATTACTCTTCTGTATAATAGCCAAAACAGACAGGAATTCTCAAGTCTTCCTTTCAGTGCAATACTGATGCCAGAAATACTGTGTTATAAAACAACAGTTAAACCATTTTGTGATTATGCAATGCCTCTGGTATATACTCCTTTAATAACTTACCATACAGATTTTCTTAAAATTACCAGAGGAATGAATGAATTCTAGAAATAATATCAAATTACCTGCCCTTATTAACTACTTCCTAAATTAAATTAGGAAATTAATTAAATTAATCAAATTAATTACTTTTTCTTAAAACTATAGGGAAAATTCTCTGGCTGGAAAGAGCCATTATGATTGTAATTGTGCAATCTGTCTGTAGCTCCCCATTTTTTCATAGAGATGAGTTTTGGGATCTTGACGTTTTCTTGGTGCTGTATTCACTTCATACCTTACCTTACAAAGTGCCACCCTTCTGGAACCAAGGCTCCACAATCATCAGTAGCAGCTCTGGCCTCTGAGATGCAGCAGGATACATTTGACTCAATTTCTGGTACATGACCACATTTCTTTTGACTCAGGTGGGATACACGACAGTTAGTGTTGACTTTGAGGATTTTATATCTACTTCATACTAGTTGCTGGAGACATTCTCAGCCATGACACATCTTATAAAAAACTTATCCTATGGCATCTTTTGAATGCCTTTGATCATGGAGGACATGTCCTTAGTGGATTTGTGCTTTGCCTCATGTAGTGGGCACACTTCTCATCTTGCACGAGCAGGTTTAAAACCCAATTTACTGTTTGCTGAATCATGATGTACCTTTGCAAGTAGACCTGTTAATTGGTAATGTCCATTCTCAGCTAATCTTTAGCCTCTCTCAGACACTGAAATATATTGGTCTTTGAAGTTTCTCTGGTCCTCAAATCGCTCATGTAAAGTTACTTTGTGAAAATATTTATTAGTGGCATTTTTCATTTTATATTAGGAAGATACTAGAAATTCTTCTCTTCCTTGCTTCAAGAGACCATTCTTGCTACTTGCAAAAATGAAGGATGGGCTGTGAGGGATTGAGATAAATCCCAACAGCTTTATGATCTACTCTCTGAGTGAGCTGGCTGCTCACTACATTACATCTTTGTAATTTGAAGCACCTATATTGGCTATGTAATATTACAATACTAAGCGGTGACTGGATATTTTCTCACTTTATAAGAAGCAAATGTTACTGTCAATTTTTCTCTTGTTTTAAAGCTGCCTCTTTATGTGTGTACAGTTTTGCAAGTCAGATTCACATTTGATTTATCTGTCAAAATACAATAGTAATATTTTAAGTTTTCTGTCAAAACTATTCACAAACATTATCCAAAAGAGGCAGTCATAGACTGGAACCTCAGTGTGCTCTACAGAAAAGAGCAAGGTGTGTGGCCCTCCTCACATTAGAAGCTGGTATGGCAACTCTTGAAAACCATTAACCCCACACAGGACACATATATGAAGAGCTAAGAGAATCTGGAACAACTTGGAATTTTTTCTTTTGTGAAATTTTTGAAAATATACAGCACTAGTAATCATATCTCACATATGCTTGGGATGGATAGAGTCCAAAGGTCAAAATGCATATCAAAATATAATATATACTCATGCAGTTATAAATACAGAATCTGGGTTGGAGGGCTAGCCATAACTTAAATCTTGCCTCAAAATATATAAAATCCAAATGCAAGATAAGAAACAACAGATATTCACAAGAAATATGGGTAGACCTCTAGGAGATATCTTCTGGCTGTTTAATACACGGTGATCATAGGCATATGAAATACTTCTCCAAAATCTGAGCAGGAGGATGATCTTTCACATGGCTGCACAGATGTGTGTGCAAGAGGACTGTGCAAAATTTTTCATTCTCACTTTAAATGCAGATTTAGAAAAAATAATAGATGTTTGAATGCTTTTTGTTGGGGTTCAGTTTTAATCTAATACTAATAGCTGTAGGTATTTAATATTCAATATTTGAAATTAAAACTGTGCAAAGTATAGGGTACAAAGTTGTGTAGTATTGTATCTGAACAATGACTGAACATTAACATAAATAGTGTTTTATCTCCCACTTGGATAAGAATACATATTTTTTATTTTAAGAATACAAAGACAGAAACTTCACCATTTTTCTATGTGTTACCAGGGTAGCAGATTCAACTAATGCACATTACTAATTCAACTGAAGAAACAATTTGAATAATACATGAAAATAAGCCTTAACTGTTCTATATGTAGGCTTACAGTCTATTTAGTTTAATATGTGAGACTTAAAAAAATGGATAGCAGGATCAAAACCAAGTCAATGGTATATTCCCATAAGTAGCTGAATTTATTTGGCTTAATTATTAGGGTCCTTGCTACTTAACAGGTTCAATAAGATGAATATAATAACCTACCCTTAGTTTGTTCATGTACATTGATTACCATAGGTAATTCTAGAAACAATCTTGTGGGTGTGATGGCCAACATCTTCAGTTTTAACTATTCCTTTACAGAAGAAAACTTGTTTATAGTGGCACTTCTACAGGTCTGCACCTCCTTGCTCTTGAGGTGTTTCTGTGATGCTGCTCTGATTTCCCGTGATTTGATGCCTCCCGTGGGTGCCACTGTGGTTTCTGTGTGCAGCTATTTAGCTCTGCTGCTCTTGCAGCAAGTGCAGAATCAGGGACTGTTCAGTAGTATAGCCCACAAAACAATTTTTTTTTCATGGAGTGTCCTAAAATAACCAAATAGGCTTACAGTGGAAAGAACTCTAAAAAGCCCCTCTTCCTGCTTTCTTCTGCCAAAATGTTCATGGCATATTAATATAATGTATGAGAAATGTTCTAATTTACTTTAACATTTATTTGATGCATTCCTGCCACAGGTTTTCCTGTTCTATATCAGTTAATACTATATTTTATATTCCTAGCAATTTTTCTTATATTTGAGATAATAGTAGAATGAAAAATCTTACTGGGAACTGTAAAAAACAACCATGACAAGAACCTGTAGGATTCTTTCAGCTGTTCCCACTCTTTTGTGGACTCTGACAGAGTTCGTACACTAAAATGCTATGTTTGTGTTCCTGGATATTGTATGGCAAGTTGCTTTGTGAACTGAAATACATTCAGGTAGTACTTTTGTGATCTTTTGTATTTAACTACACAGTGCATCTCCGGTCAGATGTACTCTTTAGTGTTCATGCAAAAAAGGAAGGCATATCTAATAATGTGTCTTTCTCAATGAATCTAGTTTTATAAAATTAAGCATGTTTTTCTAATGGTTTATTCAAAGATAAGCACCAGAAAATGAAGTGGAAAATAATGTCTTCAGAAATATAGAGACCAGTCTAAATAGCTAAGTGTTAAAACTTGACTCCTTAACTTAACAAATAACTGCTAAAGCTCTTCATGATCATCAGTAAATAAGCATAAATCTCGGGTCCTTAAACAATCTGCATTTTATTACCGAGAAAGAGCCAGAAGATTCCTTTTGGCATGTAGGTTTTAAAAATGTTGCTCTGTTACTTGTATGCTGTAGTTTTAAAAATGCACAAAAGAATCTATGTGTTTTATAATACAACTGAAATATTTGATTTTTTTCCTGTTAGTATCTTGCAAAAGTATAATCTAGTTTTTCATGCTCTCATTGAAAAAACTTCACAATGTAATTGAAAAAAACCCCTGTCCTTAGCATCAACTTGTCCTTCTGAGATAAATGTATCATGTAACACGAATGCATTTTGGCTTAAATTCCTCTAAAAGTGAGCTGTGTCAGGTAACTGCTGAATGACTGAGTATATTATGAAGTGTGTGTGTTTGAGCTGTATGAAACTTAGCATCGAAGAAAGGCTCTACTGTAGATCAAACCCAGAAAAGGTTGGACAGAGGCCACAATTAAATTCTTGCTGTGGGATAACTTCCTGCTTCACTTGCTGGCTGTCCTCAGCAGTCAGAGAAACACATCTCTCCCACTTTGTTTGACCCAGTGGGGCTCTGTGGGCATCACCTACCGTGCTCTCAGGATGGCACCCAGACTTCTCCAGCCCTGGCAACTCTCAGTAGAAATAGGAAAGTCTTTTTTGTATTTCGTTGTTGCTTCTGCTTGCTGTTTCAGAATCTTTGTAAATATTACTCCTTATGTTCCGTGTGTTTCAAGTGACAGCTACCTCCCTCATATCTGAGGTCCCTCCATCCCTAAATGCAGCCTACTGCAATCAAAGTGGAGTTGGATCAGGGTTAGACTTGATGATCTCACAGGTCTCTTCCAACCCAGCTGATTCTACAATTCTATGCTTCTACTGCTGTTACCATTTCCTGCTGCTTGAGGTAATTCTTCCTACAACTTCACTAGATCCCTGCTCTGCAGATGCCCAGCAAGTTGCCCTCTGCACAGCTCCTCCACAGCTGATGATTCTGTGTGCATTTGCCATATTGTGGTAGTCCAAAATGAAATTACACAGGTGACATCTGTACATAATTTGCATATAATGTGGCTTTTCATGTGAATGTGGAAATACTCATATAAACACAATTCTCAGGCAACTCAAGAAAGCATTTGAAAAACAGAAATGTGGCATTAAAATGCAAAGCCAACTCTGCAGGACATGGTATAATCTACTTCAGTTACTACCAAATTTCATTCCTGCCTCCCACAGAATTGTTGGGCTGGAGAAAAGACTGTGTGTCCAGCTGGTCCTGGGTGTTTGGAGTGCTTTTCTCTTTTAGCAGTATCTAATAACAGTGGCCTGACAGCAGTAGAAACCTCATTTTCTCTGTGTGGGTGTCCCCTCAGTGTGGGCACAACTTACAGAAGTGCAGCACTCCGATAATGCAGTTGGCAGACTGCATTGCCTGAGTTTCCCAAAGGGCTGCTGAAGAGAAAATTATTGACAGGAGACCACAGAAGACATAAAACTGCTTTTAAATGGATGTGGCAGGTGTGGTCTATAGTTGGGTGTGTGAAACTTGGAAAGGTTGGGCAGATAGAGATGGAAGTCCACTAAAACCTGCAGTGCTGCCTTTGCCTGGTGAATCTAATTTGCTTTCCTTCAGTTCAACTGCTGCTCCACACCAGGATGGAAAAGGGCTTTTTTAACTCCAAGGAGAGTTGCACACCATCAAAGCAAACTGGGGGTCTGCCACTGACCCATATGGCTCCAGACAAGTGGAATTGCTTTTCAGTGCTTTCTGCTCATTGTGTCTTTTCTCTCCATCTCATTTATTTGTTGTAAAGCCTTTGAGGTGAGATATGACCTCTGGTGTTTGGAAGCTCTCAGCACAGCACGTCTCAGATTGTGATCAGGTTTTCTGGGGCAGTGTTTTTTAATCTGTGGTCCACTGACCCTTGATGGTTCCAAAATTGCTTCTAAGGGAGTGATGGAAAGTACAGAAGGAAAACGAATCAATTTCAGAAAGGCTTAACTCAATTTTCTGGGGGCAGCAGCTCCACTGTAAGTTTTGTAGGGGTCCACATAAGTAAGGTTGAAGCTCCATTTCATTGAGTTTGGTGAATAAAAATTGTTGACAGAAATAAAGAATTTGGCTCACTTTACAGTATGTTGTTATCTGGTATTTACAGGCTATACATGTACATATGGTGTGTTTTATTTATAAACACAAGCAGAAATACAGTTATGTTTGTTTTCTATCAGTCTGCTGTCCTTCTAAGGTGGAAGGGTGCCTGCAGGTGCAACAAGCCCAATTTGTACCCCCTGTGTTTTGGAGGGTCACATTGCCTTTTTCCCCTCCCCCTTGCTTTCTTCTTCTTCCTGGTATTTTTGTCAAATGTGGAAGAGCAACACCAGAGAATGTGCCTTTACCAGGCAGGTGCTCCAGAGCTGCATCCACCATGGCTGCAGCAGCACTGGGGGTTGGCTTTGCTGGTGTGCACTCACTGCTACTTCCTCTCTGTATTCCCAAGTGGGAATCCTTTCAGAAGAGCTGCCTTTGATTGCTTGCTGTGGAGACAGTTTTGAAAGCTGGTTTTTAAATTTTTAAATTTTCTTTCTCTGAACTCCCTCTCCTGGCTGACAGGGGAAGATATGTGTATGCTGAGTCAGTTTTTTGTGCCCTCGGGGATTAGATGGCTGATGTGCAGGATGCTTTACAGCTGGCTCACAGTAACTGTTGCCTGGCAGAGTGGTGATGCTTGCAGGGAGAGCACAGCTGGCTTCAAACAAGGTTTCCAGCCTTTTTCCCCCATCCAATGCACCTGTGAAAATAGAAAATACTTCTTACTTAGTTGGACTGATATTCTTCCCACTCTGCTTAACAGCTGTCTCCCACATTCCAGAGGTGAAGTCAAACACAGGGAGAGATTTAGGTTGGATATTAGAAAAAGGTTCTTCACCTTGAGTGGGATTGGGCACTGGAACAGACTGGAACAGGGAAATATTTGCAGCAGCAAGCCTCATTGAGTTCAATAAGCATTGGGATGGTGCTCTCAGTACATGATGTAACTCTTGGGGCTGTCCTGTGTGGGGCTAAGAGTTGGACTTTGATGATTCTGGTGCATCCCTTCCAACTGAGGGTATTCTGTGATTGATTCTATGAATCTGTCGTTCTGTGATCTAGCAGAATAAGCACCTTATGCAGGTCAACCTAATGTTTTTATGCCTCTTTCAGTGTACATGATACTCAAAGCCCTCTTAACAGCAGATAATAGGTACTCAGTGGTAACTTGGAGCATTGTAACCACAGAGAGCTGATGGCTGTGGTGCCTGTCTAACCAGGTAGCAGAGTCGTGCATTGCAGTGACCTGCTGCACTGCAGACTTGCTTCCTCCGGCTATCACCACAGATAGACACTCCATTTTCTTCAGAAATCTCTTCGTTCTGCATAAACTAACTTTTCTATATAACTTAAGTGGTCACAGCCTAAAATGTGCTTGAATATTAACATATCCATTCTCAGAAATACCTTCAAGGGATACTTTATCTAAATCTTCTGTGCAGTAGTAAATGTGCTTGTAGCTCTCTAAAGCATATTAAGTAAATTTATTCTTCCATTCCATGGAGTTGGCTACTCAACTTTAGTCCTTCTCAGGAGACAGGAGCTGAGTGAGGTGGATCAAGATTCTGATCTGGTAAAGGGATTAAGAGTTCTGACCTGGTGTTTGGTCATTTGTAGACGTCTAAATCCCAGTCTCAATAAAATCCAGTTCACTTCTCACTGAGACTCCATAGGATTTTATCCCTGAAGTATTTATCAGGTTTACTGTACCTACACTCATATCCAGGATCCTTACCCTGTTTTGAAGGTCACAGATCTTGATATCCAGCCCAGTGTAACATGCAGCCTGTTTGCAGGAAGAGCTTTGCCTGAAAGTGTCCCTTGCAGAACATGACTCTGGAACGCTGCTTGAGGAGAATGACTCTTCCCATGAGCCCCTTGGCTACTCATGCATTTCTTGCTGTGGGACAGGAAAAAATATAAATTGATATGATCAAACTCAGTTCATTTATACAGAAGGCTTTCTATACTCCATTAAAACCTGGGTTGTGTTCCTCATGGATAACATTTACCAATTCTCCCCACCCACTCTATTTCAGAAAATACCTGGTTGAATGTTCACTGCTTTCAGGCAAGCGCCACTAATTGCTACAAGTCATAATGTTTACAAAAACTCAATACAAAAAGAAACAGCAACCAAAATAGAAATGGAGTGTTGAGAATGCAATCCCTTGTTAGCTAAAATCAACTGAAAAAAATAATGGCTTCTTACATAGGATTTTTTTGTCTTTTTTTTTTTTTTAGTTTATTCTTTACTCATAGTAGTAAAAAAAATATATATAATATTACTAAGGCAGGATGAGGAGTTTGCACTTCTCTCCTGCCGGCTTCTGGAGTCCTTTAAGCATGACTGGGATGAAGATAATGCAGGAACGTGATGATCCAAGAAGCAAAGTTGCTACCTCAAGGGAAGTGGGAAAGTCAGTCTCATTGTTCATAAGTGGGGAACAGTCTGTTTGACTTAGAAAAACAAAAGAAGAGAAGGAAAACAAGATATTACATTTTGTGATATATACCTTCTTTTCCATTGTGGTGGGATGGTTAGCAAATGATTACAATTGTTTCCCATTCAATCTTCATTTATTCCTGCAAGATTGCTCCTTCCAGGAGACAAAGTGAGGAAATTTTGATTTACAAAACCATAGCCTGAAGTTTATCCACCGTAAGCCCAGAGAAACATTTTAGAAAATTATTATTTTTTCTTTTACAAGAGCTACTATTTACACCAGATGTGATTTGGAACCCATAACTGAATCAGAACAGATTCAGTCTTACATACAATCAGTAATGTTCAGGTCAAATAGACAAAATAAACTTGTGTACCACATAACAGGATAAAAGCCCCACCCCTCTATACCATCTTAGTCTTTGCATTTTCATTAGCAGAAATAACAAAAGTCCAGGAAAAAAAGATGTTTCCACATAGTGTGGTTTCAGGTCCATTATCTAAACATTTGTATCTGAAATATTTGGCTGAGGCTGTTCCTAGCACCAACCCAAGAGATATAACCAGACATTAGACATGGGCCAGGTGTCAGCACAACCTTGTGGCGCTGTAGGAGAGAAGCCCTTCCCAACTCTCCTTCTCTCATGTCTTCCCAGTGAAGGTGATGGATGCAATAAAGCACCTTGTTTGTTTCTCCTTCCTGACTGTGATCCCACTCACAGTAACAAGGAGAAGTGGGACAAACTTTGACTGCTCTGCCAAGTCCCAGCAGCTGCTTTGTCAGCAGCAGCCCCAGGAGAAGCCCAGGACAAGGCAGATCACGAATGTGACATGCATGAAGCTGATGCACACTTCTTCAAGGAATGGTGAGGCTCCTCTCTACTTGCAGCACTGTCATTTGTCCACAAGAAACCCTTACTTTATTCTTTCCCACTGGGTTCTTCATTTTGAGAAAGATGAAAATGTCTCAAAATAGCAAATGCCAGAAACGTCACTGCCATGTTTGTGCCATTATCATGTTGTTAAGGAAACTGCTAAAGGTCCTTCATTCTCCTATGATTTATTTTGTAGGTAGATTAACCTTGTGAAACCTACTCATATCCAATAAGAACTCTATAGAGAAGAACATCCAGTATTTATTTAAGACAAAATTGAGCTGAGCAAATAAATATCTGGTGAACACAAACTCTTTCTGTTTACAAATTGTCTGCAAACATATTACAAACCTGACACCTTCAATGCCCAAAATTAATTTCCAAGTAATTTATAAGATTAATACTAGGTTTTACTATGTGTATGATATATATGCCCAAGTTATTATGAATATACCACACTCAAGAGCTCGCGTGTTCTGTCTGGGTCTGTACATCAGACAGTATACTTCAGTTTCCTGGCTGGATGAGAATCAGGCTTTTTGGGAGGGTTTATATAAATGATAAATAATAGAACCTTCAGAAGAAGCCAGTGAACATTCCTGTCAGTGTCTTATTACTAGAGTATTATGGAACATTTGATTACATAAGTATTATGGGCTTATTTTAAGTGAACATTAAATAAACCAAGTCACCACTCATTATGAATATTTTTCCAGTTTCTAAAATAGAAACCTTGTATACTTTCCACTAGCTTAGAGAACAAAGTGAAAATCGCTTTGAAGTTTTGCATTACTGCAAGTCTTCAGCATCATAGTTTCTGTCCTCCTGAGTCAGAGAAATGGTTTAGATTAATACTTCATAAAATAAATGATTTTGGAATATATTTTTTACCTGCCTTGACACTTAGATGGTATTTTTGTGTTTCTCTCTGGATTCCTGAGGGTCAGAGTTCTCTGATGAATGCTGAGATTGCCAAGTGATATGCTTATTACTGGTTAAACCCCCACAGAATCTCAAACTGAAAATAAAATCACCAGAATTGGCAACACCAGCCTCATTTGTGTGTTCAGCACCTTGGTCAATGAGCATGGCATAAATATGCATAGGGCCTGATGTTCAGACCTGCTGAACACTTGTTACTCCTGCTGATTTGTATATGGGCTCTGGGTGTTTGCTAAAAATCAGTGCTTAATATTTCTCCTAAGCTAAAGGACATGAGGGGAATGGAGAAAAAGTGAAAACCTAGGCAACTGCACATATCTCAACATAAAATGTTTGACTGGGAAAGAGGAAGGAGAGCAAGAAGTAGCATCAGCTGAAATTATAATAGTCAAGGGCAAATAGACCTTAAAAGTAATATGAATTATGCTTCTAAAACCTTGGAAAAACTGTGGTTTTGCAAGTACAAAAAGAAAGACTGTAACATGACACAACATCCTGGACATGTTCAGAGCATCATGACCACTCTGTTACTGTATTCTGATGCTGCATGGAGCTGAAGAAACCCCAGATTTCACCTTGGATCCACTGCAGTGACCAAAACAGAGGAAATGGCCAAACAAAAAAACCCCAAACCAACAACCTGCAGCGTCTTCCTCAAATCACCCAAAGAAAGAGAAATTCAAGCACAGAGGAAGAATGAAGGAATGTGTATTTTAAAGTTCCCAAAATTGCACGATGAGACAAAATATCTTTCTTGGTTTGTACAAAGCCCAGACAAGGTGGATACCTAAAAATTGAGTCGAATATTCTTTTGACAAATTGGTCATGGGTGATTTGTGCATCCCAGCTGTAAAGCTTTGTAAATAAAGAAGTTTTCAATGTGCTTTTAAAAGTCTCCAAGGACGCTGCAGGACTATCAGCTGTCCAAATAGCATCCCCCTGCCTTGCACCTGACAGATTCAATTGCATGAGAGGTAACACCAGATGACCAGTGTGAAAACAGAGGAGGAAGCAGATCTGTAAAAAAGGGTAGGCATGTCTGCTAGATACAAACTGTGGAGAGATGAGAAATATAGCTTAACAAAAGAGAAAACCTGACCTTCTGCCATAGGAAAAATCCATTTGACTTCAGTGCATTTGTTTTCTCTGTTGCTACCTCCTGGCTTTGTAGGAATGCAGAGGTTCAAATATTGAATTTTTCTTAAACTTGCATTATTGGAGTGGAATAAATGAAAATTGTCACTATTGTTGATGGACTAGTACAATTATGTTCAATCCCAGATTTAAAACCAATCAAATACCAAGAGCTGCTCAAAGCTTTAATTTCCATTGAGGTTCTCACAGGTGCCACTGTCAGAGAGCATGGTAGGATTTTTAAAAGCCAAATGCACTTCCATTTACTGTGGAAACAAGCTGCACCAAGGAAGGTTTAGGCTGGATATTAGGAAAAGGTTCTTCATTCAGAGGGCATATGGGAACTGGAACAGGCTCCCAGGGGAAGTGATCCTAGCAGCAAACCTGCCAGAGCTCAAAGAGCATTTGGGTAATACTCTCAGGTACATGGTGTGACTTTTGGGGATGGTCCCAGGCAGGGCCAGGAGTTGGACTTCAGTGATCTTAGTGGGTCCCTTGCCACTCAGGATATTCTCCCTCCTCCCCTCCCCTTCCCACCCCTCACCTCTCCTCCCCTCCCCTCGCCTTCCCACTGCTAACAAGGATCTCAGCTAAGGATCAATGTAAGAAGGACTAATGCCAAGGATAAATTTTATAGAGTTGCCACAGGCTTCAGTGTAAATACACAGAGGTTATGCATTTGAGTTGGGCAACCGCAGTTCAAAGCTCCTAGATCCTCACATAATGAATTTTTCTGTCTTCTCTTTTGCAAGAACCGTCTTGGGTGACTGATTTCAAAATAAGGGTGCTATGATCCATGCTAGAGAAATCAAATATTAATGCTCTACTGGGAGAGGTGCAAGGCAAGAACTCTTACTTGTGAGAGACTGTGCAAACTGTTGCATCATGGAAAATAAAACTCAGTGTAGTTGGTAAGGACATGTTTAAAGAGAATGAATATAAAAAAAATAAATAGGAGCAAAATGCTGTATATTACACTTACACCTTGATAGAGCACAGTGGTTCATACTTGATATAGCAGTGACCTAAAAAGCCCTATTTTGTTCTTAAAAGCTTAATCTTGAACTGGCTGCTCTCTGGAAACACAATCTTGCACTCAGGCACTAGTAATTCAGGGAAAAGAACAAGTTTTTACTACATAGATTGGTATTACTGCAAAGCCTAGTGAGAAGAGGACACACAAAATGTGACAGCTTCTCTCCAAATGTTTTGACATTCTGACCATGAAAAGGAAGAAAATAGGAACACAGAGAGATAAATGAAAATAAGCATGATCAGTGACAAAGTCAATGGTAAAATGTGTGCTTGCTGAGATCCAGCCTGGAGTACTTTTACTTGGACCACACTGTGTGTCTAAAAGGGAATTCAGAGCATTACTCGAATACTATTAATCCAAATAAATCTACTGCACAGAGACTGATTAGTAGATATGCTGTGGAAACACTACCATAAGAAAATAAGTTAAAAAAATGAGAAAACACATCACTGAATCCAGAATTACTTTTTTTTCTTCTTAATTTCTGCTGCTTATGCTGATTGGTGACATAACAAAATATTTAAATTGATATGATAAATATTTTTAAAATTTTATTGAAGAAGATTCTTTTCAGGTTAATCTGGTTGGATACTGAGCTATGTTTAGATATTTCTCTTAAGCTACATATTCATAGATATTTGCCTCGTGATTTATCAAGTTTGTTTTAACACTATTTCATTCACTGGGCAGGTGATCCTTCCAAACTCCAGAACTGTTGAAATGTAGCTTAATTTATGTATCTGCCATCCTACAGAGTCTGCATCAACTTCTTTGCCTTCTGGCTTTACTGATACTAGACAGTAGCAGCCTTGAATTAAAACCTTTCGATATCTAAGCTCCAAATGTGAATGATAAAATAAACGGTGGGGGAAAGTTTTATGTTACTTTCAGATGAACATCATTTGTATAGTATTTGAAAATAGGAGAGTTATTCTGGAATATGTTTGCTGGATTTGAACAGTTTGTATTTCATCCCACCACTAAATGTAAATGAATATAAATAAGAATGAGGAGCTGCAGGTACCTATTCAGCTATTAGATTTGGGAATGTTTAAATAATGGAGCTTCTTAAGTAGCATGAAACCCATGTGTAGCTTATGATGTTTGGTCAATTTGAGTGAGCTGCATTATGCAACAAAAGAACATTTTGATCCATTCTTTTTGGGGTGCCAATGTTGATTACAGCATGTTAATATAGTGTAGGATGAATCCTGCTTCTTTGGAGAATAACCTTCATTTTTTGTATGTAAAACAGTACTATAATTCTATCATTCTTAAAAGTCAATTACAAGGTCTTTTGTTCAGTACTGCTTCCAGAAGTTTTTGGAGCATAAAATTATGTTAAAATTATATTGTTGTCTAATAACAAGACATATGAAGGGCAAACACATTTCTGACCCTTCCTAAAGAATGAAGATCTTTAAGCAAATACTTGTAGACTCATAATTTTTTAAAGTCCATCTCTACTGAATTTTATTGGCAGCTTGTCATATGGAAATTATACTGATAAACACTAAAAGGTGTCTAAGTTGACATGGAAAATTGTATATAATAAAAGATTTTTGAGGTGGTGGAGTTGGTATGGACTGTTTGCAAGCACTCACCGAAGAGCACAGACTTAAACTTCTCCTGAAGGATAAGCTTCTAATAGCAACTCTGTCTTTCCTTTCTCATCTGCTGAGCTTGATTTCAGAGCATCCTTAAGTAGCTTTGTCAGTAGGTTAGCACTGGCATCCCTGCAATGATATGTGTAGGCTTAAAATAGCAGTTCCTAAGGTGCATCTGAAATAAAATTTCTGAAAGGAAAATAAAAAGCTAAATATACTCTGCAAGACTTCAGAGAACAAGGTTTAAATTAGCTGCACGAATGTGAAGATTTCCCTCTGTCCATTTATCACTTCAAAATTCTTAAAAGTATTTATTTGTAGAGCCCAGCCCTGTGATATTAATAAAATGTCTGAGTCAGAGCACTGAATAGTGCTTCCATTTTTAAATCATACAAGTTGCTGATCAAATGGTTAATACACCAGCATGATTTTTCATGCCCTAAATGCCATTAACAAAAAAGTGAACTACTAATCATTTAGATAAAATGAATTCATAAACTTGGGTTATACATTGTATATCTTCATTCAGAAACCGAGTCTCCTACTAATCTTAATTATTTCTTCTGCAGTTTTATGTCGCAGATGGCTCTTATTAAATTTATTTTCCTTTAGAGCTTACATAGTAAAGATGCTGGTACAAAATGAGATCTAACATGAATAAATATCATACTTCTGTGATACATCCTGAGATACTTAGTCTCTGACACCATCTTGATGTTGAGTAGTGAAATGGAGAAATGCCACGGTCAGCTGGTGGAAGCTTTCAAAGAGAACCTGTTTTGGAATGTAAAAGCTTTCAAGGGGTTTCCAGCTCCTCCTAAAGTATACCTAATGAGCCATTAAATAAGGCAGTCCAGAAGTGGAAAATCATCATGTCCTGTAGCTACAGTAACCTGCAATGCTAAAGGCTGCCAACAGAAAAGCTGGTGCTAAGGATCTAATCCTGTCTTAATATCATGGCACACCCACAGTAGGCCAAATCAAGGGGGAGAAATCCTGATCCCTATAAAGTTGATGTTGACTTTTCCATTAACTCTACTGAGATAAGAGTAGATCTCTGGAAAGGAACATGTGGCTGCTGCTACACTGATAGCTTTTGTTTCTTAGTCTTTGAAGTTTTCTGTTCTTGTTTTGCTCCATATCTCATCACAAGTTTCAGGATTATCTTTAACACCCATTTGATCACACTCTTACATTCTAGCTGATTTCAGGTCAAAATGTCAGACAAAATAAAAAATCCTGCTTCTGTTGATGCATGAAAATTGCTTTTGATTTCATGGGCTGTCTTGCATCTTTAAACTCTGGATTAACTATGTGATAGAGAGAGTAGAAATGTCTAAGAAAGGGTGGATCATATCAAAGTAGAAATAGAAAAGACTTGCATCAACCATAGCTCCTCAAAGGACTGTTTTTTTCTAAGGTGTGTGCTCTCACTGGACATGGAAAGCAACATTTTGTTGAGCTACAGCAAGAGCCTACACTTAAAGGATGAAGACCAGAAACTACTCACCAAAGGGGATACCACATTAAAAAACAGTAAGAAAAAGAATTGTATACAGCTGGCAGTAGCTGGCAGCAAAAGAGGTAACCCAACATGCTCTGTCTGAGAAATAGTTTCAGAGGTAGAGGTACCATAGCAGGGCTATGTAACCTCATACAAGTGTAGGAAGAGGGATAAATATTCATATGGGTATAAATCAGACTATTCAAGGTCTGTTCTCTTCAGTTCTGCTTCTGTGATGCAGTGGTAATACAGACCCTCTGGAAGGCCAATACAGATTGCTTGTTGGCCTTTGAAAGCGAATGTTACCAGTGCCTACTTGTGATCAGGCTGTGAGAGCAAACCAAACGATAAAAGATTAACATAGAAAATGGGATGCAGAGATGAAGAACAACCAGATCCAGGATGACCACACTTGTTGTGTAGCAGGCTTTGGAGCAGGATAATGTGCTGCTCAGTTGTCCTTGTGGGATGTTGTCCTCTGCATGGAGGGGAACAAGAGACACACACAGCCATTGCAGTTTGCCACACCACCCAACGTATGCCAGAACTGTGGAGAGTGTCTTTGAAAAATTCCACTCCAAACCTTGTGTTCCTTTCTTCTTTACTTGCTTTTCATGTGCAATTGCTCGCAGCTATATGTGGAGATGAAAGTCTAGTAAGTTCACGTAGGTCTTTGACTTCCTTTTTTGAAGCCATGATACTGGCTGTTGGTTTGTGTGGTTGAGTTCTAAAACTGTAATTGTGCCGAATCTGGGATTAATAAGGGTTTATGGATGTTAAATATATTAATTCTATCTAGATTTTATTATAGATGTCAGCTATTTGTAATTTAGGTTATGTTTTTCTTATATTAATAGTGATAGGAGATTCATAAATTTTTTATACATAAGTACTTATAATAACAGAATATTATTATTTTTATAAAGAAATTGAAAATTACTAGTTAAGGTGTTTCTGATGTGCATTATGCATATATATCATATCAGGCACATTAGTGTATTTATAAACTACATAAACCATTCTACAATCAAGTGGCAATTTTTGTTTGCAGTTGTGGGCAAGGGAAGAGACATTTGCTATACTATAAAACCTACTCTGTGAGGGATTATAAAAAGAATTTGTTTAACCATTAGAAATGAATTATTTCTTTTAAAAACTGAATTTATTGGATAACTGCTCTGTCCTACTAGCAGACTATTCTAAACCACTAGGGGTGACAGAGAAATGCTTACCTAATTGAAAGGATGATGCAGCTGCTCTGCTACATCTAGGCAGTTGTTCCTAGTTCTTAACTAATAATCAAGTCTTTTGGAGAGTAACGGACTTACAGTATTACTGATGAGCAGCAAAAACTCATCAGAAAATGTCTAATGTAAAAATCAATTGTTTGCAATCCGTGTAATTGTCTTATGCATTATTGCTCATGTAATGAAGCTATACCAGTGTTCAAATCTCTGCTTATTATGACTAGTTCATTTTTGAGTCTATGGCTACAGCTATACAAATAGAACATGAATCAAGTTCTCATAACTTGGCACTGTTTAGTTCTGAGGAAATGTATGTTAAACTGATTTGTTTAAGCAAAACTGTATTTTGTATTTACTGATGTTAAAATGCAATATAGAGAGTACTGGAAAGACTTTTATACCCACTTGGAGTTTCCATAAAATGTTTCTGTGTTTTAGATTCTCTGCCTCTTACTTGCCCTTATAAATACATTCCAGAGAACATTTGATATGAATTTCTCTCCCCTGTAAATATCTGACAGAAGTGTCAGAATCAGTTCAAGTTTTGGTGACTGTTTATAAATTAATCTATCATTCCTGATAGCAGGCTGCTTTTATTTGATTACTTATTTTCTTTTAAAAACATTTGAGTCAGTAAAAACAGTCATGGTAAAAGGTGTAGAACACATTACAGTATTAGAGAGAGAAATCAGATTCTCCCTATACAAACAAACTTTCTTAGGGTTATGGTCTCTGAATGGTCAGTGATCCCCAGGGACTTTCTCAGCTGAATCTGTGCTGACAGCTCTCTGTCATATGTTGGGTGGAAACAATCCATCCAGAAAGTTAATGCCACTTCAACCCTACATGAGAAGAGGACAGTGTAAACAAGACAGTAGGAGGTGTGACAGCCAGTGACTTGATAACATGAAATGGGAGAGGTTGTCAGCAAGCATGCCTGGAGTTGGGCACAAAACTTGTTGGGAGATGTTGGCTAAGATCTGTTGCTCTGTTGAAATTTCCAGGGGAGATGCTCTATCTCCTGCCTGCCTTCCTGCTGGATGGAAAGTTAGCAGACTGCCCTCTTCTTAAAGAAGTGCAGGCACTAGGTCACACAAGGCTCTGTGGGTTTGCTCTGTACAATTTCAGAGGCTCTTTGCTTTCCTCCCTCAGAACATGGTTTTGAGTAGATGATTCTTGTTTTGAAAGCTATGAACTACATCTTCTGACTTCAAAGTTGAATTACTTTTAGTACATGCGTCAACTGTACACACATACTGTCATAATAAAAATTAACCAGGATGAGTCAGTAACTTAGTTTTCCTATAAGTCATGTTCACATGTGGTCTGGAAGCTTTTTTCCATTCGCTTAGTTACTTATAATTGAAAATATTGTTTTGTATGCCTGCTGCCAATTCTAGCCACTGCTCTATCAGGATTAGTTCTGAATTTTTCATTGTAGCTTTTATGGGAACACACAGCTGATAATTGGGATAGTGCTCAGAAGTGTTCATTCTACATTAGCCAGAGGTTACTTCATTATTGTGAAACTGAAACTAGAGCCCCAGGCTCCTAAATCTGATGGGATTTTTACGGTGGACTATTGTATCTGAGTGCTTGGTTTTTAGAGACATGAGTTTGAGAGGATTTTATAATGTAAGATGATTTTTTCCTCTTCCCTTGTATGTTAATCTGGTTCCATGTAATTTTTTTTTCAATTCCTAGTCTAAAAATCAGTTCTTGATGTTCTAAAACTCAACCCAAATGTCCCAGTAAAATAATGAACAACTTCTTTGTGGTTTTCTTAACATCACTGCCACTAGATTTAGCTCTTGGAGGTAACAAGTACTGACATTCCAGTAGTGTGGAGTTCAGATTGGTTTTGTTCCCCTCAGCAGATGTACCAAAGTCAGGGTGAAAGCTCTGATCACATGACACTCAGTGCCCAGGAAATACCTGCTACTGATTCGGATTTTGTTCTGAGCAATGTCACACCAGGTTTTCAGAAGCATTAAACTCATGCTTACAGAACTCGCTGGATCAGCGTGATTATGTGTATGCCACAGTCATCACTTATCTCTGTAGCCTACAGTGAGCCTTTATTTCTGAAAGAATAATGTAGTGATGGCATTACATGGCAATCCGAGCTGTCTCAGTCAGGGTCTTGCATGCTTTCCTCCATGTTGAAATAATGAGATAACACCTTCTTTTTCAAACCTGTGTTGCAGCCATGTGAGACCAGACTCCTTTGTGTTTTTATCTTACCTGGAGACTGGTCAGTGCTCCTTAGGGAAGAGGTCACAGACATTTACAGTGGGGCAGCAGTTCTTTTGCTTTGGGCTGACAACTTCACCAGTATGAGCTGCTTGGATCAGAAGAAAGGAAATTCAAAATCTCTCCAAACTGATTTTGTGTGCTGGAGAGGAGCCACTAGGACAGCCACCAAAAGACAAGCAGAGTCTATGAAATAGCAACTTGGTTTCCGAGCTAAAATGAGAGGCTGTAAAGAGCAGGTGGCTGCAGCAAAACTATTCCTTCCTGAGGGGAGGATGCTGCTGAATCTGCTCTCATTGTGAGGAGAAAGGAGAACCACAAGCCTGTGCCAGAGGAATGGGTGAGAAAAATCAGGGAGAAAAAGAATTACAAGCAAAAAGGTCTACAAAATAAGTGGAATCTTGGCCAGTCTCTCCAAGGCAGATGGCACTACTGGTTACAACAGCTGCAACTGAAAATCTGGGAGACAACAAGGGTAGCTGACAAATACTTAAAGATTACTCCCAGCTGTTTAGTCCAAACCATATCTCCTTCTCTGCTGGGTAGAGAAAGCTTTGTACTGGAATTGCTTTACCTTCTCTTCATCATTGGATGGCAAAGATTATATTTAAACATCATTAGCAAGATCAAACTCCTGAATGCCAGCAATGCCTCATCCTGCAGTAAGATAGTTAAGCCTGACAGACTCAGAGCCTCCTGTATTTGCAGTAAACCAGGTGGGACACTGTGCCTTTTTCCTTCATCTGGCTCTACAGTCTGAAGGTTTCCCTATGGCTGCTTAGGCAAAGGAGTTGTGGCTCCTGGATAGGATAGGAAGGGAAGGAGGGATAAGAGTTCCTGAGTAAGAGGCAGTGCTCTTTCACATTGAGGTCTGATCCCTGCTCCCTTGCTTGTTTTGCTTACCAAATGCAGCTAACACTGCTGTTCTGGCCTTTGGAAACTGTGCAGCCCTCGCCTTTCATCTTTGCTGCATCTTGTCCCGCATGCTGCTTGCCCTAGCAAACATGGTCAGAGCCATCTGGCTGGTCCTCTGCCCCTTGTAGGTGTTCAGCTTGCTAAGGGAGCTGGGCTATTCTCAGAAAGGAAGTACAGCTCTGCACCTGCTCTTACTGGGCACTTTTCTGTGCTGATAAATTTGGGTTCAGCCTCTGGTACTTCTCCCCTAGGAACACTTTATTTTATTCACAGCTGGAAATGCAAGCATAACCACCAGTGCTTGAGGTACCCATTCTAAATGTGATAGATTCTTCACCCAAAGAAGCGCTCAGAAATTTATTGTTTTCCACTCACAGACTGTTGGCAAGAGTGAGACTTAGTCAAATTTCTTCTGGGTCCCCACTCAATTCTTAAACATTAGAAAAATTGATCAATATTGGGAGTCTATCTTCCCTTTTAGTCTTGTTGTTCTGCTGTTTCATTCAAGACCTAGCAAAAATTCTTGTAATGAGTTAGACAGGCAAACAATTGAATTTTTATGACTCTGCAGGTGACTGGTTAGAAGGAATGGAGAATATTGAAAAAACTTTTTTTTTAAAAAAGGTTACCATCAGAAGTGCTTACAGCTAGAGGTGATGACTAAATACATTGGGATCATTGAATTCACCCATCTGAATCCTAATAAGAACATAAAAGCACAAAGGGATGTTGGAGGACACGGCTGGTCACGGCAGGGGAAAAGAAGATACTGCGGTCTGCCAAGGTGAGCGCGTTAGGACAAGATTATCTTTCCTGTCATGTACTTGCCAAGCTGCAGCTTTTACTTGGGCTGGCACTCTGGGCTTGGTGTCATCCTTTCTCCCCCACACACAGTAAAGTGAAACTTTAGGATGAAGAAAGGTAAGGAAATGTAAGGAAATCATCTAGATACATCAGATGATTAGTTATACCTCTGAAATATTCTGGAGTCTAGGCTTGCTGAATTTCTCCTAGAGCAGCAGAAAAACAATTTTCCTGCCTGACCATTCTACTCTGCCAGTGCAGGAGCAGTGGGAAGCTGAGCTGGCCACTCTATTACTGGTCCAACATATGAGTGGGAAGGCAGCTGCTCCTGGGCTGTTTCCATGGGCTTTGGGGTGGCATTACTGACCCCATGCCCTTAGCAAGGCTGCAAGAAGCTGTACACAGAAAGGGAGAGAAACATCCATAGGTGAGAGCGTAGGGGGAGTCCAGCTGCAGAAGAACACCAGTGCCATTGCAGCTTGCAATTGCAATGCATGCATTAAATCTGTTCACAGGAGACTCCATCACAAAGGCAGATCAAAATGTATATTTTGTTTGGCAATTATATTGATCTATGAAATCCATTAATTTTAAGTATGGATAATTATGGCCAGGTCTCTTTAGTCTCTTTCTCTCCTAAAAAAGTATTGTTAACAGGATTTTCCTCATGCAGGGCCAAACCTAAATTTGCTGCAATGATCTGATTAAGGCTGTCATGGCTTATGTGCTTAATTATACTGCAGAGAAGGGCAGTTAAATGCCATCCTGATGCCTAATCCCATCAGATCTCAGAAGCTAAGCAGGGTCAGGCCTAGTTAGTATTTGGATGGGAGACCTCCTGGCAATACTGGCTGTAGGTTCTAGTCCTGAGGACTTCACTGTCACTGTCCAAGCTCACTTGGCCGTGGCAGATGAACCTTAGGACTTAAAGGGTGGGGCCAGTTCTGTGCACGCTGAGCCTCACCTAAAAAATCCACTGGGCAGGCTTGAAGGGTTCACCTATGTGAGGAGAGCCCTTCCCAAATCTTCATTCATGAAGCCTAGCCATGATGATGATGATAATACTGCAGAGAAGCATGACCACAGCAGGGCTCCTAAACTGATCTTCTCCCAGATGTGGGCATTTAGTGCTCTGTGGCAGATAACAGCCCATGTATTTGATGATTTTCTCATGCCTGTGGTTCCTGTACAGGTTCCACCCTGTAAATGCTCTGATTTCTTCAAATTTTATTTACTATGGTCTTTCAATGTCTCCTGGAAAGAGACTGGTTGGAAAATTTTCAGCTGAATCATTTTATGTCAGGTTTTTAAAAAAAGCAAAATTATTAAAAAATATAGGTTCAGTGACATGTAGAAAGGCAACAGAGATTTTTATTGAAGAGATTGACATATGTGGCATGAAAGATTTCACGGTTTATTTAATTTCAAATTGAGAATGTTCAGAAAAAAATAATAAATATTTCAGTGAGCCCAGGTAATTTTATTTTTCTTAGTTTTGTGTGATTATTGTATTTCCCCTTTAGAATTTCCCATTACAACTTTTTGCAGGGCATTAAGTCAGAGAGTGGCATAGTCAGTTTCCAAGAAGTTTTATCATGTCATTATGGTATTAACTTATGAGGCATTTTTTAGCTACTTTCATAAACAGTATTGGGACAGAGGCGTGACTCCAAGGGCATATGTATGTGACTACTAAAGGTGATTAATGGCCACTGTAATTGTGTGAAACAGACTCTTAAATAATGGCTTCCATCATAGCTAATGCATACCCAATGGAGCTCCCAAAATCCTGGAGGTCTTTGCACTCCCAGTGTGATAAGATGCCACGGGGACCTCCTGGAAATTCTAGGGAGTTGGCTGCCTATGAAGCAGCTGTGTTCAAGAGAGAGAAAGAGAGAGATGCCGGGCTGAGAGCCGCTCTGAGACTTGGTCTTCCAGATCCTCTTTTGCTGTGGATGAGCTCACACTAGTATGTGAAAATCAGATCTAGTATATATTTTTGTAATAGCTACTTAATGAGCAAAGACACAAAAATTCTGAGATTTTCCTTTAGATGACTTTCAAAATTTGAAGCAGCAGAAAAACATTTTTCCCTTTTTTTCCTTACCAGAGACTGATTCTTTCACTTCTTCCATACATTTTGTGTTTGAGATTACATTTTGGAAATGGACAGTCTGGGTAATCTTTGAAGTCTACCCTGTGGCTAAAGAAAAAGACTGGGGGAAAAAAAAATCAATGCTTTGAAGATGAAATAAGTCCTCCCTAGAGTATTCCTCAAACCCTAGGATTCATTTAATCTGATTCTGTGTGGCAAAATGCAGATTTTTTCCCTGTGTCAGGCCATGCTGACTTGTCATGAACTGGACTATGCAAAGCCCTTCCTTCTTTGTTGTTGTGTTTTCTGTATCCTGCTCCCTTGTTTGGAGGTGCTTAATAAAGTCAGTCACTGCCATGCTGTGATCAGCACACAGCTCTTGGACAGACAGTTGTGTGTTGTCTTCATCCTTTTCTGTCAGAGCTACATGACTGGGTGATAACAGATGGGAAAGATAGTGGTAAAGGTACTAACAAAATGAGGAGAACAGATTTAACAGGTATTGACTATCACTCCTTGCAGGTTTCAGAAATACCAGTAGAAGTGATACCTGCTTAAACACTGATTCCACAAATTGTCACTGATCAGCAGGTAGAATATATATTTTTTGCAAATAAAATTTTACTTGGCATGATGCAATATTTACATTGAATAGGCTTTCTAAACATACATACATCTCTCTCTAGCCTCACTAGAGATATATTTAGTATTGAGATGAAAAACCCTCTTAGAGAACTAGCTTGTTGCTGGCCATGGTCAAAGAGAGGTTTTTTATTTTGGGAATCTGATGACTAAAATCAAACCAATAGTTCAGAGAATAGTAAAATGATGATTGAGGCTTGACAGGATTATTTTTGTGGAAAACATAGAACTGGGAGATTTTTTGGTTAAGTCATGACTACCAGAGGTAGCAGGAGAGCATGCAGCCAACCTACAAACTTCAAGGGAGTATAAGGATATAGAAATATCTCTTTACATGGTAAATTAAGAATTCTAGTAAGCAGTAGGAAATTTAAGCAATGGGAAGCCTTATGAAATCTAAAAGTAAAAAACCTCAGGTGAATACATCCTTCCACTGAAAATAAAAATCTTTGTAAAAGAGCACAGAATTACTGGGTTATCGCACACTGTTCTGAAGAAAATGATACTCATTCTCCTGTTTACTGTGGTTATGGTGAGAGGACTCAGCAATATGTCCAGGTGTGAGCCTGCATCTCCATGTGTCTGAAGGGTTCACAGTGCCCATCCACAGCACCACCAACGGTTCAAGGCTTATTCCCATCTCTTCTGTAAGTTTATGTGCTGGTTGTGTCTTTAATCATGTTCCCAGGTTTCATATGTTACCTCTAAGCCAGACAGGATAATCCTGTGTCTGTCTCACTGGTGGCTAAGTTGATGGCATATACTGCATGTTAGCAGTTCGCCATTTGTGTCGGGAATTAAAACTGTTGACATTTTGGTCTGTGTTTTTGCCAATGCCACCTGTGAAAAGATTTATCTTTTTCCTGCCAAGTTCTAGGGAACAAAATCTGATAGAGTGAAGGCTTCATTCTGGAAGACAGACTTTGCATAAACTAAAGTCACTTGAGTCTCTCCTATTGGTTTGACAGCCTTGGGAGGAGAGCTGAGGTGGCGAGAGCAAGGAGGAAGAGAGAGCAAGCAGAGGTCTGTGACCTCTGTGGCCTCACCTCCCCAGGCAGATGTCCCCAGCAGGCTCAAAAAAAAGGTGAGAGGGCTCATGATCTTGGCATTGGTGGTTCTTTCCCCCAAAAGACAGCAGGGATTCTTGCTGTCTGCCAGTGCTTAGAAGATGTAGCCTCTGACGCTGGAGGAGTGTTCTGAGTTGGTAAGACAACTGTTTGGTGACTGGGGTGCTTACATGTTTGGGCTTATTGCTTTAGTCTCCTTCCCTCTCCCTTCTCTTTGGGTTCCTGCTATTCAGTCACTCCTGTTAATAAAGATACTGTTTTCTGAACTCTCTACGGTGCTCAGCCTCACTTTCCCAGCAACTGTAGAACTCACCCAATTACACCATTGCACTCTGGAAATATGGGCAGAGACCAGAAATAAATTCCTTACTGTACTGTTTTGGCTATTGACTGGGAGGAGAAAAGCCAGGACTCCTTCCATTCCTTGTTCCTTAAGCCTTGGATTGCTTTCCAGTACATCTAGCAGTTTTTGTGGTGACCTGAAGAGAAACTTTCTTTTAAAAAGTAAGGGTTTTGAGTACCCACAAATATTTAGAGCTCTTTACATCTACAAAGGAAATAAAAGCACAGTACCAGGATGCCTTTTGACTTTCTCTGACATTGTTGTTTTTTTACCTGGAGATGGTATCCTTCTGTTTCACTGTCTCTGATTTATTTAGTTGATCATGTCAATGATTTGTATATTTATTGCTTGGTTTTGCTTTTCATCTTCTCGTTTTCTGGTCTCTGCATGAACTTGCAGCAGCATTGCCTTGAAAACATGGTGACAGGGCCAATTCTGTTTTAAATAAAAGGCAAAATCATGCTAGGTAATGGAGTTACACCAGGAGGGAGCTTGGCCTGCTGTCCTGATTGATATTGCTAAAATCCAGCTGCTGCTGACATCACTCTGTAACTGCTGATTCTCACATCTGGAAGAAGAGGATGATCTCAATGCAGAAACCTTGCTGAACCTTAGGGGAGGAGTGTGGTAACTGTGTCCTTCTACTGGGGAAACATTGCGGTGTATATTTATCATCAGTGCAGGAGACCTGACCTACCTGATGTGGCATGGCTCCAGTTGTGATTTTACACAGCATTGAGAATGCTCTCCCATGGCTTTGTAAAAAAGGTCTCATTATTTTTGTGGTACAATAATTCAGGGACCCACCAAACACAACAGCTCTGCAAGAAATTTCACAGCTTTGCTGTGCTGTGTCACTTCCATGGCTAACTATCATCCTGAAATTCCAATTAAGGCACAAGGGTATCACTAAAAAAACCACTGTACTTTAGAATGAGTTTTAATTATGATTTTATGTTAAATTAACTTGCTTCCTCAATACAGCACTGAAATGGGAATTGGTTTTGCTTTGCTGTATCATTAAACTGGGACAAAATTAAAATAGGATGTACCTAGATAAGGATTGAAAATACAACATATGCACTGATAAACTTTAAATCTCTAGTCTAAGGTAGTCCATCTTAGACCATTGTTTCAGCACTCTTTACATACATCTGAAACATAAAATAAATAAAATCTAGTCTGGTTTATGGAAATTTTACCCTGACAAGTTTTAAAGGGAGAATTTTGGTTGCAGTTAAACTAAAACTGTACTTACATATTTTGTAACTTCAAGACTGATTTCATTGTATATAACTCAAGTTTTAGGATTTATTTCTAGAGAATTTGGTTAAAATATATTCCAAATTAAATTTCAGTTAAATTTCAATTGAAGAATATCCCAAGACATTTACAATTATAATGGAAATTATAACTATGAAGTATATACCAAATGTGAAATATGAATGTTTTTAAAAATAAATTTTGGAAAAAGATTTCTTTAAAAGAAGGATTTTTTATTTTATTTCAACAAAACTTCTTCATTTAAAATAAAATTACTTGGACATTTACCAACAGTATTTTTTACTAAAACTAAAAAGTTTAGTTTAGTTTTAAATTTTTTGTTTATTTTATAATTATTGAAACCTGTCTTGATAAAGGATTGTTTTTTCATATTTCCTAGGGTTCCCTTTCACAAATTATCAGAGGATATATTGCCATATTTTATATTCAATTTAAAATGCTTTTAATGTTTTTCATTTTTTCATCTATGTTTGAATGCAATGCAGAGTGAAAAAAACCAATACAAGTCAATTTAGCCTTTTACAATGAAGATAAAAGAATTACAATTGATTGTAATGTAAAATTTTCTTCAACTGGACCATTTTTTTTGTCTAGCTCTTCAATTTTAGCTTTCTGATCTAGAAAGGATGCTGATTCTCAAAGGAACAGCTGTCCTTGATTAGATCAAGCTGTGCTTCTGATGTTTTAAAACCTTCTAAAACTGCAGTTCACAGTTCCAAACAAACACTTACTCCATCTTTTCTCCCATACGACTTCTAAGCAGAGAATTATTATTTCTAAATTTCTTAGTGTAACCTGATGCAATTATTCTCAAGAATAATATTTTTTACCTTTTGTAGGGCTCTTTTTTTTTTTTGTCACATGCTTCCAAACCAACAAGGTAGGAGTTTCCACTTCCAGGTCAATGAATTAACAGGTAAATGTCATCTTCTCATAAGGCTTTCTTTCTCCAAAGCCATGCCAATGCCTGTGCCTGTAAGAACAGATCTCTCTGGTTTTGAGCTCTCTTATCAGTACAGCTCTTCACTGCCATATGTCCAGTTGGAACATCCAGTCTTGGATATGTAGAGTAATGTCACAACCTCTTTAGAAATTCTGTAAGTTGACTCTGCTAATGTTCAAAATTTTTATAAAACATATATGTATATATCAACAAATACAAACTACATTCAAATTTCTAGCATTTCATAATCTTACCTCTTTCTGCATGGAGTGATTTCTCTCCATGGCTTTAGTGAACATCATTTAGCCCACCTTGCATTTGGCTGTGCTGAAGTCACGCATCTTCTCCTGCAGAATTTAATTGGACTGTGGCACTATTTGTGGTGGCAAAGGGACTGATGCTAAGCAGATAGAATCAGAGTCATTACTGCAAAATTTACTTTGGATAATGGCCAATCTTCGCGAACGAAGATTTGGGAAGGGCTCACTCCACGTGGGTGTGCCCTCTGAGCCTGCACAGTGGATTTTTTTTTAGGTGAGGCTCAGCGTGCGCAGAACTGGCCCCACCGTTTAAGTCCTAACGTTCATTTGCCACGGCTGAGCAAGCTTGGACAGTGACAGTGAAGTCCTTAGGACTATCTACAGCCCCCAGTACTAACCGGGGCTGACCCTGCTTCGCATCCGAGATCTGACGGGATCGGATGGCAGGGAGGCATTTAACTGCCTGGGCAGTCCATACTGAGACTCGAACTCGCGACCTTGGGAGTCGGAGACTGGAGTGCTCTCCACTACGCCACAGGACCGCCCCTTTACTTTGGATAATACAGAGTCATTACATCTCCCTTCATTTTCTTATTTTTTTCCTCCCCCCCCAAAAAAATCAGTAATTTCAACCTGTGTTTCAAGCCCTGTTATCTCTGGTCCCAGGAGCTACAGTCACTGGCAATGTTTGCATTCACACTAATCACCCTATTACGGAATGAAAACTTTCATTTCTTCTCTTTACACATTAACTTTGTATTAATTCCCTACTCTGGCCAGCAGAAAGTCTCCAGAGACCCAGAAAAATGGTTTCCTAAGTCAGCCCTTGAAAATAAAATCATCTGGGATAAAGGTAGATGTTTAAGTACACCTTTAGGTTTGGAGTTTGTGTTTTGGTTTTGTTTATTTTGGGTGGAGTTTTTTGTTATTTTATGGCGTGTAATAACTGTAAAATAGCATGGCTTTATTTGATCAATGTCAGAAGAGGTTTTTTCTCTGGTTCTCAAAGGTCCTTGTGGTACAGACAGAATGAAAGCAAAAAATCAGCCAGTATATTTTTATTAGTTACAGTGTCAAGGAATCAGCCAGTTATTAATGGTATTTTTTTCTGGTCATGGAATTAAATCCTATTTTAATCTAAGGGTGGAGAAGGAAAATTAATACTGTTTGTTCTGAAATATGGCACTGTTCTCTACATAGCTGAGAACAGACTGGAAATTTTCTGTTTCTGAAAAATAGTTTGCTTACTACATATTATCAATATGAATTCAATTTGCAGAGTAACTGTAGTCCCAGAACAGTACAATCTCAAAAAATAATAGCTTTCTGCTTTCCCCTTGCCAATCTCCACCCTGGCTCATGCCGGTGCATCACAATGTGTGGTGCAAAGCTGCCTCCTCACTGTACCGGCACGGAACACTTCACCTATAAATCACAAAGGCACAGTCTGTACTGTCTTATCTCCTCTCTGACCTGGGTACTGCTCAGGCCACAAGAGACTATAATTTACTGTTTGCACACAAGCACAGAAGAGGTTGTGTGATACCCCCAGGCTAAACAAACCCAAATGTGTTCTGGTGGTCCATCTCATGGACTGACCTTCCCCCTTACTTGCTGGTTCCTGTGAATGAGGGTGCTTATGGAAGAGGGTCAGACACCAAGTGAGCTCCTGCAGCATCAGATCCTGTGCCTTAAGTCAGAGAATGACAAAGTTTCTGTCTCTTTGCTTTAGTAACTACTGTGAGATGGGGGTGAGATCTGTGACCAACATCCTGGAAACCTCCCTAGTTTGCAAGGTGTGGTGCAGAACTTTTGATTGCTGGGGTAGGTTATAGAAGGGGCATCTTTTGACGTGTGGCTCTTCAACCACAGAGAAACCTGAATGTCACAAAGCTAGGGTGGGCTGTCATCTCACTCTGCTCATGGACCATTCATCCTTTCCCCTTCTTCTACAATTTCCATCAAACTCCTGTTGTTAGGAGCTCAGGCCAGCCAAATCTTTCCTAAGCTGGCTGCTTTTTCTTCTAGGTCCTAATCCTGCACATATCTGTTATTTGTACTGGTATTTTTTAAAAAATTATTTCCTCATAAAACTGCAGTTTTTTCTCTTCCAGACATGCTTCATTCAGAAAGTCTTCCACAGAGCGCCTCAAGTACATCTTTGTCCTCATGTGTTTATTACTTTTAACATGCTGAATGTGCTTACTTTAGTGTCCATATTCTGCTGTCATTTACACTGATGTAAACCTGGAAGGATTCCATTGGTTCCTATCCATACACATGCAGCTGAAGGGAAGGATGGGTAGCTTTAAGCTGAAACACTCCTTGTCATTCTGTAGTAAAAGGAAAAATGTTTGTGTTGATCTGTGTCTACCGTAGTTTTTGTCAGATCTGAGAGGTTGATTACAAGGTCAACAATTTTCTTCTGCAATGTAGCATTGCTATTAGATGACACATGATGACTAAGCATCTCTTTCCCTAACTTGATTGTCTGCTCAAGCTTGATATGAACTCATAAGTTTAAAATATAATTCAGTCATGTTCAGTGCAGATGTTAAACCAATTACCACTGAATAGTCAACGGAGTTGGCCAAATCCAGCCATGATGTTACACCTGGCTAATGCCAAGACTGAATTGAGTCCTGTATCAATAAAAATGCACCTTCACAGGTGCCCTTTTAATGAAATACTGTACGAAATTTATTTCTTGTTTTGTTTCCTCAATATTATAAAAGCAGTAACTGCGTTTTGAAGTTAAATCACTTGGCTGGCACGCACATTGTCAGGCTGAATGCTAATTATTCAGCTTAATTAAGTAAAAAAAAAAGGTTGTAAACTATAAGTTGAACCCTGATATAGACATTCTTAGTAAAGCTTTCACCTTAACTCCTTTGTGCTCCTGACTTTAGCAACAACTGAGATGACTTCAGCACTGGACCATCAACGTTTTGCTCAGCAGGGTTTGGTATAGATAGCTGTCCCCTGTGGTGAGCAGTTAGATCCCTACACAGAGCAGTCTGAAGTGAGCACTCCCACATGCCCTACGTGACACAGGTGTTTTCTTAGTCCCAGCATGTTGTGCATGCACTTTTCCTCTTAAAAGCCCTTCCAGAACTGCACTGCTGAGAGAGTCTAAAACCTTTTCCTAATCTGCAGCCCAAGTCAGTCAGGCTTGGTTTATATACTTTTGTTCTTCAGCCAGTATAGCCTTGTAGGTCCATTAGATGCATAATTACTGAGGTTTATTGTCTTGTATCCCTGCACAGTCTTCCTTTTGCTGATATGTATGACACTTTCTTCTAGCATCTTCTTCAAATGGTCCTACAAGTTTTCACTTCACCTCTCCCAGTTCAAGTTTACCTTTGCTGTGGAGTCTTTTATTGCTGCAAAAGAGACAAAGTGAAAAGTAATACAAATGCCAATACCTGTATGCGTGTGTAGCTTTATGCAAGCAAGTGCTGTTCAGTTCTACAACAATTTTTCTTGTCTCTCTTGCAAAGTTAAGAGTGACTTGTCAACAGACTTTAGCCACCTGAGCTCTATTTCTCCTAGTTATTTCTAGCTGTTAGCTCTAAAGTTGCTTCGATTCAGAGCAATGGTGCTGTGCAGAGGCTCAAGATGTCTGCAGATGGGCAGAGCCCTTACTCTTGCTCAGCTCACCCAGAACATAAGGCCGTGCTAAGTTTCTAGGTGTTGCTGGGACTCTCGCTCAAGTGTGGGCTAGAGCTTAAGTCTTATGAATATCTAAATGGAAAAATACCTGCTAGGTGAATCTGGATTTGAACAGCACAAGTGCCAGAGTCAGGCTTCCACTGTGGACTGTTCTCCAGGGTCCCTGGAGTGACTTCAGTCCCTGTGTATCTGTCCTGGATGGCTCTTCCCTGCACCCAAGCAAGGGTGATGCTGCAGCCCCGTGCTGTGACAGGAGAAGGTCAGTCCTTCCACTGCTGGTGTTGGGATCTAAGGATGGGCAATGAATGGGGTGGCAATGACAGGGTAGATTTTTAAAAGACTGCAATTGAAGAGTTTCGGTAAGCACCAAGGTCATAGATGAGAACCATGAAACTTTCAGACTCCTGAGTCACAGAAGTCTCGTAGTCCATCTCTAATGGCTTTTAAAGTGTTAGGGCTGAAAAACAACCTAATATAGTGATGAGTTCTTACAGATGCATCATACCTCTAAGGACTGCAGTCATAGTAAGGTAGAAGGAAACTAATAAAAATATAATAGTGACTACTAAAAAAATGTGTTGGACTCTCTTTTCAGAAGTGCTGTGAAATCTATTTTGGATAACAAAAACTTTAATTCAAAGCATTTGTTCACACTGTACTACTATTACCTGATCTTTTTTCCTTTGCTGATATGTGCACTGCAGCTACAGATTTATTTCTACAGATATGTGTTTTTGTATTTTGGCAATAAATTCTTTTTAATAGAGTGAGACCTCAGGACAGAGATCTTATGATCTGAGTGATTTAAATGCCTGTATGAGACTGTGTTTTTACTGTCTGGCAAAACCCATGACATAAATTTGACTCTGGAGCCAAATAAATTGGGGAATCGTACTAAATTTTACTAAATAGGGAAGATGGGTCATGAAAGAAGGCACTGTAACAAATAATACATACTCAGTGTAAAATGTAAAATAAATGAAATCCTTGTGAAAATAGGAAACCTGTTACTGATAGTAGAGCCTTACTGAGCTCTGAAAATTACTACACATACGGCCTCATTGAGATAGATAACTCTGCTCCCTTGGCAGAAATATTAGATGTACTTAAAAATATGTGGTGATATTAATTAGAAAAATGGTGATATGGAGAGAAAAAGAACATTTTTTATTTTATTGCAATAAATGGCAGAGCTCCCTGAACTTCAAAGAGGAAAGAACTGTACCACATGTTATAATAATAGCTAATCCATAAAATAATAAAGTGCCCAGGTGATGATTTGATTTAGTTTTCTGTCACTCCAGGCTTATTCCAGAAAAATAACTTTATTTTTCCTGCTTTAAAATGAAGTAGTGTATTGCTGGAGAAAAAACAAACCTGAATGGGTCTGCATAGCTCATTATTACAGAGGAAATCCAAAAAAGAAAATGGACATATATTTTCAATACCTTCTATTCTTAAAAAATTAGAGGGAGAGTAATGCAAAAGTGCTTTTCTTTTTAAAATTTCTTATTGTTTTCTTTAACATTCTTTGGCTCCTTAAAGGGTTGGATGCACAAAGAGTTAGACCCTCTCTGAGACTGTTGTTCAGACATATTTCATTGCACTAAATGTGACCCAAGAGTTCATCTTCTTTGAATTAAGTGGCTTAATCAGATGTGAGATGAAAGATGGTACAAGCTGGAGATAAAGAAAGACTGTGAGCTTGCCCAAATGCAGCTTTTTCTTCTCTTTAAATGGTGACTGTAAAGAAAATTTAAGATATTGTACCTAGTAAATCTGGTTTTAAAAGCCTGTCTTTCAGTCTGCTTTTTACTTCTTTGGTTTTCTCAGTGTTAATACAGCACCAGAAATATTTTATAGCTTCTCTCTTTGTCATATTCTTATTGCATGTGTTGAGTAATGCCTTGCATCTGCTATAAGTAAACAAATGACCATAATGTTTAGTGCCTAGGCTAAAAGGCACTAAGGAAAACATAAAAAGAGGGTTTTATGTCATGAACGTGAGAAACAGAGAGTAGGACCTCAATTGTTCCAGAGAGAGTGTTTCCATCACAGGAGGGGAGAGAGTCCCTTTAGTCTGTGGATGTGCTGGGACATGTTGCATTTTATAACCACAAATAACTGCTGTTTCTCTGCATATATGGAAGTGCTCCCTTGTTGCTACTTGCAGCACTTGGGTCTCTGGGGTCAGAAATCTAGAAGGAACCCAAGTTGAACGGTGAGTTTCTTGGAAAAGAGTGAGGAAGCTTAGGAAGGTGCTTTTTCATTGTCCCTCAGTACTGTTACAGAGCAGGATTGCAGTAACATCATGGTATAGCCTGGTTACCAGTTTGGTATCTCCTGCCAAGTGTGGCTATAATGTGAGACACTTGAACTCTTCAGGAATGGGGATCTGTGCATTGGCTGGCCTGCCTGGTCAGGAAGGAGTGGTTGTGTCAGAGTATGGAGATTGTACAGAGAGGCAGCACTTAGAGAGGAGCAGGAGTGAAGCCATGGAGCTGGATAAATACAGGGAGACAGCAGTTTGCTGTGAAGTCCAAGGCTTTACTCTGCTGCTTTGTCATTCTGGCCTGTCCCTGTGCTCTGGGGCAAATCATCTCTGTTATCAGCCAAGAATTGTTCTGTAAGGAGTTTCATCTACAATGAAGCTGTAGCTACATTTTGAGGATGGTATTTGGATTTTTACATTTAGTGCTGAGCCAGATTGTCTGGGAAAGGAAAGAAGCTGCTGAGCTTGTTAGAGACCCACAGGGGAGAAAGTGAACTGTGAGATAGTTTCAGAGTTGTAAGTTGTTTTGGCAACTGTTATTAGACGTGGCCCATAATTACTTCTGTAGTTATAGAGAAGTGTAATTTGCTTTTAATTACTGTATTAGAAAATATATCAGTAGGGAAACCAACAGAAAATAAAGGGCTGATTTTTTTTCAGTCATGTTCCTTGTGATTGTAGGAAGGCAAAAATATTTGGACATTAAAAAAGTGCTCCAATGAGCCCCAAACAGGCTCATTCTGAGACTGAGGGGGGAAGTAGCTATTCTAGATAGCAGAGAGCTGGCTTCTGGCATAGTCCTACAAAGTGGAAATAATAACCTCTTTCCATTGTAATTTTAAAATTGTAACTCTGTGCTGTTCTTCTGATGCTTTGTGATAGATGCCAGGAGAGGAGACTTCTCTGCTCCAAGTGTGAGTCAGATAATAAAGCAATTTCTGAGCTGTAGCAGCATTGCACCTTTCCTTTTGTTTCCTCTCAAAGTTATTGTGAGGCTGCATTATCAAGATTCACCCTTACAGGCCAATATTTTATTTTTAACTCATCCTTTAAAAGAATTTGTGAGAATGAAGGGGATGTCTTATCTCCCATTGTGGGTACATCTCCTGAAGAATTTGAGAAGGCAAATGCCGAATACATTTTCTTACCTTGAATCCCAAACAAAGAAAAGAAATTCAGTGGATTTCCTGGCCTCTTAATCTTCTCACTGAGAAACTGCTCTAAACACTAATGAACATTAAATTGCTATTGCTCTGTTGGTGTGCAGCGCTTCAGTCAGCAGTCCTTCCAGAGTCAATAACAGCAGGCAATCTACTGCACTTCCCCTGGTGTTTATTTTTAAAAATAATACTTAAAAGACTTTATAAATGAAACATTTCATTTTGCAGGTGGCAGAGTTGAAAAGGTTCAAGATGCTTTTGCAGCACGTGAAAGAGACAAACTGTTTGGATTCATTTTCACTTCCCTCCTGCCTAGTTGGCTGCTGAGCTGTGGAGGGACCATGACACTTGACAGGCTAGGGCTGGCTTTTCCCACTGGCCTCCCCCATCAGCAAAGCACAGGAGCCTGTGTCTCCTGCAGGAATCACCAAATGAGGAAATGGGGCAGCTAAAAGGAGGGCAGGTGGTAAATGATGACAAAATCCTCAATACTTGGTTTTAAGGTGAAAACCTTCACACAGCCTGCTGTACTGCATTAGAAAAAATGGTGTGGTTGAGCATGCATCTCCAGCTGTCACATCCAGGTAAATAAAAGCATTAGATCAGTTAGAGAGGCTTTTGGAGCAGATTTGCCTGGGGGAGGCTGACCTAAGTTTGTACACAACTCCTGCATTCTGGTGTTTCCTACCTTAAAAATACTTGGTTTTACAGACACAGCAGGGGCTCCTCAAGATCATTTTATGTGAGGTATTTATAGACCACCTTGTCTATCCCTAGTAACTGTACCTGGCTAACAGGTCCAGCTGAAATCTCATCTGTGTCCATCAGGGATCTGGTATTTTTACCCTGTCTGACAGCCAAAATGGTTTCTCTGATTTCAAGATTTAGGGGAAGATGTGTCATTTTGTAATGTTAAAACAAAAATTATGATGAGAAATTCCAGTGTTACCGTGAGTTTTAAACAGAAAACTACTGAGAGTGATGTGAGAAGAGGGAACTGGGAGGCAGCAGCAGGGGCAGTGCCACAGTTGGACTGGGAAATGTGGAAAGTTTGGTGGAAAGTCAAGCAGGGAAGGTAGCTACTAGTCTATCTCAAGAAGCTGTAACTATTTTTTTCACATCAGACATCTCTGTGTTGCTTACAAACTTAGTCAAATTATGCAGGTAAAAAGAAACAGTCTCTGAGGAGAAATAAAGCTATAGACGCCCAGGACCTGTGTTCACTAGGGAGGCTCAGAAACCAGTGGTTAACGTTTTAATTCCCCTCCTGTAAGGGGAGTGCTATCAGTTTTGCTCATAGAAGCGCCATAAAGTTGCATATATTCAAATTTTGTGGAGCACTAGGAACAAATGATATGATTTTGTATTCAGTTTAAGGCCTGCAGGCCACTCACTGAATGTTGTGGATAAAACGAAGTCTTCACTGAACAAGGCAGATACCTTGCTGAAGAAAGAGTATATGAGCTTGTACTTAAAAACCAAGTTTATACATAAAATGCCCTGAATTAAGAATCCTTGTGCATCAATAATCCTGGCATGTCCTAACTTTACAGTGTTTGATTTTGCACCTAAATATTTCTTTTAAAGTTACTTTTCTGCATGCGAATTATAAGGAAGATACATGGAAGAATATGAAGAAAAAGACAAATAGATCAGACAAAAGACAAATACATTCACTCTCATGCATCAGGTATGAGGTTAACACAGGTTTTCACTTTTCCTTAAACTTTTGAGCAGCATATGAAGCAGGACAGAAAAGCCTTTGGGCAGGACAGCCAGTTCTTTACCGCTTCTTGAAAATGTTCAGAGATTTTCCCTCCATTTCTTTTCCATCACTTTGATATTTCATTTACTTTTCCTTCTTCTCTCAGAGACTTTGATTGAATTCTTTCAATAGACAGGCACTGCTGGGCACTTTCTCCCTCACTTTGCAGAGATAAGGATGTTGCAATCTCTGTGCTCCTGCTAAGTGAGAGCTGAAAAGGCAGCATTAGGGAATGAATCCATTCAAAATACACCCAAAGACGAAAACTGGGAAAGTAAGCACAAAAATGTGGACAGGAACACCTTAATTAGAGTTTGTATTTCAATTCTGCTCTGTGTCCAAGCTGACAGAGAAAATGTTTTTTTCTTGATGCCTGTTTCTTCCAGATAACCTTGCAGGAAATTAGGTGTTGCAGGAGGGCCAAGCCAACATCCTACAGACTGTGAACCTACAGTGGGCCACACATGGGAAAGATTTTGCCTTCAGGGCTGAGATGGGTAAGGGGTCTCCCCTGTTAGTGCCTCTGCAGGTAAGATTGCAGGTGTGTGTATATCTATGTGACTCATACTCTTTGTGGAAGTAGCTCTGATCCTTCCAAGGAAAACCTGAAGGAGGCTGCAAGAAAGCAACAAGCCTTTGAAAGGCTGTGCTTCGGCCTTTTTAGCAGAGTAGGATGATTGGGCCAGGGCAATAAAACTGAATTTTATGGCAAATGTAATTTAATTTGAAGAGAAAGGGAGCAGGGCAGTGTGTCTGTGTGTGCTCTCGTATCTATTACACAGAAGTTTTGCTAAAAGCTATTAGTGAATTATCTATCAAGCTTGAAGTTTGGCTTTTAAATCCTTATTTAAGGACCTCTTTAAATTCTTTGATATTAAAAAAAAAACAACCAAACAAACAAAATGGTGCTCCCATTAAAGGCCAGTGCCAGTGAAAATTATGTTTCTCCTGACTAAGTCTATCCAGCCCTTATCACAGTGGGACCTGGATTCTTGATCAAAACTAAATACTCTTGCTGTATATACAGATGGTAACGAAGTATTAAAGAACAGCAGAAAAGGACTGGAGATGAAACCACTGTCTTATTTATTTCTGGCAAAACAGGAATCATATTGTGCCTCCATAACAGAAAATTTGAAATATCTTTCGGGTCTTCATCTTTGCAGCTGGGTACACTGGTGGAAAACTAAACACACTGGCACAAAAGGACTCAGAATCATATTCATAAAAATCTGTCATCACAGATATTGAGGTCCAAAGATATGTATCTGGCAGAGAAATGAAAACTAATTTCCTCAAAGCAGCGCTGTGGGGAGGTATTGGGAATAATGCTAAGTCCTGGGAAGGTAGGCCTGGACATACTCATTACCTATAAATTGCTGTTTTAGTGATGTTATTTCGTATAATGGCAGCATCTTTCTTATTTGGTCCCAAGCTCAAGCCAAAAAATTCCTGTCTTTTGGATAGTTACACCACTTAACAAGATGTTAGAACAAGAGGAAAAATGGCAAGCCAGTGAATACTGAGGAAAGTATGTTAGTATTCTAGCTACTGAAAAACAGATTTGGTGTTCAACAGCTGCAAGAGAAAATGTTTGACCTGCCTGTCTCTGCAGCCAGTTTCAAGGAAAGGGAGGGTTATTAAGTGTGAACAATGCCAGCTAGAAACCTCCCACCTCTCTCTCTCACCTGCTGGAATATCTGACCTTGTAGTAAAGGTCATTTCTCATCTTTTCAGGTACACAGCTATAAGACTTCAGGGAATATCACAATGAAGTCTTTGCTACTCTGTAGTACTTTTTCACTTGGAAATTTGAATCTAAATGATGCTGGCTTCCTGCTATGCTTTCCTGGTAGCACTTTATCAAATAGCAGAATTTTATACTGTTCCTTAGGGCAATTTTTTCAGACTTCATAATTCCTTATGGGTTTTTGCTATAAGCAACGCATAGTTTTCCAAGCTTATTGTCAATTTTGAATGAACACAAACTGAATTCAGTTTTGTGAAGGCCTTCTCACCTAGTATAGGTATACTGTGTATGCAAAATAAACAGCTTTTTGTCTGTTAAAAAAATGAAATTAATACTCGGTTTGAAAACATCACAAGTAAGTGATATACTCAGATGGACATAAATGCTCTGTTGGATGATTTAGTAATTAATTTTATAAATTAATTTTATTTTTCCGTTTTACTGGCGTGGTGAACAGAACTCCTTCATGATGGGTTACTCATTCCTCTTGTGGTTTTGTCTGAATTATTTAAAATTAAGTTGCTCAGTACAGCAGTGTTCAACATTGCTTTATATACAGGTCTTTCATTCTTACTTTGGAATGTACTAGCCATGACTGCTGTTCCATTCTTAATATTCATAGTGATTTTCCCAGCTTAAGAATATGAAAAGATCAAGGTTTGTGAACATGTATTTCTCAGTGACTTCAATATCTCAGGCCCTGACCTCAGATATCACACAGAAGGCATGAAACTATTTATCTTTAGTTGCAATGCTAACATGAAAAAAGCCACAGTCTTTCTATCTGAATTATGTGATCTAATTTGATCAAGAAAACCCTATGTTGTCCAGAGCTATAATGACCATGTAATTATACACAACAGAACAAAAGACAGCTTCAAAAAATTGCTGGTTACTGTAGTTTCTTCGCTAATCACTTGGAAAAATGATAACACGTATTTAAGTATTGTCTCATTGCCCCTTTATAGCATCACTAGGTCTTGCTAGGAAAATGTTATGCTAATTTTTGTTCTTACGCTCCATGAGTGTAGATATGGCTGGTTTTTTTGAAATTCATCTCTACTTTTGTGCACCTTAATTTCTATTGTTTGACTTCCAATGCTTTTGAATATGAAAGAATCAAAGCATCTAGAATGCAGATGGTGGTCAGTGTCTCTGCAAGTTAGCTCTTTAAAACAGGGCATGACAATTTTTTTTTTGTGAGTATAATTTTGCCACTAAAAACGCAATTGTAATTGACTCAAAACAATTGATGTCCTTGGCTCCAATTAACCAGGTAGTTTCAGCAGAGTAATCTGTGGCTTATGCATTTGCCTGGGCCATGAAGGACCCCTCTCTCATCTAGGGAAATGCCAACTCCTGGACCAGTGGTTTGGTCAGCCATGACAGAGGGAACAGCAGAAGGGGTTAGAGCAGAGATGCTCAGGGTGTGCTGTTGAGCACCAGCATTGTACAGTGCTGTGCCATCCTGTCTGCAATGCTCCTTGGTCTGAAAAATCCTGAAAAGGCAGATGGCACTTCCCAAAACACAGGACAGAAAAACATTCTTTTATTTTGGTTTTCTTGCATTAACTTCTTATACAGCTTTCATTATATATCTGCAGCATTGTAGCAATCCCATATATAAAACCCATTAAGTGGTTGCTGTGTATTTTTAGAATAATTAAAAATGTTTCCTTCATAAATGGCAAAGTCTTGTTTAATTATTTAAGGTTTTATTTTTCGCTCTAAATGTGAAATGGAAGATAAATAGGAAATGTGAATCATTTTGTATACAAGTAAATTGCAGACTATTCCATTTGCCTTTTTTCTGCAAAGTGTTCGCATCCAATTTGCATTACGTGCTGCATCAATTCACTAATAGTTTATAGTCATAGATTACCATTTTAACAATAAGTATAAAAAAGCAGAAGAAAAAGGGCTATGCTTTTAAACTAACTTCTATTTCGTGGGTTTTTTTATTTAGTTCTTATCCTTAATCTCACATAAATGCTTGTTGTTGTTAGATTTTTTCTTCCATTAAATGCCTTTTAAAATTCATAAGCTCATTAAAGAAATTAATAGTTAGTGATAGTTGCCTTTCATTTGGCCTTTTATAAACCATTTTAAAGTGAATGTACTATTTGAATTGCAAAGTCAGCTCTTCCCCGCATCCATGACACAATCACAGTGGTAAACACAAAATGATCATGATTTTTCATCAAAGTCCTTTAACCTCAACCCTGTCAGCTTGTCTGGCGGATAACAAGGTAGGATAATTTCTATGATTAATTAAGCAAAGTTTAAAAAACTGAATGAAGATGAAAGGCTTTGGAGAACTGTATAGTGTTAAATGTTATTAAAACAAAAGAAAACAGTGTCATACAAACTTTTCATATGAATTCAGCAGAGTCTGAAATATTTGGATCCTGTACAACACAGTCAGAAACATCTGGACTAAAGTTATACACAAAGATTCAAAATAATAGATATTGGTTAGTTCTTGCAAACAGATTTTGAATCAATCTTTGGCCTAAATATGTGCGTGAGAAGAGCGTTCATGAATTATGACAAAAATAGGGGAAAACTCATGGATCCATCCTGGCTATTGGTTAACACCTGTAGGAATTACAACAGAATTTTGCACATTTGAGGTAGTAAACATCTTGCTCTGTTTTTTCCTAAGAGTTAAGATCAATAAATTAGAGAACTTAATTTAAAAAAATTATGTGTCTAAAATTACAAGACGTTGTCAAGAACTTGGAAGTGTTTTTATTTAGAGTTTCTTAATCAGAAGTTGTTATTTAATATCTGTTTGTATTCATTACATGGCCTCTGTGGTGGGAAATGTGCTATGCAATTTTATGCTTTTGACTGGGGAGTAAGAGAGAAGTGGCCAAGGAAGTTAAGAAGGGACAGAATCACCAGGAACACATTCTCTAGTCTACACAGACTGTTCTAGCAGAGCCTGTTATGATGGGTTGAGGGGTAATGATTTTAAACTAAAAGACAGTCAATTTGAATTGGATATATGGAAGAGGTTTTTTGCAATGAGGATGGTGAGACACCAGAAAGGGCTGCCCACAGAGGTGGTGGATGCCCCATCCCTGGAAATGTTCAAGGTCAGGTTGGGCAGGGCTCTGGGCAACCTGATCTAGCTGGAGATGTCCCCGCTCATTGAAAGGAAGTTGGACAAGATGACCTTTAAAGGTTCCTTCCAATCCAAACTGTTCTTTCATATGTAATCAGTACTGCTCATCATTATTCTTTTATTAATGATGGATGTCTTTTAATTATGAGTAGAGTTTATTACAAGATTGAGTGCTTTGATTTTAAAATGGCTGACTAAAAGTGTTTGGCTGAAAAATGTTAATCATAGTATTTTCCTCAGTTTGTTCAGAATTGTAATTTTATGATTTATTCAAATTTAATTCTCCAAATACAGCATGTTTGGGGGTTTGGGGGTTTGGGGGTTTTGTTTTGGGTTGTTTTTTTGGTGGAAATTTCTACCTGTCAAAACGCTGCCTTTTCACATGCAGTCATTTTTTTCTTATTTTGCCTATAGTTGTTATGAAAGTGCATAAATCAAGGCAGAACTTATGTCTTAGCCTTTAAGGAGCTGATGGATATCACAAACATCCCTGTCTGTCACACAGGAAGATGAATAATGTGTTCAAACCACCTGACTACTGGCTGCAGAGTTTGAAAAAGGGTTTCATAAAACCAGGATGTGGCCACCAGACTACTTCAGTGTTAAAACTAATGGTGCTATCCTTATACCTACCTGTTTAATGAACATACCTCAAGTACTGTGTCCTGTTCTGGACCTCTCAAGTCAGGAAGGACACTGAGGTGCTGTAGTGTGTTCAGAGAAGGGCAACAAAACTGGTGAAGAGTCTGGAGTGCATGTACTATGAAGAGTGGCTGAGGGAGCCTGGGCTGTTTTGTCTGGAGAAGAGAAGGTTGAGGAGTGACCTTATTGTTCTCTACAACTACCTGGAAGAAGGTTGTAGCCAGGTGGGGATTGGCCTCTTCTTCCAGGCAACTAGCAACAGAACAAGAGGACGTAGCTGTGCCAAGGCAGTTCTCAGTTGAACATTACGAAGAATCTGTTCACAGAAATGGTGATTAGATACTGGAATGGTCTACCCAGGGAGATGGTGGAATCACTGTCCCTGGAGGTGTCTAGGATCTGACCGGGCATGGCACTCAGTGCCATGCTCTAGTTGACATGGTGGTGTTTGGTCATAGATTGGACTTGATAATCTCAGAGGTCTCTTCCAACCTGACTGATTCTGTGGTTCTGTGATTTACCACTGAGAGATGTTCAACTTCATGTCTTCACAGACTCCTTGCATTGAAGGCAGATGTCTTCAAGGAGCAACATCATACATAGTCAGTCTCACTGCAGGAAAATATCTGCAACTCACTGATGCCAAATCAAGCTGTTTAGCTGTATGATGCTGATGGGGAAATTAAAGGGTAGTAGACTCACGACTCATTCATAATTGCTCTAAAGTACACCCAAAATGTAAATTAAAGGGCAAGTTCTGAAGGTTATTGAGCATGCACAGTGCCCACTTGAAGTCAGTGGGAACTTCAGCTGCTCTAGACCCTGTAAGAGCTGACCCAAATAAAGCACAAATGTCAAGAAAATCAGTCAAAAGCCTTGGGGCCCTAACTGCTTTGCACACAAGTCTAATTGTGTTTATCAGCAGAGTGGTGCTATGTCTCTTTTGCTGTTGATTTAGGAAATCCAACTTTTCATTTACTCAACGGCAGCTTTGAATGCCCCAAGCTCCCAAATAAATCTAATAATAGGAAATCCTTCCCCTCCATCATTTAATTTGCACGAATCCTCCTTAAAGCCACATCTCATCAGCAGAGACTGAGGCAAGTGTATCTTGCCTCTCTCCGGCAGCAGGGAGGAAATCACATGCTGGGGAAAGAGATGTCCTTTCCATACAACATCTTTCATGTGTACTTTATCTTCTTCACTGCAAGACGCTAACACTGATGAGCCCTGCAGGTCCTAAAGATTCAGATACAATGGCACAATAGGAAGATTAAGCCTGGGAAAAAAAATTGGATTTCACTTCCTCCAACACTGAAAAGAGCTGATTTTTTCCATTAAAGAATTTTTTCCCATTAGAGCATTTTCCATTAAAAATTGCTTCCTGTGGAAAACTAGAGTTCTATTTAAAAGAGCATTTTCACAGCAGGAATTTATTCTTTCAAGAAAGTAACATACTTTTCACATACAATCCCAAGTTTAAGATACTGACTAAAATCTCAGTATTTCAATTCCTCTGCTATTTAGTTAAAAATTAAGAGCTTTGGAAGGAATTATTTCCTCTGCTGTTTTTTTATGCAAAGTGCATTTTAGGGCATGGAAGACACCTGTAGACTGTGATTCACCTGAGTAGTGTCAGCTGGGACCCCTACTTGTGCAACACCTGCTCATGCCCCAGGTCATCATTTAAGCTCATACCCAGAAAGCACCAAGACTTGGCTTGAGCATCAGAAATATATTTGTGCTTACTCCTGGCTGCTGCTGTTCTATCTTGTGAATTGTTTTTTACTGCATGATCTCCAAAGCCACTCTGTCCCCAAGCTTTTATCCATATCTCCAGGATGGATCTTGGAGGCATCAATGGGACTGGCTGGCATTTTGAAATTGTTCATATCCAGTGGGAGGAGATCCTGTTGGGGAGGTCCCCACTGTTTTGGAATCCTGCTTGAATGCTAGCTCATCCCTGCTTATGGAGGAGCCCTGATTCTGCTGATCCAAGCTGTTGCAGTGGTGGAAAGGTATAGCTTGTCACTTGGATGTCAATGATAACCATACTCTTTCATTGGTTTGTGCACAAAATACTTCTATATTTAAGTTGTGTATTTAGTGTTACTGTCCTTGACAATGTCAGCTTTTAGCTGAGCCTGCGAATAATGAAGGAGAGAAGTTTAAATGTTAGTCTTTGAGGACTGTATTAAAGATCTCCATGTCAACACTCTTGGATGCTACACTTACTTGTGTTATTACACTTTATGAAGTCTTTTCTGTGCTTTGAAATCTCTTTGATCAATATATCCTTGAATCTTCCTCACATTTGTTTTCTCCATGTGGGCTCATACATTAAAGTTCTCAAGGGTGATTAAATTTAACACCCTTTTTGATGATATCATGAGGTAGTTTCAGGAACAGACAAAACTACAGGAATTCTACATACTTCATTTCCCACAAGATTTGACTTCCATGGGTAAAAGTGTTGTGTAATGAGAATAAAAATGGTAATGTCATTTAGGCTTTTGCAATAGACAGTGAAAAGTCAAGATAAAAAGGAGAGGAACACATGAATTAAACCTAAGAGAGAAGCTGCAGACTCCTCGTTGCTGACTAATTAATTTATAATTAAAATTAAAGGTTAAGGATAATGGGATCACCCTACTAAATAGCCATTTACTTTATATTACTTATTTCTATTGGACCAGCAGGTCGATGACCTTTTCTGACGGTCTCTGGGCAAACAGCAACACTATGAAGTCTGTTTTTCAAATTAAAAAAAAATGCCTGTTTTAGTGATTTCTTCTGGCAGGAAAGTAAGCATATGTTCTTGCTTCATTCTTTTTATTGAAAGGGCACTATCAACCTTTGAATCCTCATTTACATTTTTTCTTGGTTTCCTAAGGAAATGATTATATGATTACACTGATTTCTCTTCATCTATCAAGTCCTCCTCAGTAACTTATAAACTGTTTGGCCAAGTGCAACTAAACTTAAAAGTGGATGGAAAAATGTCAGCTAGACCTGTGTTCTTATCTGCATAGAAGAGAGAGATGCAATTAGTGCTCACACTGAGGGAAAGTGCCAAATTTGTCTGCTGTGCAGTTGTTTGGCATTTACGTGCTTGCTAGAGAGCCTGTATCAGTGGGCCTATCATTACACATCTAGGCTTTCTCTTGCCTTCTGCAGTGTGCCTCCTCTGGCACTGTGGATTAAATGGGAGTAATTCAGAGAAGGACTGATGGTATTGTGTTGTACCTTCACATTTTATATACTATTTAGAAAAATATCTGATCATCATTTTTTTGCTCTTACCACTTGCCAACATGTTCTCAGTTTCTTAACATAATTCTTGAGGTGGGAATATAGAAGTGGACAAGTTATTCTGATAGGGATCCCACCTAAAGGCACGTGAAAGATATGTATTGTTGATTGCCTATTATGATTCTCCCTCTGCTGTGTTCAATGTAGCTACTTTTAACAACACACTAAAAATCTTAGTCTTTGCTCTTTCCTAGATATCTGACTCTACACTGGCTATTTGTGCCCACACCTGTTGGTTGAATCTGTTCTGTATCAGTGGTACTTTCTCTGAATTTGACATCATTTGCAGCATCAATTTTTCTTTGTTTTTCCTTAGGTTATAGATAAACATATTAAAAGGGTTCAGGGCCATGTTAAAGAATGTTTGATGATCTATCATTTAGAATTACACTTACATGCCTGCTTATCCAGTGTTTAACATATCTAATGTTTCCATATTAACTCTCAAGCATTCTAGTTCCTAACTGCGTAGTCTTGATGTATTAAATTAACAGTTTTGTGGAAGAACTAGTGTATTCCATTAATGCTACTGCCCTTATCAGCCAACCTAGTAACCTTATCAGTGATGTAAAATTTGACTGAAGACAGCTTAGGAAAGTTGAATATGAGTCAGCAGTGCCCTGGCAGTCAGGAGGGCCAACCATGTGCTGGGGAACATCAGGCAAAGCATCACCAGCTGGTTGAGGGAGAGGATTCTCCCACTCTGCTCTGCACTGGTGAGGCCTCCCCTTGAATATTGTGTGCAGTTTTGCCACCACAATATAGGAAAGATATTCAGCTCTTAGGGAGTGTCCAAAGGAGGGCAATGAAGATGGTGAAAGGCCTTGGGGGAAGCCATATGAGGAGTGGCTGAGGTACTTGATCTGTTCAGCCTGAAGAAGAGGAGACTGAGGGGAGACCTCATTGCAACTTCCTCCTTAGAGGAAGAAGAGTGGCAGGCACTGATCTTGTCTCTGTGGTGACCAGTGACAGGACTCAAGGGAACATCCTGAAAATGTGTCAGGAGAGGTTTAGGTTGGATATTAGAAAAAGGTTCTTCTTCCAGAGAGTTGCTGGCCACTGGAACAGGGTACCCAGGACATGGTCACAGCACCAAACTTGACAGAGTTCTGAAAGAGTTTGGACAACGTTCTGAGGCACATGGTGTGACTCTTGGGGATGGTCCTGTGCAGGGCCAGGAATTGGACTTTGTGAGTCCCTTCCAACTCAGCATATTCTATGATTCTGTGATACTATTTAGAATGATTTTCATTAGCTATGTTTTCACCTGCTGTTGCCTTAGTAATTGAGTCCTTCAACAACTTCTATGGCACCTCTCAGATGGTGGTAGAAAACTTGATAAGTTGGACTGTGAGATAAGAGCTTATATTTTTACTTGTATTTCTGTTACAAAAATGTGTATTAACACATTTTTCTTTAAAAAATGTCAGTACAGAAGGACTAAATTCTCTACTACAAAATTGTCAGAGACAAAAAATTAAGTGATGGTGCTTTATTTCATTACCCCACGATACCAGATGTCTCTTCTTTTTGCTTTACCCAGATATCTGTCTTGAAGTCCCAGTGTTCTGGACTTGTAGCTTAGACTTATTCTCAGTATTCTTTGGGCCTGTGACCTAAGCCTTTGTATAGTACACTTCCTTTACACCAACTCTCTTATTCCTCTGTGGATCTATGATCTAATTTTATTTGCCTACCAAAATGACTGCCAATAGGTATGACCATATGCTTACTGAGGTGGAGCTGTTCCCAGATCTCCAAACTCTTTCGCTTATTTAGTTTAATTTTTTTCCCCAAGCACATGCATTGGAAGCTTCTGGATCTTGCATGGAGTTTCAAACCAACACTACGCAGTTGGTGTGCACAGGCACAACTATGAGCTGGCTATGCTGTCTCTAACAGGTATCCCAGCTATGCCCTTGTAATCACATTACAGTAAGCAGATTAAACAAGGTATCAAAATAAAAAATATTGGTATCTAGCATTCTCCAAACTTCCCTGTATTTCAGTTCAAATTGAGCTAAAATGGTCAAGTATATCAGTGTGCAATGGGCTTTACTATGCTATATATATTATATCACACTGCATCACACTGTATCATTGTATTATTGCCTTTAGACCTTCTCTGGTGTGTATATGATACTTGTAGTAAGCAAAAAATAGAGTAAGACATTTTGATGCATTCCCAATCCATTCAATCTGATGGAGTCTCTTAAACCTTTGTCACTGAAGAACTAGTGGGCAGCAACCTGTGGTGTGTATCATGTTTGTATTAAGTGAGATGGTTAAATCTCTGCTTCTGAAAAAGAGCAGAACAGCTTTCCACTCTGTTCCTACACTCATAGTCACAGTTGTTTCTGAAAGCACCTACATAATGGAAAAGCAACTTCATCTGATACTGCCACCCAGATATTATGTCTTATTAATTAAATTCTTTTAAAGGAGGGATTTAGATACAAGAATTGGAGAGCTGGAAGATTTGGAGACCACGGAGTTGAAACAGACTTATTTGTATTTGGCTGGCAGAGGAACAAGCAAGTACAAGTGATGGTGAATTTCCTGGTGCAAAACACTGAATTAATTTCTACAATTCATCTGCGCTGGGAAAAGAAAAACCATGAATTCTAGTGTGACAATTATTCTGTCCCTTTAGGAATCAAGGCAGGAATTATGTTTTTGCTCTGAGGAAGAGTTTCACAAAGTGATATTTAACTGCTTCTCTTGCCCTTCATAACCTCTCAGTACTCCTTCCCCCACACATGATTTAAATTGGCCCAATTAAATTCAAACATCATAAATTTTAAAGCAAATATGGGAAAAAAAAATGGTTTTTGGAATAACTGGTACTCACTACAGCAGCAGATATAGACACACACAATGATATTTAGCTAAAGGGTATCAAAGGAGAGAGTCTCCTTTTTACAAATATTTCCCTAAAAGATGAGATACCAAGTCCTTGATAAGCACTGAAAGAGCAAAGCCAAGATTAAAAATTAAATGCAACAGCATACTTCTAAAAGGCAGTAAAGAATTGCAGATGTTAATAGCAACATTTAAAAGACTATGGCTTATTAATGCTATTATTATGCATATTTTCTTACTTTGACATTTTCATTGTTGTCTTCTCAGTGCATTTATCTATGATTTCAAATACCATTAAGATTTGTAATGGTGTATTAACTTCTAGTTGTATTTAGTCTATTCGGAACAATAGAGGCTAGTAGACATAGCATATGTGCTGAAAGATTATTGGGGTTTGAGTTTGTAATATGAATAACCAAAATCCTGTTAACCATGAAGATCTGCAGAGTGTTTTGCTTCTCAATAATAAGGAGAAAGAGATATAGTCCTCTTAATTGTAGTGCTGTGACAGTGTTTTGTCAAGTGTAGTTAGAGCAATTTTTTCATAGCCTGCTAACATGCTGAATGCACTAAAATTCTTCTGACATAAATAGTGATTCACCTCCCAGCAAAGCAGAATTTGAGAATTATCTGTAATTCTGTCAAGGGAATAACTGGAATTTTTTGATAAATGATGGAAAACAGAGGGTACTTCTGTTACTTGACTCTCCTTCTTTTCCTTAAAAATAACCCATCCAACACATTTCTGCACTGCAGTTGAGAAGTATGTTCTTTCTCAGATGCGTGAGATTTGAGAATGTTTACCTGAGAAAAGTTCTGGAAATTAGCCACACCTTTAAAATAGCAAATGACTGGAATGTGCTCCAACATATGCTGAAGACAATTGCACTATATGGGGAGGTGGCTGCAATTAATTTCTATATTCCCATTGAACATCAATACCTCTTGAGCAGTAAATAGGGTCTCAGTAAGAAGAAAAATATTTCCCTGAAGTTTGCTGCATCGCAATTGATTTTTATTCTCTGAAACACTTGAATTTTTAAGTTGTCTTTTATTTCTGAAAGGAATCTAAGTGCTCTTTATTCCAAAAGGTTTCAGTGTTGATTTTCAGTGCTGATTTAAAACCAAGAACAATTAGTTGTGACAGTTGAGCCCTTCCTGCTGTTATATGCACTTCCTGTCCTGTCTCTTATTCCATGTCAGCTAAGATTCTTCTCAGAGGAATTTGCTATACTGAGCAAAGTACGTATGACCAGAAAGAAAATATAACATTTGTATTTATGTCCATTTCTAGCCTTCAGATTATTCCTGAGGAATGACTGTGTGAAATAATCACCAGGATTGTTTTAAAAATACCAAATGGAGATAATTTTGGAGATTCAGTGCTGTTGAATCACTGGTGTCATCAATAAAGATATTCAAGATGATGAATCCAGTAAGATTTTATCACCTTGTCAGACAGCATCTCTTCCACTTCTTTTGAAAATGCCTTGATGTCTGAAGGGTTATACTTCAGCTGAATACTTAAGGTTTGTGTCTGTGAGCATAGATATTACTGATGCACTCAGAAGATTATTCTGTGGTGGTACTTAGTTTTACTTGGGTTTGAGTTTATTGGGAAGTTAACTGTCTCTATCAGAGGCAAGAATTACATTTCATAAGTGTACACTTAAGACTAGTTCTGCCACTACTTCCCTGTGTGAAGTGAGTTTCATTCGGAGCAAGTAGGAAAATATCAACTAACCAAAAGTGCACTCTTTTAGAAAGGAGAAAATTTCTGCTCCTACCCTAGAGCTGTATGAAGAGGGGTATCAGGGTATAACTTTTAAAGACACTTGGATTGCTCTCTTACTCTCAGACCAGCTAGCACAAGCTAACCTGGGTTTCTACTATAAAAAGCTCTTAGTTTCACAGACAGGATGGGTGCCGCCTCCCCACTTAGAATGTTCTTTAGTCTGAGTTGATTCCTGTTCCATGCCCTGCTTGTAATTGCTTAGAAGAGTGCTTTCACTGTGGTCAAAATCATGCCTCAAATCCTTCTGCAAGCATGGACCTTTTGGTTCTAGACTGTGGAATAATTCTTCAGCACAAGTCAATTAACAAAGAAGAATGTAATGTTGGATACACCATTGTGCCACTTCCAATTTCAGACCAGCTCTATACTGTGATATACATAGGCTGTGAAATATGCTTTTTGTTCAAGAAAGACTCAACATATACATTGTGCATTTCACCATTCTCTTTTCATGTTGTCTTAGGTTGTCTAAGTAGCTGCACAAAGGGGAGTCTGGCTTGTTCATCATTAAATACGACTCATAACTCAAGTCAGGCAGATTCAAGCAAATTGGACATAAATCACAGAGACTTAAAAAGTCTGTAAGGTGATGGGAAAGTGGAGAGGCATAATGTTACTTTAACAACACATTCAGAAACTCCAAATCTTAACAGCCAGTAATGCTTTTGTATTACTATTGTACAGAGTTTCTCTGGAAGACAGTCTTGTCCTTGATGAAAACTTCACAGCAAATTACAGGATATGTGGAGTGTTTTGATCAGAAACATTCACAGCAATGGAAACTGTCATTGAACATATTGTGCTTTTTTTTCAATCACCCTCAGAGATGAAAAGTTTTCAGATTTTGATGATCTATAATACATGGTATTAAAAAAACTTAAAGCAGTTGGAGCCTTGTGGACACATAAATTGTCATCATTTTTCAGCTGAGCTGTGCATCCCTCTGTTGTGATCTACCCTGTGGTTGTGGCTTGCTCCTTGCCTGCTCAACATTAACAGGCACAGAACACCCTTTATGCTGCTGTAAAGATAATGAGCTCTCCTTTTAAAGGAGAAGAGTCAGATGAGACAGATACACAAAAGTAACTTCAGATTTGTTGTTATCAACCCTTTTATGACAAATAGCATAAATGCTAGTATAACTTCAAAACATAAATGCATTTCAGTAAACAGACTGGGAATGAAGTCAGAGGTCAGCTCTGGAAACGGAAAAATTAGAAAAGTAGGCCAACCTCACATGTGGAAAAGAAGGATGAATATGTTGAGTCTTCAAGGTTGTACAAATACATCTACTCTATGGTAGTTTCTAGTTTTATTTGTATACAGCTTCCCCAAGACAACTTGATGTTCTTAATCAGACATTTGGGAAAAGGTGGTTGCAGAGTTTTGACAAAAAAAAAGCAAAGCATAAGGAAAAATTTGCACTCACATAGAATCTCAGTGCTTTATTACAAACACAAATTAACTTCTTACATAAGCAGTGATAATTAAAGTACTGGAAGAAACCAATCCTGTTAACAGTTGCTGGTGAGCTCACTTGTCTCCAGTGTGAAACTAGTTTGAATCCCTGAGATTCGTATACACTTATGAACTTTAACTTAAGAGCCAAGAGGGCCTGTGTGTGAGCCAGCAACGAGTTTAAGTGAGCCCACACAATCAGCTACTGGCACTGCTGCTCCATAGGCCAGTGTGATATGTTCCACTTGCCTCCCAGAGTGGAGGCATCTCATCTAATGTTGCTCGCTTCTCTGGGGTGTGCCTAGCATGATGTAAACTTTGAGTTTATAGTCAAATACATACATATATATGTTTATATGTGGGTAATATGTGCTTTCAGAGTATAATAGTTTCTACCTGTCTTAGTCTCCTACTCAGGATGAGATGAAATATCCTTTAGAGGTGCACAACACATGATGTTGAAATGGAGGCTAAGCAATTCGCTTAGCGTAGATGTCTAACTTTTAGGTAGCTAGATTTAAATGACATGGCTTCATTCCTGGTGTTTTCCTGCAAGTTTTTCATTCCTCAGTCTTCCAGAAAGGATAGATAGAGTTCCTGAGAAAGTAACTGAATTGTGAATATTTCACATCAATTATGGTTTTCATAGGTGGTTGGGTGAAATAATACATTTGGGTGAAATCTCTGTTCCCAACGTTGTATATCATTGTCAGATTTCATTCATAAGACTTGACGCTTTTGAATTAATCTACTCCTCCATATGGGAATTCTCACAAGTGTGATTGAAGTTCCATTTTTTATGCCTATTTTAATCTGATCTTATATAATTCACATCACTATTTCCAATATTGAAACTGTAGTGCTGTGTAGTGTGTGTTCCCTGGGACTCAAGTACAGTAGATCTGTGTAGAAGTAAAGTATGAGGAGGATATAAATAAACCAGATCATAGAGAACTGCAAAATCTAGGCTTTAAAGAAAGTTCAAAGAATGTAGAAGTGCTCAAGGAATAGTAGGAATGATTAAGCCATTAGTGCCACTGCAGAAGTGAGCCATGTCCTGTGTTGGAACTATCACTCAGGCTTAGTAAGCCTTGAATGCAGTATGATAATCCAAATTTTTAATATCATTCAAATATCATGGAAGTAAAAGAATTAACTTAGCTATTGTTATGTATGCAATTCCTAAGCAATACAATACTAAGACTGAAAAAAGCCAAACATAAAAAAAGCTGAAAAATGCAAAATGTAAATTCCCACACCAACAGTCTTGATATTACCTCTGTTGACTATACTTACTGTTTCTCTTATTTGAATTTATTTTTCTGTTCTTAAGAATTATTTATTTGTATGAAATCAATTGCCTGCCATAAATCATACAGGCTGATAAAAAGAAAAAAATGTAATAGCACTCCTGTGCTATTACATTACAAAATGTAATAGCACTCTTGCGCTATTACCTTGTTAGCTCTTCTTTTTCCAGGATTTTCTCTCTATGAATTCGAGCAGTGGAGGCTGGCCATCGATAAAGACAGAAAGAAAGATAAATGTAATATTTCAAAGTAATTTTGTGGTTTAGGAAATACAGCCAAGACTTTGAGAATTCTGTAAAATCAGAATTCTGTAAAACTCTTCAGTGTATGGGCTGGTCTCTGCATTGAAAGAAACTTTCCCTGATGTCCAGGTATTTGTGGTTGCTGTCTAAGGATTGCTTCCTTTTACTGAAGCAGAAATTGCTGACCAGTGTCACAAGTTAAATACCATGAGGGTTTCTTTCTGTTCATGATGTTTTCTACATATACAAACCTGTGGCATTGGCAGGAGAAGTTGGGTCTTCCATAGAGGTCATCCACAAACCCTATGATATGAAATGTTTTCTTGTGTAATAGAAGCAAATCAGCAATAAAAGGTTCATTAGACACTTAAGTACTGATTTTTCTTTCTTCCCTTTTTTTCTTTTCTTTTTGAATCTGTGACAAGGTATTATAAGTACTGTACAGGATAGATCCTGCAAAGTAGAAATGGAAAGCTCTGCCAATAAATAATTAACGTGTGAAGTTACATAATTTCGTATGCATCAGGTATGGAAATGCAAGTAAGACTGTAGTAACAGATTTATGTCATTGACATGTTACAGCTGTCTTTGTAGAGGATGGCTCCTGTAAGGAATCTTGTGATATTTATTGTATTTCACATATGTAAGTGTGGTTATTGGGACACAAAGCCAGCCAATATAAAAGAGAACAAGAAAAAAACTAAGGTACAGAAAGAGTTTATTTTTTGCTCTAATTGTTGATTCTTTTCTTGCCTACAAGCAGCTGTTTCCATTTGTGAATGTCTGACAGAAACAAGATCTTGCAGCTGAGGTTTTTTGGATTCCACTTAATGGAGAAAGGAATCCTTTGAACTCTGCAGAATACACCAGGTCTGACCCCTTTCTTTGCTAGTACAATGGTTCCTAAAGGCAAGTTGCCCCTTTGTAGCCCAGTTAGTGCTGCAACAGAAAAGGCCAAAACGAAGGCATGGATAAACTCCCATTGCAGCAATCCTGAGCCCCAAAAGTGAGTGAAAGAGCACAGAGAGTGAGAGAGAGATATAATATTTGCTCCAGCAATCCCTGGTGCACTGTACCTTATAAATATTACCTGCTATCCTGGAGCTTTGATGTGCCAGACAGCAAAATAGCCATGCTCATCTTGCAAACCTCCAGACAGACAGAAAAATAATTCCTCTTCAGCACCAAACAAGGGCGACAGAATATCTGTCACTGAAGATAACGTTGAGATGATTTCAAATGGCAAATTTCTTTTCACTTGACTACATTCTTATTGTTGTCTTGTGTCATTCTATGAGCACTGGACAGAAATAGTTACACAATAGGCTCATCAAGAAGGTGAAGATGCTTTCCTTTGTTTGTTATTATGTAAAGCAAGATTAAGAGAGTTAATGGAATCAAACTAATTTAAAGACTATGGCTCATGTGTGATAGGTATTACTGCTCTTTTGACACAGTTTTTGACAAAAATTGCCTAAGAAGTGGAGTAATTATTATCCTACTGGTAGGAACACTGTCTGGGCATTCTGAATTTTGCTTTTTTAGGCTGATGTCTTTATAAACACTAATCTCAACCCTTTTGTGTTTCTGTCACCCAGCCATAAGGACTTGGCCACCACTTTTCTACCTACTCTTGGCTCTCATTTCTGTGTGGACCCTAGTCCTAAGAGTTGCTAATTAAAGTGAATTATGCTCAAAACAGCATTGTAATCTGTGCAAACTCTCTAAAGCTTCCACACAAGTTTAATTAAACAGGTGATTTACCCACTTAAATCAAGAACCAAGTTAAACAAGCGTGTAATTTTTCAATGCAATACAGCCTAGGCCAACAGCACTGGGCAAGGGATGAATTGCTCCATTCATTAGCAGGGGAGAAGTTGGTTTGGAAATTTAATAATATTAATATCTGTGCCAAACATTTTCAATATTAGTGGTTTAAGAGCCAATGTAATATGAATAATTGACAAATCTAAATGGCTTCTTATACCCATAAGAGTTGCAGTTCTCCTCAATCTTGTTCTTAAAATTACTTTCTTTTCCTCTCTGATAAATTCCAAATTTGATGTAAAATTTCATATTACTCCAGAAACACTAGAAATGTTGTAGAAGTAGGATAAAATAATTGACATAAATAAGTCAAATAACAAAGAGGATGTTGTAGTGATTGACTTAGTAACTTTTATTTTATTCAATAATGCTTTATCATAAAAATTGACTGAAGGTGCCTTTGAATTTCACCATTAAAAAGTCCAATGTGAGAATTTAGACCAAACTTTCCATTAAGAAACCCAAAGCCTCAGACATGATGGACTTATGAAGCAGAAGGTTTTGATTGTCACTGTTGACATTTTTTGTACTAACGCTTCTGAATAAAATAAATATCAAAATATTTGATCTGGCCTAGCAGGAGTTGCATTGGGGTGAGCATCAGGAACTATCTTATTCTGAATCCTCTGAGGGTATAAATGTGAAGGAAAAAATCCTGCAATATTCACTTGAATATCATACTTGATATAGGAAATTTGGAAAGCACTCTTGCCCTGTAACCATAACAAGTAGGTAATTTTTTTTCCTAAATACTGGCTCAAAGGACATAAGCACTGGAGTGAGCACTAAGAAGACAGTGCTGTGTCCAACACCGTGTCAAAACATTTGTTGCTGTGATTCATCAGCAGCTGCCCTTGTGTATGGTATGCCTCACTGTCGGACAGGCCCCTGCTCTCCAGGTTCCCTCCTGTCTAGCCAAGCCCAGGAGGAAGATCTGACTCATATGTGCAGAGGGGTGTGCTCACCACATGTTGCTTCAGGCTGCTCTCTGCTGCCTTCTGGATGAAGCACCTTTCTGCCCACTGATTTGAGGTATAGAGAACTTTGGAAAAAATTCTCTTCGGATACGATGGTGGTTGTTTCCATCTTCAAGGGAGTGGGGGAAGGAGATCATGGGAATGGTCATTCAGAGCTCCTGGTGGACAATGGTTTCATAAGAGAGGGAAAATATATTCCTCTCTACACATAAGAAGAGATAAGTATTTCTAGAGTGAGCTGCATCTTGTGTATATCAAGAACTCCTCAACTGGCCTCTTGTGAGTTATGTCTATGTGTTTTAGTAAAGCAGAGCTGAGAGACAGAATGAGGCAAATGGCCTTTTTTGTAGTTAGGTTTTGGCTAACTACAATTTCTTTTCTGTTATAGGTTTTGGTTTTTTGTGAGAATTCCTATGTGATCTGATGGGGCTTTGCTAAGCTGCTGAGGAAAGGACAAGCTGGGAAAACATACTGGAGGAGAACACCTTGACAGTGTTAGGGAATGCCCGTGCAACACTTGGCATGTTTTTACCATTCTGTCTTGTTCACTGTCATAAAACTGTTTCACAAATGAATAAGTGGGAACTGATATGACAGAGAGACATTTGTGTAATGTGTATTGGCTTCCCCCTATTGGCATATGGGGAGCTAAATGCCGGGAGGGCTGCCAAAATTATTCTGAAGTGTTTTACTCACCTTGTAAAGTGGGAGTGCAATAGTGTTTGTTTTTCTTTCTTGTTTCATATAAATTTTAAGACAGGTAATGTTAAGTGATCCATCTTAAAATATGAGATAACCATCTTAAAACTTCCCTTTCTGGTAAAAAGAATACACAGGAATGAGAGGAGGGGAAAAAAAAAGGTTATCATGGTGAAAAGATACACAGGAATGGATAGACTAATTTGTCTTTCCCCCCAAGTTTTCCTATTTTTATCCTTTCGTGTACTTTTATGAAATTCAGCCTCAAAAAATCAGTCAATCTTATGAGTTTCTGTGGAAAGACATGGTACAAAGATAATCCTAACTTTTTCAATTACTTGGTAGGAGCTGAAGGTCATGTATTCTCTTCTTTATATTGGAAATTAAAAAAAAAATTCATTAGATAACTGAAGAAAGGATTGAGTTTGTGGGGCATTTTCCCCCCCATTGTGTCTGTTTAGGAATTGGTAATAGCAGTCAGGGGTGGAATTTCCTGAAAGTATAGGGGATCATTTTATACCTTTACTAGTAAAAAAGAGAGAAATTGCTACATTAGTATCCTGCTCAATCCAAACATTCAGCCATCTGGGCAGTGGGAACCTTTCCAGTTGTAGGAATCAGAATCCACTGGAGAAATTTTGACATAATGTTGCAACTCAGACTATAAAAACCAAAGGTTAGGACTGAGCACCATGTTAGCAGGAGTTATTTGTCTCCTATTAACATATTTTTGTTACATGTTCCTGAAAATTGTCATTGTTGTGACTGTATCTTGCACTTGGGAACCCTGTCTGGCAGGTAAAATGATTTTGTAGCAAGTGAGCTGCCAGAAGGTTGGTGAAAGAATAAGATACAGGGGACTTCATAATAATTTAAATTAGTTGCATATAGAAACATCATGCCTGTCACTTTAATGCAATAGGCCTCCATTTCAAGACAAATTCAGGACAACCATGAATGCCTTATTAGGACTCTCATTTGTAACTCAGGATATAAACCTGTTGTGTACCTCTCAGTGGAGGCAGAGATACTTTCCTGGGAGACAGCATTGAGATCTACTTATATCAGGGTTTCACCCTCTGAATTCTTGGGAAATCTGGTCAAGAGTGAGAGTATGTGAAGTGAGAGAAGGTGAATGGGTGGCACTGAACTCAGTGGGCTCTCTGCCCTTTCAAAGGCAATGTGCCAATCCTGACTTGTTCCTGCTGGTTCCTAGCTGTCCTTGTTGCCAGAAATGTGTGGCATCCCTCTCTGCAGCCCCTACTGGCAATCCGTGGGAGCCTGGGGGCTGCTGCATCCTCCAGAGCACCCTCTGGCCACATCACTGGCCCGAAACGCTGCCTAGGCAGTAAGCAAAGCAAACTGTGTGTGCTCCTCATTGCCCCTGATTCAGAGCTGTTTCTCTCCTTTGTTCCTGTACTATACTGTGTAAAAGGTGTGAGATTTACAACGCTGAAGAGGTGTATAGTAACATATTATAGCTGCCACATATCAGCTGTTTCCTGACCGACAACAGAATCCTTCTGAGTTTAGGAAGCAGGTAAGTCGTATCTCACTGATGCTTTGATGTAATTTTTCAAAGCAATTATAATCACATTCAATACTTCAGTGTAGTGTATTTACTGCAAGAATAATATTATTGAGGACATGTTTTCCACCAAATCACATATTTCCAAGAATGAGAGGCGGGAATGATTCAGGGCTCTTGTTTTAAAATTAATCTGACTGCTTTCTAAAGCTACCCAGATATTGCTTTTCATAGAGAAGACTGAAAAATATCTGAGGTATTTGGATGTGGCATGCAGGTCTCAAACTTCAGTTGCTTAGAATATTTTATTTGCAGAAAAACAGTGGGGAGGACAGAACTGTCCCTAGACACATACCAATTGACTGGATATAAGTCAATCTGTATGTGTACTATCATGGTTTTCCCTTAAAAAATAAGGTCAGTTCCTTGTGCTGGAGACAATGGTTTAGTATGTTAAATTATGTGCAATATGGTATGTTGAATTATGTGCTGCAATCTGGAAGGCAAATCCTTCTATGAAACTGTCAGTATAGCTCATAAACCAGCTGTAAGGACTTAAAGAGCACAGTTGCCTGCCTCAAACACTGCTAAGGCCACAAAAGGACTTTGCCACGAGAAAAACACAGAAGGGAACAACAGGATGGTGTTAACTCCAGGGTTGGCAGAGGTGAAATCTGGTTAGCACATCCTAGGTAACACATCCAGAGGGAAATTCCCGCGGTGGCAAGCTGTGTAACGAAGCAACTGCCCATAGTCATATCACTGGACAAATAAAAATCACCCCAATTTATGGGAAAAACAGCATCTTCGACCACCAGTGACCACTGAAGCCCCTGCCCAAATATGCCTTCATGGATACCTGGAACTTGGACTGTAAAGTTAAGCCACCACGATGGGAACTTGAAAGAAAATAGAGGTGGTACTATTGTTTGGGTGTTATCTCAGACCTAGGGAGAGGTTAACAAAGCTGAGGGAGAAGAATATATCACTGATAATGGACAAAATGAATGCAGAATTTATGGGCCACAAGGAAAGCCAACACAGCAACTGTGCTGAAATCAGCTCCATTTGGGTAAAAGGTAATTCCAGCAGGGGCAGATGGCGACCCTCAACTCACGGATCACGGATCCAAGAAATCCACCAACTCAAAAGAGAAAGACTAAGCATGCAGATTAATTAGCATTAGAGACAAGAGAATCATTTAAGTAGGAGCACAAGAGGACTGCGTAGCCAATGAGCATTAATTCCTTTGTTTGCTGAAATGTGTAAATAGTAAAAAGCTTTGAACTACCTCTGGACCCCCCCCACTGAGAAGCCCGGGGTGAAGAATGCATCAGAGAAAAGATGCTCATTTTCAAGACATCACTAGAGAGAGATTTTGGAGGATAAACAGAGGAATAACTTTTCATGGGAAAAATGCAGGAGCAAATAAAAACAGTTAAAAGATGAAAAATGCCCATTATTTCCCTAACAAAATCAGTTATTCTGCAAACCATGCATGGATACACTTGAAATAGAAAAATAAAACACTAGTGAGATTGTTATAAATCCTTTCTTTCTGTAAGACTTTACCCATAAAATAATTATTTTAAATCTGAAAGATAATGATTTCTTTTTCCCTTGAACTTTATATTAAGAATGAGAGCTAAACTGATTTTTAGCTTGCAATTGAAACTTAAATATCTTAACTGAAGATTCAAGGAAAGTCAAATACTTCATCCAGCATAAAATGAGCTCCAAACATTCTTCTGTCTATATAGTTTTTCTAGGTCTGTAATAATAAATTGTATGGGTTTAGTCTTTTAAGCCTATTGAGTCTCGATGAGAGAAGACTTTCTAACAGTTTTAAAATGAAACAGAGTCTTGGTTTGACACTGCAGATGTCTTCAACCCCTTGAATCACAAAGTGATGGAGAGGCTAAGGCATAGATTTTATGAATGTTCTTATATCTAAAATTATTCCAATTATTTAAAATATATTCAGAAGTTGGTGGAAAAAAATTAATTAAATTATATAGGCTATTTCTAGAGAATTATATGGGCTATTTCTAGAGAAAAATCTGTCATTTGCAATAAAACTGGGGTCTGAAGTGAGTATTCCAAAAGCAGGAGGCTATTATGTCATATAAATGTGAAGCCTAAATTACTGTTTAGAAAGCTGCATTTTTTTTCTGCCTACCCATAAATCAGGGCTCAATTCTGCTGAAGGGCTGTCTGTGCTTTCTGAAGGAGTCAGACTGGTACCCAAGATACTATGAAGAAAGAACTGAAATATCAGGCTTTAAAGGCCAGTAACTGCCTAGAAGTCTTTCCAGAGGTGCAAAGTAGTGCATGTGTGTTTTGGTTCTTTTGAGATGCATTTAATTTAAACACAATATGACTCAGTTAAATGAAATACAGGTTATTCACTCAAGTAAATGCTACTTCATACTTCCTGTGAAAGTTTTTGACATATGATCACCAAACCACACTGAAAAGAGAGCTCAAAATGTGATAAATAAACTACTAAAAATTATTAACTCCAGATTTCAAGATTTAGTATTCCTCCTGCAACTGCAGCTAGAAGCCATGAATTAAAAGTGTTAGAAGCTTAAACCATCTCCTGATCCCTAGAATTGATCCTTTCACATCAGTCTAGATGATTATAAGAAAAGTAAAACCTGTTTTGTGGTTGTCTGTACTGCTAAGTCTTCCGTGAAAAAAGCAGGAGATTTCAGTCCTTGTGTCTAAACCCTTCACGAACTTCTTCAATTTACATCTAAAATTTCAAAATCTGCCATTTTTGAGATGTCCATTTCAGATGCCTTGTGGGGGACCTGTCCTGTAAAGGTTTTAAGTACCTACCTTTCTGAAGATCATACTATTTTGAGGTATCAGAAGCTGAGGACTAAAAAATGGCTAGTCATTTTTTAAAATGTAGGCCTAATATTTTAAGTCAGATATTATTTGCCACAGAAAATATATTTATAGTATACCTACAGAGATGAATTCTGTTACTGGCACACTGTGGATGATACAAATACCCTTCTCTTTAGTTTCCTAAAGTGTTTTAGAGTGGAGTGGAGTGTTTAAAGTGGAGTTTTATTTGGTAAGAACAGCTTTGAGTTGCACATCTGTTGTCTAAAACTTAGATCTAGTTCTACCATAAAAATTTTGTTGGTTTATGTCACCCATGATTTGTTATTGGCAGTAACAAGAAATTGCTTGTTTTTCCCAGGAAAGTGTCTTGTTTCTTGGCTTAGTTCTATGTAGAATTTCAACTTCGTGCCTGTCACACATATTCCATGTGTTCTGCAGTTCCCACCAACTTTTATATCAACTGTTAAACAGTTAATGCACTTAATATGATCTTCCTTCAAAACTGAATGAGTTTTGCAATGGTGTGACTTTTAAGAATTATTTATCCAATTGATTTTGTGCCTGGCATATTTTAAAGCACAATTTTGGAAACACCAGGAAAACGATAACTAAAAAGCTAAAATGACATTGCCTCAGTGCTCCCACCTTGGTAGATCATTTAGCAATATCCTAAATGTATATTTTTCAGTGACTCTTTGTGGAAGCAGCTGCTCTTTGGCTTGTGCACTAAAGGCACAATAGTGCCTGGCTTATTCACTGATCCTTTGTAGAAATATTTACGTTGTTCAGTGGTTTGATGTAGTCTGCCACTGCATAACTATGAGGCAGAAAACTCTAACTGAGCCATTAAATGTTCCTATAACCTCCTTTAAGTAGGGAAATATCTTAGCCTAATTTTTCTCGAGAAGGACAGACAAGGACAATGTGCCTATGAGTTTGCCAACATCTCTTATGTTTGCATTCCCTTGTCCCAAGGATATAGACAGCTGTAAATTCCATTTTTAAAAATACAGTATAAAATTTGGAGATATCCCCTTAAAAAGTTCCACTCATGAATTTTGCAACAGCAAATTGAAATATGCATTCTTATGCTTCTTTTTTTCCCAGGATATTTAGCTAAACCTGGTCAAAACTTTCACACATTGTGTGATGACTTTGCAAATAGAATCACATCTTTTCTATCCCAGATAACACCAGTTTGTGCTCATTAATTTACAAATACACACATTACAGTGAAGGTAAATATATGATGTTTCAAGCATGGCCACAGAGATTGTGGTGATATGTCGCATGTAGTTGCAGGGAACCCTTTCTGCTTTTTAATTTTACTGATGGCATCCATGCTTTTTAACAGGTTGCATCACTGGCAGAGGAGGAAACGATGATGTTACTGATGTTGGTGAGAGATTATCCAATGGCGTCAGTGGTTGGGATTCTCAAGGTATGTGAAAGACATTAATTACATTCTTTACTGTAATTCTGCAGAGCTGGAAAATGCATTTCATTGAAATAAAACTAGAAGCTAAATACTGGATGCAAAAATAAAGGTAATTGTGTTTTCATGTAGATTTGGCTTCTGCAGTGTACTAGTAATCAGTGTAAAACCAATTGGCATCCAGCTGGCATTATCAGAGAAATAAGGATTTAGTGCCATGCCCCATGTACAGCACGTCAGCAGAAGCAACAGACTGGAGAAGTTTTGAAGTTGCAGTACATGAGGAAAAGATGACAGGCTGGCTGCTAGGGGCCCCAGAGGAGAGCTGCCTGACTCATTTGGGATTTGCTTTCCTGTTCCTCTTAGATCCCACTGCCTTTTCCCAGTTCCTTGGCCCAACACAATTAATTGCCTTCTTTTCACTTGTGTAGCAACAGAAAAAGCCTATAATGACTTACTTGGATCTGGAGGTAAGAGGAAATATTTATGATAATTTCTATCATATTAAGTGGAATTATTTGTGATGGTTTTTGAAGTCTTATGTAACTCAGGTCTCTTTGTCTTGAACAGCTTTGGGTGCAATGGCATGCATTGTAGAAAATACATTTGGACTAAGACAGTTATTGTTATAGAGAAGTCACCATAACCCTTGCTAATGACCCATGGTATCTTTGAACAATGATTTATTACTAGTGTGACCTTGCATCCATTCAATCACTGTGTAATTTTCCTGCCTAATATGCAGAACTTTGTGTTTGTCTGTCCCCATACTAGTGGGACAACAACTTGCACTTACCTAGAAGTACCTGGGTTTGAAATCACTGCCTTTCTTCTGGCAAAAGTGGACAACAGATCAAATTTGGTTTGTTTGTGTAAAATCTTGAGGTGAGACAAGATACCTGAGTCTCTTCACACAGAATGGCTTCTAATGACATTAGAACTATGATTTAATTTTCAAGTGCATATTATGATAAAAATGAACATGCCAAAAAGATGTTTAAGAATTTCAATATAGTCTCACAAGGCTTGAGCTTCTTAAATAAAATAAGCCGTTGAGGGGTGTTATAGTTTAACTCCAGTTGGCAATAAAGTACAATGCAGCACCTTATGCAATTCCTCACCTTCCCAGTGGGATGCACAGGACAATTGGAGAAAAGTAACCTCTTGGGTTAGCATTAGAACAATTTAATGATTTAAATGAAATAAAATACACTACAAATCTCCTCCTCCTCTACTTTTAATGGAAAGGAGAGAGAGGGCAGGGAATGAAATCCAAGAGAAACAAGTGATGCACAATACAGTTGCTTACAGTTGCTCCTGATTGATGCCCAGCCAGTCCCCAGGCAGCTCAGCGGCTCCTGGCCAACTCCCTCCAGTTTATATACTGGGCATGATATTCTGTGTTATGGAATACCCTTTTGCCCAGTTGGATTAGCTGTCCTGGTTATGCTTTCTGCCAGCTTCTTGTGCATTTTTCACTGGCAGAACAGTGGAAACCAAAAAGTCCCTTAATTAGGGTAAACACTGCTTAACAAGTCAGTGTTTTATCAACATTATTCTCATACTGACACCAAAACACAACAAGTACCACCTACTAAGAAAAGAATTAACTCTATCCCAGCCAAAACCAGGACAAGATGATTCTGAAATGTAAATATGGCTAAGGCTTTATTATACATAACTTTCATTTAGGTTGTTGAACTAAATACTCAGTTGAGCATATGAGTATGTGTGGTCTGAGTGTGCAGTGATATAAAGTAACTGTATATGGAGGGGGGAGGAAGGAGAAAGAGCTGCTAAGGCAAGAGAGACAGGACTGATGCCCAGTAGCAAGGCAGGTATGTGCTGTCTTCATAGGTCCCATGTTATGGTTCTTCTCTGCATATTACAGTGCACAGGCAGCAGTACTGGTGAAACTAATCATTGAGCTCACAGCAGTGCTGAGGTTTTCTGTGGAGACATCGTTCATTGTTGTAAATAAGGCTGGGAAGATAATGTACCAAACAGCTTTCCTGTTTCTCCTGTGAAATGGGTCATCAGAGAATGAAAATTTCCTTCCGATATGACTCTCCAGAATTTGGTAATATGTAAGGTAGGATCTATGCCCCATCTTCACAACTGCTTCTTAATTCTTATGTGCCAAGGCAGGCTGTAAGTGAGCAACATAACAGAGTAAACATCATCACTCCAGACACACCACTCCTGCTTCCCAAGAGGTGCAATTCATGCAGCCTCACTTGTATTTTCAGGTGGCCAGATGCCAGGGAAGGCAGCTTGAAGTCTATAGGAATAAAGGCACAGAAAAGAAAAATAACATGGGAAGAGGAGTAAGAAGCATTCTGCAAACCTCTCAAGGTCCTGTTTTCTCAGGGAAGGACAGGCAGGTAAAAAAGAAAAAAAGAAAGAGGAAAGTTAAAAGTTAAGTTAAAAGGAGGAGCTGTCCAGCCCACTTGCTCCAGGGATATTGAACTGAACTCAGAATCTAGCTGAGATGCTGGGGCAAATAAGGAAATTCCACTTTCTTAAAAATCTTTATAATACATTTGTTATTCTGTCTTTTGAAAGTGTATTCATCATAAAAAATCTAGATATTATTTTATCCTCATATTTTTTTTCCTAGTTGTAGAGCTGAGTCTTGTAAGCCTGGTGCAAGAACACGTTCCTTCTCTGTGGGAAAACCAATCCTTGAATCAAGATGGTAAAATACATTGGCAGTGACCAGTACTATAATCTACTTTCTCATAGAATCCGAAGAGTGACCAGAGGGATTTCTGCCTAATTGTGCAAGCTGGCCTGAGACCTGCTTTTACAAGGGTTGGGGAGGGAAATGTACCCTTTGGAAGCCAAAGTTAATAGGCATGCTGGTGGTGTTAGGGAAACCACATAATCTCTGAGGAAGTTTGTAACAGCATTGCCAGGAATATCTGATGTTTCCAAGAGCTGGTACAGCTATAACAATTTACTCTTGGGGCACTCTACCCAAAAATTCTTTTGATGGTTTAGCAAGTTTATCAGTCTTAGTTTTCCTATAAACACGTTGTTCCATTGCCAGGTTACAAAGGGGATTTCTCTATCCTCAGCCCATGTAGTACAGTCTGGTTATTAGCCTGAAAATAAGCTGAGCCCTTGGGAAGGTAATGAGTAGTTTTGAAATTAGTCAACATGCAAAAATGATTTTTTTTCCCCTTGTAGGAGTCGGTATAAGTTAAGAGTAGTCTCAGATATTTTTCCACAGTTTTCATACATTGTGAAAGTATTACAGTCTGTGGTTAGACAGAGATCCCTGTTAGTCTCCCAAAAGGACTGTTAATTGGAGCATTTATCTAGAGGAAGGAATCCATGCATTCTTTATGATGTACGTGTCTCTGTGTGTGAATGGGAAACTGTTGTTTACATGTTGCACTTGTTGGTGGGGTTTTGAGTGATATTAATATTTCAACTCTGGGCTGTTTGTGGTTTGCTTTTTTTTTGTTTGTTTGGTTTGGTTTGTTGTTGTTTGTTTTGGGTTTTTTTGTTTGTTTTTATTTTATTTTTCCCCCCAGAAAATAACTAGGGACATTAACAAGTGAAATATCAGAGCTTTTATGTAGGCATAAACATTTGCCAGCTTCTGCTAAGTAACTTTCAAAACAGATCGTCCCATCTCCCACCCAAAACAGACTTAAGAATGGCCTATTTCACATTATTTTTGTTATAGAGCACCATTTTCTCACTGCATGACTTACAGTACTCTGTCTTTTCCTTAGCTAAAGAAGTGAGCAACCCACTGTGTTGCCAAACAGCAACAATTGTTTCTCTATCTGAAATTTCTATGCCTTTTGTTTGGTGTTTTTTGTTTTTGTTTCTGTTTTTTTTAGCTCAACCTTAGTTCTGCACACAATAACAGCAATAAAAAAGCTTAACTACTGCTGGCTCCAGTGAGGTTGTTGTAAATAAAAATGGATCCAGTTTCATGCCTGAAAGGTGATGGTTGGGTTGTAACCAGAGCAAGCAACCTCTGCAATTTCTGTGGTGAAGCACAGGTTAGAGTTGGGTTAAACAAAATCTAGTTCTTGAAATCATGCTAAATCATGCAATTTCAGAGCAGCTGTTGGGGAAGTCTTCTTGTCTATACTTAATCCATGGACAAATTTAATGAAACAAAGGCTAAATTTAAGCACAGGGTGCTGAATTTCAGAGCAGGGGGAACCTCTGTGGTAGGGGTACACCAGCTCTGTGGAGTCCACAGAGTAGCTCAGCCATTGAGTAAGCAGGCCAGTAATTAAGCTCCAGGTCTCTTACTGTTATTTATGTTCACACTGATCAAAATCAAGGACAGGCTAATTGTTTTGAACTTTGGTAAAATAGTCTTAACCTTTCAAGCCACAATGAGAGCAGTGATGCCTGCCCCTGTTCTAGGAAGATGCATTTTGATTTTTTGGCAGAACTAAATCTTAGCAATTAATTTCAGAGTGATGAAACAATGATTTGTCTGATTCTGAGTCAGTTTGATACCCAAAATCAGAGAGAGACTTGCACCAGAATTACATGGAAAATTGTAAATTACAAGCTGCAATATAAAAGTTTTTAGTGGTCAATTTTTATGCCATTCAGGTAACCTGATTTTTCATCAAGTTGTGAGTATAGATGTCACCAGATATGATATATGACACAAGGTAACAGTTTTATATCATTATTATGTGTCTGCTCTGTGAAATGTTTGCATTTCTTTTGAAGTGTAGCTCATTGATGCATTCCAGTTTCTGTAGCTCTGGTTACATTTTAAAAATTGAATAAGTTTGCATTTGTTTGCACTCCTTTGTTTTTTTCCTGTTCATGAATATTCAAAGTAATGAGTCTACTGTCAGGAATACTGGTAAAATAGCAAATTATCAACTAACAGTAGATATTGCAACACTTCAAGGCTTCAAGAACACGACCATGGGAGTTACCTCCATCTGAGCATGGAGGAGAAATGATTTCTTACAAGAATATTGAGAAACAGATGAAATGACTGTTTGAATTTTTTTCACAAGCCTCCTTCAGGGAAAAAAACACACTGAACTATAAGGGGAAAAAAAATTGGAAAAATCCTGTCCTTCAAAAAAATCCTTCTTTTTCAGCAAATCCCTGCTGCTATGAATCCGACAATATCTCAGACTTACCATCACTGTGACAAATTTTACACAGGTATAGGAATAATGTGCAAGCAAATGGAATGCAACAATAATACACCTCCAAGGCTGGTTTCCAAGGCTCCTCCTTTGGTGTGTGGTTCAGAAGAGCAATAACAGTCCCCGTGTGCTTTAGGTAGGGAATAGATGAGAACCAAATTCCTATGCCTTACCATGTTCTGACTACACCTTCAGGAGCAGTTTTGCTTTCCCTAGGGCATATTCTGCAATCTCCTGATAATGTGTGGTGCAAATGTTGTTGGTTTGGGGTTAGGACCCTCTTTCTCAATGCTGTCTTTTCTTTTACAGAGCTTATTTCTATCAGGTGTTTATACCAGACAGGATTAGCTTTGCTTGATTCTTTGACTCTTTTGTCCCTTTTCACTTTTCATTCTTCATGAAACTGAATGTTGTTACTTAGCATCGCCTTCTTTTTATCATCCTCATTTCATATCTGTCCATCAGCATTAAGTACTGTCAGGTTTAAGCCTTTGAATGATCAAAGCCTTTCAGCATCTCTCTGCTGCATCTGGTTTCCTTTGTTACCCATTTTTTAGTGTTCCTATCATTCATGCAAGATGCAGCTGCTTTTTCAGTCCTTTTGCTGTGCTTCATGTAACTGTTTTAAATTTGCTTGGCCATCTTTCTATTCGTTTCATGATTTCCATACCTCAGATTTTAGCATTAACCTTGAGTATGTGATTCTGTGAAAAACACTTTCTGAAGTGAAAACCACTTAATCACATCAAAAGGAAGTCTTCTGATACCTTTTAAAGCATGTCATCTATTTAATCTTGAAGGTGATTGTGATCATCATCTGTAACTATTGGCTTGCTGGAGACAATCACAGCAATCAGAGCAAAGAATGTTTGAAAATATGTCTCAAAACTGTGAGTATCAAATCCCTCTCCTGCCCCAAGGAATGAGGTTGTTTCTTCTTGCCATGCTGGAAACAAGAGCCATTGTTTTAGTGGTCTCATGTCTTAAAGCTCTCTTTTCTTCTACCATCAGTTGCTAGCCCACCTTTTTATATTTTAACAATCCACTCTGTGGGAACCTGCGGAAGGTTTACCTGGTGCTGGACAAACTCACTTGCGGAGGGAATCAGTCCAGGTCTGGTCCATGGGATGTTTCGAGCGGGGACACAAAACAGTGCTTGAGCCCAGGTATGTCGGGGTGCAAATTGGCTGTTGCTGTGGTCTGCATGGCAGCTTTAGGGCAATTCTGAGAAGAAAGTTGGTACCTTTAGTACAGTCACTTGCTCTGCAGCATTACGTCCCCCTTGTTAATGCTACAGAGCAGGCTGAAGAGACAGGCCCATTTTGCTGTTGAGGACCTAATTCAGAGATTGGAGAATTTACATGATTTAGGCTTTAAAGGTGCAAGATGTGATTTAGTTTTGGTATTTGCTTTTAATTCATAACTGTCCTGCTATGCTTTATTTCATGGTGCTGCCTACCCAGGTATGTATGAACAGGATTTAACTTCTAAACATCCCTGCTCTAACCCTCTTTGCTAAAAGTGGTGCAGTAAAACCCAGTGTTTGTAGCAACCTTTCTATGTTGAAACACTAAAGTTTTACATTTGTCTAATATATTTTCACTTGGACCTTAAGACTCTCATAAAGTATTTGCTCATGTTGCCAATTTGACCTGTTCCCCTAATACAAAGAATCCTAGTTATTACTATGTCTGACACTTCTGGCAATGAATTTCTTGTAATAATTGTTCCTACCCTTTGCTTTCTTCTCTCATATAACATTACCTGACACTTTCTATAATAAACCACAAAAGCTTAAATATTATCCATGATTCACTGGTTTCTACCAGAGACAAACCTTACTCTTCTTTCCATGTGTGACTGGTTAAGATGCTCAGTGCACTTCACAGCAGCATGGTCAGCATGAGCTGAAAGGCACCTGCCTGTTAGCTGGACAGTAGTTTTTGTCATCCAGTGCTAAAGGTACATTGAATTTACTACCTTCGACCTAGGTGAGTGTTTTGAGCCACCCTTTTTTCTCAGATTAATTCAGACTAATAGAGGAATTGTTAATAGAAGATGGTGAGCAACAAGAACCACCACTAGATTATGTGTTTACTGAGTACTATAAAATCTTGTTTGAAAATCAATCCTTGGACAATCTGTTGAAGAAATTAAACTAAATCATTACAGGTTTTCTTAATAGGACTGCATAATACTGAGACTTTGCCGTCTTAAATAGGATTTATGGAAAAGGTCAAGATGATTATTTTGCCCTGAAGAAATTTATATTGTATTAATCCAGACATACTCAGTTCTCTGTCATTCCACACAGAAAAGGCAAAATTTGTGTGGTCTTAGTATAGAGCAACAGGAAGTCACCGAAAGTCAGTCTTTGTAGGGTTGCTGCTGTTGACAGTTGTTCATGTGAGAAATGTGCTCCGCTTTGTGGGGCTGAGGGTACTTTGTGGATGACTGTTTGCATACCTGTGGAGAATGGGCTTTGCTAAAGAGTTAGAAAATGTGTAATTTAATGTATTATGAACTTTTTACACATCAAAATTAGTTAAAGTTGGGAAATGATTCTTGTGGCAATTGTTTGCCCAATAAATCTGAGTGCTTGAGCACTACAAAAGCCTTGGTGGAAAATTCTATAACTGCACAAATAGTGATAAAAAATGTTTCTTCTTACCTCCCCTCTCCAAACCTGCATACTTCAGAAATTACATTAATCTGAAATAAAGGATGAATTATATTTTGTATTTGATTTGTGGCAAGTTTAAGATGTATTGTCTTCTGAAAGCTAGAAATACGACCTTTGTTCATGTAGAAAATAATCTTCATCTGTCTGAGGAGACACTTTAGGAAGGATAACAAGAAAATCCATAGTGATCACTAAATTATCCATAAACCTTCACAGAAGGACCTTGGTGCAATATTGAATGGTTATCAGTAAAAACATCCCAGCTCAATATTTTTCAGCAGCAGCATAAGCAAGAAAATGAATAAATAAACACAAGGAAGCTAAAATAGTTGGAGGATTAAGAGGAATAAGATGAGAAATAATACTGAATATATGAGTAAGCCATCATGTAAATTGGACATGTCACTGACAGCCTCACCTAGAACAACAGGTGCTGTTCTACTGCTGCATCTTAGAAAGGATTCCTCTGAAATAAGACGATTAGAAAAGCAGGCAGCCTTAGCTATGGGTAACTTTCATAGATTAACAGAAAGAAAAGAGGAAAAGATTAAAAACAAAACCCCCAATATTTCTAGGACACAATCAACAAAGAATAAAAGACATGTTTTCATTTCTGTTCACTCTCCAGAGGGTGCAGTAACAAATAGATGTTATCCAAAGAAATAAAAAGCTGCAAATCCAAAAAGGGCTTGTTTTTAACCAGTAATTTGGAGACCTATTGCTACATAGATCTGAAGATATTTTTATTACAATTACCTGAAGGGGGGGGGGGGGGGGGGNTTAGTCAAAGAGAAAAAGTAAATTCTGGGGTTTTTTTAAGGACACCTCTTTTCAGGACAGCATTTTGACACATGCTTCATTCAACATTATGATGACACGCAACTTGCAGGAGAGCTGGTCATGTACATGCATTCAAACATTTTCCTCAGTCTTAGGTAGGTGAGCCAGATATTACCAGCTACCAGTTGCCTCAACCCAAGTTTTATGTGTCTCACAACAAGTATCTATTTCTGGCTGTAGTTACTATGCATGAGTGGCCAGGGCTGATGTGACTGTATTTTCAAATTTTTTTGAAGTAATTTGTGGTTTATAAGGCATGATAAAGCTCCCAGCTTACCAGGCTCCTGAGCTATTTGCTAAAAGCTTGATGGTACATCTGAGGCCATGCACTTGCTTCAGTGCTGTGAAGAAGACACCTTTAATTATACCCACAGTGGCCGTTCTTATGTTCATCAAGAACAAAACCTTAGCTTTCTGTTTGTTATTACTTCCTTGCGTGCAAGTAGTGTGAGTGTAACTTTTATAGTTAATTCATTGTGCCTAGATTTTAAAATAATGAGAAGGAGGCTTTGTTATTCAAAAATTGATATTTTAATATAGATTTTATCAAATTAATGGTATCTTCATTTGTGGATATCTTCACTATAAATAGCTTAATCATTTATCTGATGCCAGAGTGTCTCTTATCTGATGACTTCTTATGAGCACATTAAAAAAATAAAGTGGCATACTTGATAAGTCTCTGTGGCTTCCCTAAGGAGGGGAGAGAAGGGAGCACTGAGGGATTAGAAGTCTGATTAGTGCATAATGAGAAACTTTACTTTCTAAAATAAAATTAGAGTAATTATAAAATGACACGTTCACATATCAATGCAATGACTTTACTAAGGTTGCCATAGAGCTGGAGTTCATAACTCATGGAACTACCATAAAATCTGACACTACAATGAATGTGTTTATTTTGCAATTTTTTCCTTGAGACTTGCTAACTCCTTCTTCCTTTTGCTTCCTATAGGCTTTCCCTGACTCTTCCCTACATTCTGACATGGTTTTAAGGAGATACACACCAGTGACATTGCTCCTTTGCACTGCTGATGAGGTGTTGACAGAGCCACCCATACAGACACCTGACTTAGGGATTGTGTCCTGAAAGTAGTCTGGGCAAGGCTATGGGCTGGAACCGTAACCAAAGTATTGAGGCAATGCATTCTACCTGAACTATGGCCCCGAACCCTGATCTGGATGGGATCACTTATTCCTCTTTGTCTGAGAGGCACTGACTGTTAGAGACATTCAGTGCACAAATAGGCTTGCTGACAGACCCTTGCTGAATTTAAGTGGAGTTGAAGATCCTCCTGGACAAAGACAGCATGAAAGGTCAGTGGTGCTGTCCACAGCAGTCCTGCCCTGATGAAGTGAATTGTTAATTAAACCTTCTGTCCAAATAAATATCCAATCTTCCTCAACAGAGAAAAGGTAAAATGTCTGCAAGGTCTTCTTTTTGCTTTTAGGAGTATTTAATTGTTTATTCTAAAACACTAAAGCATGTTCAGCACTGTTAGACACCAGATCAGTAATTACAGGGTCAGAACCATCTTGTGGGCTCTGTGTGTGTGTGGAGGGGGCGGGGATGGGTCAAACCTCACGGCACTGGGGTGGCGGCTGGGGTGGCATTGTATCTCTCCTGGCAGCTCCTGGAGCTCACAGGGGGAAGCAAAAGTCAAAAACAGCCTGTAAAAACCATAGCACCCCACAGCTACTGGAGCCCCTGACCCAGCTCGGATTGGCAGGGACAGTGAGAACACTGCTCTCACCCTGGCCTGGGACCCCAGAGTGGCCAGTTGTTCAGAGGCCCCACCTGGGGGTTTGGCCACAGAGACCGGAGCAGATAAAAAGGCAGCACAAGGTCTCCATTTTGCCCTTGCCTGTTCTCCTCGAAGCTGACAACACATGACCTTCTAAGTGGTAACTATTTTTCTTTCCCTCTTTTTCTCTTTTTCTTCTTTCTTCTCTTAATCTCTCTTCCTTTATTATTTTCTTCCTCTTGTGGGTAACTTAAACACTTATTTTCTGTAAATTATGGGTACCTAAACTAAGTTGCATGGAGTTTGTGTTTGCTGGGTGCAACAAAGTTTTCTTACTACACCAATACTTGTTAGTCTTGGTAATCTGCTGTAATGCTTTTCTGAAGTTGCAAGTTACCGTAGTAAAACATTTTTTGCCAAAATGCCTATTTGCTCACCAAATTAAAAGAAATATCTTAGAAATGTGTAGTTATTCTCCAGATGTTAACTCAAGATAGCAAGGAAACAAAGGCTTTATAAGGGTTTGTGTAAGCAATATCTCTTGGAGCCTAAAATTAAAGTGTAACACCCGGTAAAAGTTGAGCCTTCAGGACTGAGGTGTAACAAGCATGAAAACAGTAAAGGCTAATTCTGGTTTTGTTATTTGGGTATTTATTCAAATATCTTTAACTGTGACTATATTTTATGTTGCAGACTTTTCAGTTCTCTTTGGTACATAAAAATTGTTTTGAATCACTGTATTATTACAACCTTACTATGGTGCTATAACCTTTAAGTAGAACTTGGATCTACCAAGGCTTTTATCAGGTAAGAAAAGAAGAGGGAATGTAAATTCTGTTCATGCTGAGGTTTCAGTTCCTGCAGCCTATCTGACAGAAATACTTAGAAGGATACTTTTGGAGAAGAGTAAGAATCTTTATGTATATACACAGTACATTATTAGAAAGAAAAAACAATGTATTTGGAGAATTCTGTCTGATAGCCCAAACTGCTTTTAAATAGCATACTTGAACCACAAGCTGTAGAAGTTCACAACAAAGATGATCCTCCAGGTCCTGAGTGGAAAATACTAGTATAAATATAATTCCCTATTGTTATTGAGACCTTAAACCCTCAGATCAGTTAAATCCTCATGGCTGTCATCTCCTGCCTCCTGCTCATCCTTTGAAATAAAAGAGTAAAGCAGGAGGCACTGAAATATCTGTTAAGCTTTAGGATCATATTTTTAAGGTGAAAAAAATAATAACATCTTGAGATATTCAGTGAAGTCTGCTTTTCTTTCTATGTACTGGGGCTGTTCAGAGGGCAACTCAAATGATGCCCTAAAGTGTGCTGAGTCCCTTCAGAGCTGCAATGTGGAGCTGGGAAAATGCCTCTCCTGGGCTGTTCTGTTCAGCTGCCATTGTGCCCATAAGAAATCAGGTTGTAAAGGTCTCGGCCTTGCTTCCTTTTCTCCTGACACATTCAGGATCAAAGAGATCTTTGGTTTGGGCTGCATTTCCTTTGTCCACCCCAGATATGCACATAATGGTGTCATTAAACACAGACCTTCCAGTATATGTTCAGCGATGCTGCAGCTTGCAGCCTGTCTCCCAGAGGGCTTTGGAGGCAGCCTGCCTGTCCTCTACCTGACCCTGATGCACAGCTACGCCCTCCTTCTGGGACAGGACTTTCCAGATTTTAATGGATAGCTGACTAATCCTGACCTATGATAAGGAAATTAGGAGAATTCATTCTGCTGTAGCATATAAATGTATAGTTGTTTTGTTATTTTATAACTTCCAACACCAACTCTAAACCAGCTGTACTATGCAAGAGTTTTCCCTGCTCAGTAGATAACAAATGTACCACAACCGCAGCACAGGGTAACAGACAGATAAATATATGATGAAATTTAGGTCTTAAAAATAGTTTTAAACAAGGAGAAACTTTACCTAAAAGATCCCCACCTATGTGGCATTGTGTATTGTATAGTATACATTTATTTAGGGTAGAAGGATATGATACAATATGGCAAAAATGATCTGTCCACACTTACCTTACCTTACCTTCTTGTTTGTACATAATATCCCTGTATGATTCCTCCTGGAAGGAGTGTGTCAACACTGAGGAGTACAGTGCCCCAACCCCACAAGTATCTTGTAGCCATGAAGTCTTGCTTTATCATTTGGCCTTAAACTGACAAACAGAAGTAGTGTAATGCAGCAGAGGTAACTACAGACTTTGCACAAGCATAAGCTGTAACACCATTCTATGAAAAGAACCTCAAAACACATATATATAAAATTAGTTTTACAGCAATTCCAGGCATTTTTCTGCCTGTACACAAACGGAAGGTAGAAGGAGGACTTGAGTAACAAACACTTGTATCTCTCTACAGAGTTAGAAAGCTTGTAATTCTCCTGGAAGCTGCCAGACCCTTGTCTTTATTGTGGCACCACTTATTCTCTCTGGGTGCATCCTCTCTGTAAGACATCTCTGCTCTTCCAGCTTCACATGTACCAGAGACCATCTTCTTCACAGCTTATTTTGCAGATTCCTTAAACAAGGGCTTTCCCCTTTGCCAACCCCCCAGGAAATAATTTTATTTTTCATTCCTTGGGTCCATATGGATCTTTCCTGGAGCCTAAACAGATTTACCAGGGCAAGAGAAGTTTGCACATAGTTAGCAAGAAGAAATACATACAAGCAGCTAAACTTCAGTAGGAAGAGGGCATTCCATTTTCAGTTATTCCCCTTTAATCCAATTCTTGACTCTACTCTACTCTTTAGTGCATGACAGACATCTGTTTTCTATGACAGCCCCTTTTTACCCATTCTAAAGCTTATATGCTAATACATTACCTACCCTCATGCTAACTCAAGTAGAAGTTAGCCCCGCCTTCTTATTAATTAGAGCCTGCATGCCTCCATTTAGCTCAGCTGCTTTGAGGAAATCAGTCCTCCAAGGTGAGCCACCTCCTGTGTGGGGTGCTGCTCTGCTCTCTGGATGCTGTTTCTGAGCCAGGTAGGGAAGTTGTTTTCTTTTTTGATGTCCTTTGCAGGTGAGAAGAACTGTTGTGCAGATGGAAACTAATAGGGGCACATCAAAGGCTGTTTTAGTTTCTTTCCTCTCCAGTTTCCTCAGTTAAAAGGGAGAGGAGGAAACATTTTTTCTTTAAAGGTTTTCCTGAGGACAGGTTGGTGTTGTCTACTCAAGGCAGGACCGAATAGTTCTGTATCTTTATTTCTCTTTGTTTTGGATGGAGTTGAACATTTACAAGCAATATTCCTATTTTCTGCTATGTTTTGGAATAAAACCCTGGAGTACTTTTCATTATTTTGTATGGCAGAAATATGACTTGAAAGTGCTTGTTGTGTTAACTTGTACAAATCTTGTAGAAGTGGAGCTTGTTTTCTCAAACTGCAAATGCAGCAGTGCTTGTAGTACAGACACAGCTCAAGCACATGTCAAAATGATCAGCTTGGCTCTTACTTGCAGAGGGCACCCATAAAGCTGCAAGCCCTGATGAGCTAGCTTAGGTACTGTCCTGGTTTCAGCTGGGATAGACTTCACTTTCTTCTTAGTAGCTGCTACAGTGCTGTGTTTTGGATTTAGTATGGGAATAATATTGATAGCAAGTACCTAGTTAAAACAGGCTGTTTTGGAGGCAGCTCAGTTAAACTACCCACTACTATCACAGCAGGGTTTTCATAGAAATCCCCTACTTGCTAGGTCAGGGATATGCTTTCCCTATGCTTGGCTTGATGGAGAGCTTCCACTTCTCCTCCCTTCCCTTCTGTTTTTGGTTGAGATGTAGAAATGGAGATTCCTTCCTTCATCTCTGTAGAGGGAAGGAAGAACAGCTACTGTCTCAGATCCCTGACTACGTTTCTGGACACAGAAATCAGGGAGGAAGTTGCAGGAGGAGAGGTTGATTTGTTGGGTAGGCAGCCCCTTCAGGTTGTTGGAATCATGCTGGTGGATGAGCAAGAGGCAAATCTTGCCTCTAAGTAAAATATTGATGGATTAGTTCCCACAAACATGTCTGGATTTACTTCTTGACATTTTGTATATATCTATATGTTCAATGAGTTAAAAAAACAACAGGAAAAGAAGCCGTTATTCTGAAGGAATTGAAACACAATAATGCTGCACAAAGGTCTCTAATTAACAAGACTATGAAGTAACTGGAGTAAATTAGCAGAGGCAATTGATTTATGCTGCATCCAAACACACATTGGAATGCTGCAGAGTGAATGCATAATTTTCATCCCTGATTGCTTGAAAGAACTTATGGGACCTGATATTCAGTTTACTTTCAGCAGATCCATGAAAAACATATGGAGGTTGTTATGTTTTTAGCTTTCAGTGTGTGATGACTAGGGTTTAAAGTATTTTTCTGCTTCAAGAGTGTAGAGTGTAATCCCTGAGTAGTAGTGCATTGACAGCATTAGTTTCTTCTCTCCAAGGCTTTTTAATATTATAAAGTTATACGTGAAGCAGTGCTGGTGGTGGTAACTCTTTGTGATCTTCTCTAGGAATAAGATTCTTTTTTGGGACAGAATGCAGATAAGGCTTGAAAGTCAAATAAAGGATTGCTTAAACTAGGACAGATTTGGTTTTACAAGTGAAAGTGCTATGATCCAATGAACCCTGCCTCAGATACACCTTCATGACAGCAGCTGAGGCAGTTTAGTGAAAAAATTAACTATACTGGTATACCACAGACTGGGCCCATGATTACTACATGCTAATTACACTGTAAATTCAAAGTGTTGCACATATTTAAAACACCACCTTTCTGGCCTCATAAACTAGCTCTCTTCTACTAGGGGAAGGTAAGTTATGATGCCTCTGTAGAGTTCCTTGGTGATATTATTTGATTGAGAGCAGACAATTTAGGAATAGAAAAGCTTCTCTTGAGTGACTAATAAAGTGCACCTTAAGAAAGGCATGTGATTGAATGCAGACCAACTTGTTTCCTCTTCTGTACCACCCTATTCTTCACAATTTAGTAATGGCAAAATGCAGCCGCTTCTCTCCACATAACCCCATGTGTTAAGAAGATGTGTCTTAAAGGCCAAGCCCAATCATTGTAATGAGCCAAGTTAGATTTAAAGTGGCTGTATAAGCTACATAAATATCCACCTGAAGTAAGTGTTGACTCTGAGGAAACTTGTCTTCAGATTAATGGCTTTGGTACTTCTGTGTATTTGCAGGAAGTAATTTGAGGTGCCTACTGTTGTAATGATGACTGGTAATAGTAAAGTAAACCCCATCCTTCAGTGTATTAAAACTTTGGTCTGTGGTGAGTGATGCACTTAGTGTATTTAGCTGGAAGACCTACACTACTGTCCTCTCTAATGCAAGGTGTGCCTTTGAAACTGCTGCTACAAATTACATTAGGCAGAATTTGTATATTAGTAGTCTTGGGTCATTTTCTGAGCATGAATTTGTTGATGTAAGTATAATGCTTTGTAATTGGGGACATCCTCTTTGGGCATGCCCTACTTACTATATAAATGAGGTGCTTCTGAGAAAGAAAATAGAGAAATGCCTGCTTTTCCTCATTTGAATAGCTCTGCAGAGGATCTGAATGCTGGTGTTACCACTTGCACATTAATGAGAGGCTAGTACTTAAACTTTACCGGTTTAATCTGAAGTCTCATATGCAATTGCTTGTAGGTACCAGAGGCAAGAAACATTTGCTCTGAATAAGAACGGATTCATTTTTATTTCTTAACTGATTTTAAAAAAAAAAACACAGAAAAACCTTAGGTGGAAAAGTATAGCAACTGCTTAGAATAATTTTGTAGTTATACCTCAGAAATTAGTGTTTTATTTGCTTTAAGTGGAAGGGAGAAAAAGGGGGGGTGTAGGGGGAGGGAAGGAAGGACATGCCAAGGTGTTTTCTTGCTTCTAAGTGACTTTTACACTGTAATGTCTGCCTGTGGTTTAAGAAACCCCTTCTGAAGAAGGTCATTGCTATTCTTTGCCAGCACTTCTTTAGGAACTGTGAGTCTGAATTCCTTGTTATTTCATTAAGGCTTTGGCTCCATCAATAAAAATTACACTTTTTTAGTAGGCATCAAACCATTAAAAGTCATGAGAGCATAAGTGGGAGAAGGAATTTGGTTTTCATTAAAAACTAACTGGTTGAATATGTTTTTAAAGTTGACATCATTAGGCAGGTTGGGCTTTTTTCCTGTAAGAAAGATATGGAGAGGATTCAGTATTTTCCAATTACTGTTTAATTCAATTGATTTTCTAATTCTAAAAGTACAAAAGATTTAATCAAGATTTATTTTAGTATAATTATTTAGTAAACTTTAGTGCTGGAAGAATGAATTTAAGTGGGAATGAGACATTACTTCATTCAACTGTGAAACAGAACTCTTGAACTTGATGAAAGGTTTGAACTTCTTTTTATTAATCTCATTTTGCCCTCTGTACTTTGTTTGGCCAAGAACAGAAGTAGAAGTACCAGGATGCTGCATCTGAGGATAAGTTTCTTGCAGAAAACTGTGCTGGGAAATTACACTGGAAAGGTATTTAATGTTTTTGGAAGGGTGGAAATCGAGAAGTCCACAAGTCATTCTGGGTAGATTCTCCTAAATCAAAAGCCATTCTTTGACTAAATGAGGGGAAATGTTTGAGTTGGCTTGTTAGGACCAACCTCTGCAGGCATTGACTCACATTCATGGGGGATGAAGTGTTGTGGTTTGAAGTGTTGCTGCCTCCTGGGTATTTATTATTGTCCTTTCACTGGAGATCACTGCACTCATTATTGAACTGGCTAAAGAGAATATGTGATTTTATTTGCAATTTTGGTGAATATGAAAGGGGGAACTATGGGACCGGAGGAAATGTACATCCCCTTGTCCTCATGGCAGGAGATGGAGCAGTGTCCTGCAGCAGACGTGAGGCAGGGAGCCAGCACAGTGGCAGCAGGTGCTGAGAGTTTGTCAGAGTCATTGCCTTGATGAGTTGGGGACCGGCCCCTGAGAATGTAGGTTGCTAACTCTATGCCTTGGCAAGCCCATCACCCCAACAGTGCACCTGGGGTGCCAAGGCAATAGAAGCAAAGGAGGCATAAGATGCCTGAATTATTTTTTACAACACACACACAGGGGCATTGGCACCAGCTAGCAAGATCAAGCTAGATGCCAGAAATTAAAGGAATTTATGCTTGAGGTTTTATTTAAACTCATTTAAAAAAATTTTAAAACCTCCCATTTTGACTACAAGCACCTTGTTTCCCCTGGGTCAAGATGAAAACAAGTGTCATACCAGGGTACTAGGAATTAAACATTTCTTTTGTGATATTTTCTTTTCATTTTTATATTCTTTGTGAAATATCCCATCGCAGATGGGACTTTGAGATCCACCACTCCATGCTTACCAATATTCATTGAATCACAGAATATGTTGAGTTGGGAGGGACCCACAAGCATCATCGAGTCCACCTTCTGGTTCTGCACAGGACCGTCCCCAAGAGTCACACTAAGTGCCTGAGAGCATTGTCCAAAAGTTTCTTGAACTCTGTCATGCTTGGTGCTGTGACCACTTCTCTGAGGAGCCTGTTCCAGTGCCCAACAACCCTCTGGGGAAAGAACCTCTTTCTAATATCCAACCTAAATGTCCGCTGATACAACTTGAGGTTCTTCCCTCAGGTCCTGTCACTGGTCACCACAGAGAAGAGATCAGTGCCTGCCTCTCCCCTTCCCCTCATGAGCAAGTTGTAACTGCAATGAGGTTTCCCCTCAGTCTCCTCTTCTCCAGGCTGAACACACACAGTGACCTCATATGGCTTCACCTCAAGGCCCTTCACCATCATTTTTGCCCTCCTTTGGATGCACTTTAAGAGCCGAATATCTTTCCTATATTACAGTGCCCCAAACTGCACCCAATATTCAAGGGGAGGCTGCCCCAGTGCAGAACAGAGTGGGACAGTCCCCTCCTTCAACTGGCTGGTGATGCTTTGCCTGGTGTCCCCCAGGACACAGTCGACGCTCCTGGCTGCCAGGGCACTGCTGACTCATATTCAACTGACCATCAACCAGGACCCCCAGGTCCATTTCCATGGCACTGCTTTCTATGGCAACTCATTCCCCATATGCTCTGTCCATACATCCAGAGTGAACCCATCCTGGGTGCAGAATCTGACACTTGTGCTTATTGAACTTCACATGGATGATGATTGCCTTCCCCTCTAATTTGTTGAGGTCTCTCTGCAGGGCCTCCCTGGCTGCGAGGGAGTCCTGCCCATGTTTGTCTGGGAAAATAGGTAGACCTGGGATTAGAAGAGTGAAAAGAGAGGCTGTTTCTGGGAAGCCAAGTGGATGAGGCAGCCTTGCTAGGGAAAGCCTGCTTGTGAATGTGAAATGATTCCTGGGAAACTCATTTAGCTCTATCTTAAGTCATTATTGGAGCTGAAGAAGGAGACTGAAAGAAATAAAAATAACAGCATCTTATTGAACCTTTCAGATGGAGTAGCTCACACAGAAAGCTTCCTGAAAGTCTCTTTCCACGTAGGCAGCTGAAGCCAAAAATAGATCTCAGCTTTAGTAATCTGAAGGAGGTAAAATTGGATAGTTACTTTTGGAGTTTAAAATTTCTGATGGTATCACCAGAAGGAAGAAGCTTAGTATCACATCAGAGTTTGTGGAGTATTTTTCAAGATGTTTAATGTTTGAGAGGAAAGGAAAGGTAAGACAAAATCCCTTAGTGAGAGCTTTCATCATTTCCTTTGTTTGCATTCTGATGACATCTGATTACTTAACTTAGAAAGATATTCAAGTGGCTGTAAGTACTTCACCAAGACCTTGTGTGCTATAACTGCATAAACAGTTGAGCAATAAATACTCAGTCAAGCTTTTAGGAGCTGTGAGATGCTGCTCCTGCATCTGTTGGTGAATATGTCTCAGCCAAGCTGAGATTTTTCTTGATGAAGCACAAATTTTCCTTACTTGTGCTAATGAACCTGGAAGTTGAATGACAGGTGGTTTGGAGGAAGACTGGGCAATTTAACTTCCAGGCATAACTGAGCTGCTTCAGCCAGTCAGAGGATTTCAGAGAGCAATCTGGGCAGTTAATGCTAATGGCACCTTAGCTGTCTCTTCCAGAAGTTCTTTCTGAATCTTCTCATTCAACCATTCATTCAGAGGCTCTGTCTAAATCAGGATGCCTGACTAGTTGCTGGATTCCTACTAAATATACCTACTTTTTCTGATAGAGGTGTCTGTAGATGATGAGATGTCTGCTAGTTCTATTAGTGCTGACTCAATCTCTAATGGTCCTAGGGATCCAAATCAAACAACTCAATGACTTTTTTTTTTGTTTGGTTTTTTTTTTGGTTTGTTTTTTTAGAAAATGCTGAAGATTTAATGTTTAATTTTACTAGGAGTATTTCCTCTGTGGTATCACATCCTTGATCTGGTCCTTGCTTTTCACTAGCTCTGTGGTTGAGAATGACTCTGGGTGACAAATTACTCTCAATGCATCTTTAAATTGTGATGTGTCAGTGTATAAACAGGTACTTCCATTACAGGTCTTAAGTGTATCTGTTTTCTTGATTGTGTCTGAGTAAATGTTCTTGCCCTAAAGGGGTCAGCACTAAGAACAAACATTTCACACGGTGAATTACTGCAATTCAACTGGTAAATTCTATGAAGGAAATGAAAAAGAACAAAAGAAAACTACGCTGCTGTCCTTGGACATTACGGAGAGGAATGAAATAAACTCACTGAGGAGAGGAACAATGAGGCAAGGCAACACTGGAACGTTGCATCACAAACTAAAAATACCCCAAAATGAAATAGAAATACACTTCTGAAACTCTTCTATTTGTGCCTTTCATTAGCTCTATACTGGGTTGCCAGAATTCTGGGGTAAAATTTAACAGAAAATATCTATCAGAAGGGTGATGAAAAGTTCTCTTGACCTTAAATTTGTTTGTTTGTATGTTTGGTTGGGGGGTTTGTATGGTTTTTTTGTGGCTAGAGGGTCTTGTATCTTTTTATTTTTTGGAGTGTGCTGTTTTTGTTTGTTTGTGGGTTTTGGTGGTGGTGCTTTTAATTGACAGAAACCAGAGAAAACCACCCACATAATAGAAATGAATGTCAATAAGAGACAATGTGGAATTCTGAGTCTATGACTGCCCCAATGGTATGCTCTCAGCTCCTCTCTGGGGAAGTCAGCAGATTCTGTGTGTTTCTTAAACCACCTAAGGGCATGTCAAGTATGACAAAACTTTTGGATACACTTCATAGAATACCTTATTTTATTGTCATATTTGGTTGCAAGAATAGGCACAACAATTGTGCTTAACTGTTACAGTTCAATAGCTCTTAAGATTCATCTCTTTCCCATGGACTTCAGTCATACCGTTAGGGAGGAAAAAAGTCCTTTGGGATAAGTGGAAACTGCTTATGCTGTATGTCAAACTACAGTTACAGCAAAGAAGTTTTGGACAACCAGTGGCCTGTATGCATAAATCTTTCTGAAGTTAATGAATAGATCAGTAGAAATCAGGAAAGTCTGCTATTTTAGTTTTATTTTTCCTTGGACAGGGCTTTAAAAATGTCTTTTAGAACAATAGCAGAAGATATACATGAATTAGTCATGTAAAGTTTAAACCTATCAGAGAAATACCAGTCATTCAGCTCTAATCAAAGGTGATAAAGCCTGATGAAATGTAGGGGAAAAGAAAGAGGAAAAAGATCACTCACTTGGTGTTCTTGTTAGGCAGCAGTTTCTGAAAAGAACTCACTACACCTGCAGTTCAGCAATGTACTTTTTGTTTCTATGTCCTTTTCATCTTCAATAATGAACCCATCCCTTACATATACATATACGGGCTCCTGCATGCTGAACAGCTCTGCTATAATCAAAGCCTGTATTATGACGTCTTCAAACAGATGTTTAGAAACTGACATCTTATGTTTCTCTGGATGGGAAAACATGAAACAGTATTTATGAGACTTCTGTAAAACATAGAGAATTTCTAGAAGAAATTTTTGTATTAAGATAGATTTATACATTTGAATCTGAAGGCTTGTTCTTTTTAAAATAGAGAATTGTTATATTTTCTTTTTTTTTTTATTTTTCCTTTCTGTTTTTGGCTTACTGTCCCACCCTTTACATCACTCACAATCTTCGGAGCAAATGGTTATCCCATCACTTGACACAGCTGTAGTCTGTTAGCTACAGGAAGAATTTTAGAACAGGATTTGTGTTACTTCATAAAGAAACAGGAAAGAACATTACTTTCTCTCCCTGCTCATCAGGATCTAAGAAAATGTGGTTCCAAGGGAACAATATTTGCATACTACAGGTTGTTGTATTTTTTGGTTTTTTTTGTCTCTAGTTCAGGAGCTAGGGGATTAACAAAGGTGATTTTGAATTCTCAGCCAGCATCCAGAGTCTTCACACAGGTTGTTTTAAGAAGGGTGGCAAACAAGTTGTTGAGTGATGAGGCTGAATCTGAAGAGCATGAGGAAAATGCCTTTTGCTACTTACTTACATCAGTCTGCCTGCATAGAGTTATGAAGGTCCGTTCTGGAAAAATGCTACTTCCAGTGATATCAAACAGGGACTTTTTTGCAAAGTGCTTCAGTAGCTTCACCACCTGTTTACATTGGCTTAAAAACTAAATTCAGATTTTTTTTTTAGGATCATCTTCTACTTAAATATTTTGTGCAGATTGCTGAATACTGTAATATTAGGATCCTTTTAGGTCTAACAGCTGCCTTGGATAACATTGGCCATAAGGAGTTATTTATGTTTGTGCTCCCTGCAGGAGCAGATGGAGTCTCCTTCGAGCAGCTTTGCTGCTTTATCATGTGGGAGGCCCGGAGAGTAACTGTTGGTGACTACTTACGTGCCCTATGTCGCATTCTGTCCTCCCACTGCTCGTCCATGAGCTGGGATGAAGTGTGGGCTCTGCTGAAGTCTTGCCACTCAGGTCAACTCAGTGAGGACTCCTGTGATGCACAGTCCCTTCAGCCTGCTGTTGCTGGAGGCATGGAGATGGCTTGGAGCTTGCAAGGAGCTGGGTGGTGTGTTGGTGACAGCAAGGTGCCCATAGCTCAGTTCAGGTATAGCCTGGAGGTAGGTGATGCACAGCATCTTTTCTCAAAAAGCTTGGATATCACCATACCAGGTACCTCCATGCAAAGCCTGAGGGAAGCTGCTACAGCATCCCACTGTGCTCTGGCTTACCTGAGCAAGCACTTCCCCAGCCTCCTGGATAGGTTTCAGGAATGCAGGGAGCGCGGGGCTACCATGGCAACACTGCCAGAAGAAGCAGAGATATTTCTTTTAGGCGAGTGGGGTTGAATGGTTGAATGAAACAAGTGGAGCAACTTTCTTGGAGGGTGTTTTCTCATTTAAAGGATATTATAATATAATGTGCCTGGGTTCACAGGTGGTTCCACTCTTTCCCATTGTGCTTGAAGTCTGTGCAGCACCAGTGAGGCAAAACTAGCTTATTCTTGGTATGTATTTGAAGACACAGATGGGTATAGCACAAATAGATGAAATCATCAAATAACACAATTTTATAAAAACAAAAAAGAAAAAAAAAGAAAACTAATTCCTTGAGCTGATAACCAGTTTGGAAGTAGCTTGTGTATAGGACATTACTGAAATGGATAGTGTAGTAAATATGGCTTTTCTTTTCCTAACACTAGTGGGGTTCCCCAGGGCTCCATCTTAAGCCCTGTGCTCTTCAACATCTTCATAAAAACTTGGACACAGGATTGGAAAGGATACTGAGCAAGTTTTCAGATGGCACAAAACTGGGAGGAGCTGTTGCCTCCCTCAGAGGCAGAGAGGCCCTGCAGAGAGACCTTGACAAATTAGAGGGGTAGGCAATCACCAACCATAGGAAGATCAATAAGGACAAGTGTCAGATTCTGCACCTGGGATGGGACAACCCTGGCTGTACATACAGACTGGAGAATGAGATGTTGGAAAGCAGTGCCACAGAAATGGCTCTGGGGGTCCCGGACGATGATCAGTTGAATATGAGTCAGCAGTGCCCTGGCACCCAGGAGGTCCAACCGTGTCCTGAGGAGCATCAGGCAAAGCATCACCAGCCAATTGAGGGAGGGGATTATCCTGCTCTGCTCTGCACTGGGGCAGCCTCCCCTTGAATATTGGGTGCAGTTCTGGGGATGATGACAAAGGAAAGATATTCAGCTCTTCGATAGTGTCCAAAGGAGGGCAAAAATGATGATGAAGCGCGTTGAGGTGAAGCCATATGAGGAGCGGCTGAGGTCACTTGGTGTGTTCAGCCTGGAGAAGAGGAGACTGAGGGAAGACCTCATTGCAGTTACAACTTGTTCATGAGGGGAAGGGGAGAGGCAGGCACTGATCTCTTCTCTATGGTGACCAGTGACAGGACTCAAGGGAATGGCTTGACATTTTGTCAGGAGATGTTTATGTTGGATACCAGGATAAGATTTTTCATCCAGAGAGTGGTTGGGTTCTGGAACAGGCTCCTTGGAGAAGTGGTCACTGCACCACAGTAGAGTTCAAGAAACATTTGGACAGTGCTCTCAGGCACATGGTGTGACTCTTGGGGTGTCCTGTGCAGGGCCAGGAACTGGACTTGATGATGCTTGTGGGTCCCTCCCAACTCAGCATATTCTGTCATTCTATGATAAATGTTTAGAGTAAAATTTATTGGAAATCATTAAAAGTTTTTTTAATATCTCTTATTTTTATTTTGGGGGGTTTTTCTTCTTTTTTCTCTCCTTACCCCCCCACCCCATCCTACAATTTAAAACCTCACCTGAAAAGAATAGGACAACACGTTCATACTGGAATGCTCTTGGTGGTTTACGGTTTTTTGGTATTCAGCATCCATGAAGGGAAGCTGTTCCCTGGAACCCAGAAGTGGCTAGTTACATGAGAAATCATGTCCTTCTCTGTTCATGATTATTTATTGATTAAAATACAATGTACTGAATTGCAAATTACCTCTTGGAGAGCTTGAATGCAAGATCATTCTTTTACAGACTTAAAATACAGCAGTATATTGGAAACACAGTGTTCTGAGCACATCTACCTATTCTCACCTTTTATGTATAAATTTTAAAGCAGTTGTTTTTGGTAATGGTAGACTGTTTTTTGTTGTAATAGTGAAAAACCTTTATAGCTAAAAGTAAACAGGACATTTAAACTGAATTTTTGTTGAATTTGGCCTTTGATCCTAATTGGTAAGCACTTTCAGCAAAAGCTTGAAAAGCAAATCCGGAAAGCTCTCATATTGTTCTTATTATCTATTTAAGTCTCAGAGGAGTTTTTCCATATTGTTATCCAGGGTTTATGTGAGCCACAGTCACTTTCAGTCTGTTACTATACTTTTGATGTTTTAATTCAAATGCCTCTAATTAAACCATTTTAAGTTTCACTTTCATCCTGTTAGAAATGAAATATATGTTGCCACCATAACGGATTAGAGTATCTTCAAGCTGAAATGATGTGTATCCATTGGGCACACTTTAGGACTAACAATTACTTTTTCTAGGGTTCAAGAATTATGGCCTAATAATTTAGAGGACCAGACACAATAAAATAGGCTCTGTGTGTGTAAACAATTTTATGACCACTCATGGTTTAGGAATTTATTACAACTATTTTCAACAACATGATTTAAAGCACATGTAGGAGAATGTTGATGAAACATTAAATAATGGTTTAACAGAGCACAAGTGCATCATTTTATAGTAATGATCTGTATTAATGAATGATTGATAAACCTATTTATGTGGTGTTTGCCCTGAAGAATTAATAGTAAAGATAATGGTAAACCTTTGCAACAATTGTATCTTCTTTCATAATTCAAGTGAACCTGCTTACAAATCCCCCCTACTGTAAATGCTTTTCCCCCACCAATAAGCAAAATGTATATTTACTTGGATATCAAAATCCATCTACCCTTTATTTTCACTCTGCTCTAGCCACCTTAAATGGAATGTAAGTGAGGTTCCTTGTGAATGGCCACTGCTTGCCAGGTCCAGCAGTGCCACTCACAGACTGTAGAAATTTTTTTGGAATACCAACCAGATCCAGGTTCCTTGATGAGGATTGGATCCCAGAGTACCCTACAGTGGAATAGCAGGTGCAGCTGTTGTTCAGCTTTGGGTAAACTGGATCTTCCTGAGCATTTTGGTTCAGGAGACAGTGAGAACTACACATGTTGATTAAAATAAACCATCCCAGTAGCTAAATAGAGAGACACATCTGTTTTGATTTATAATAGTTGATTTTAATCCTGTTTTATTAATCTGAAGTAATAATATAATTAGCCAAATCTACTTGGCAATGTAGAGATCCTGTTATTATTATCTGTGGTCCTTAAAGTATGCTGAGGTAAATATTTCTGTTGTCTTGCCCCAGAGCTAGAATTATCTTTGTCTGTCCTTTTGCACAAATTATGTAAAAAGAAGAAAAGTAAAGTACACATTTAAAAAAATAATATAATATATTGTAAATTACTGATACAGAAAATTAAATACAAAATAGTTGCATATAAATATTTCAAAAATTATTCATACTATTTTTTCTTTTCCTAAAGACATAAAAATTGTTTGGTTTAAATTTTGCCAGCAGTAATAGAACAAAGACAAATAAGAGAACGATCAGGATGTTCACTGCAGAAGAAAAGCAGCTATAGACACCCCATGAAAGAATAACTTCATCAAAAGACACTGTGTTGAATCAGAGATATAGTACATGAGAAATATAATCTTGGTATTTCAGAAGAGGCAGGTGCAGAAATAAAAATACCTTTATTTATATATATTTGGCTTTGATTATCTTGTTCAATGGTCACAAAAAGCTGAAACGTGGAAATTGCTCAGTTCTATTCTTTCCTGGGGATTTTTTTCCACAGTGCATACTTTAGAGCTCTCTTGACTAAAACCCCCCATTTGTTATTTATATAAATTCATCTTAAATTTTGCTGCGGTGCTTTGTTGCCTTGACTTTAAATAATAAATTTACCACTTCTTTCCTTTCTCAAACTGTGCAAAAGCATTCAGGATTAATTACTCTACACTTGTAATTAACTAAATTAGATTGAAACTATAACCAGAAAACAGCTTTCTCTTTTTAAGCCTTTCATCTTGAGGCTGATCTAGACTTTAAAGAAAACTCACGATATTCTTAATAAGGCTGTCAGTAAGCAAATTTCCACAGTAGAAGCAAAGCCTGTGTTACAACACTTTTCATACTACTGCATCAAAACTGTCCGAAAACTGAAAACTAAACAACTCATCCTTTCAGGCTTCAGGCATCTATCATAGTTATATCCCACTCTGAGACAGCTAAAGCTATTGTACGATGGTATTTTCCAACAGGGGCAGTCCATTCCTACTGGTAAATGAGTTCAGGGTTGAATTCCTTAGTGTTGCCTGTTGGTATAGTGCATGACCTAATACAGTAGATGTTGCCATCATACACAACTGCGGTGTTACCCCTAACCATGTTCAGTAAGTGCGTCTAACATAGGTGACGTTGCAAAACAACCTGTAATAATCAACCTAACATATCCGGTATAAGAAGTACTTAAATTTTTTAAATCCCCTTGAAGTAAAAGGTTGTGTTTTAACCTGTGTCTAGTACAAAGACATTGAGGCAGACCTGTATGTGCTGTCTTTTGGAGGAAAGGCAATCATAAGGAGGTAAATCAATGGGGTGGGTTTCAGAATGACTATGATCATACTCATAGATAAAGGAAACCTGAAAGGAAGAGATAGCTAGTGTTCTCTTCCAGAAAACAAGTACGGCCTCAGTCTGTTGCAAAAGATAATTGATTTTCATGGGTGCAAATTAATAAGCTTAGGTTATTGCATTAAATAATGAGGAATTTGAAAAAGTCATGGTGCCTAGTATTCCATTCTCTCTCTTTGAGTAAATCCCACACCTTTCCCCTTAATAATTATACAATAAAATGCAGCAATATAGATTTCTAGTGGATTATGCTTCTCATGAACATCTAACTTTCCCAAACGTGAGCATCCTCATAGATCCTTATTCACTGCTGATTCCTGTTAGCCTTGCACACTCTCACCCAGTTTGTGTTGAAGAGTGCATTTAGTGCAGGTAGGTCAATGTGCAAGATGTAGTGCAAGCTGCAGATTGAGCCCTGGAAGCTTTAACTACCTAATGAATGACCATTGCTGTCAACAGGACCAGGACCCAGGGGGACAAGGACCCATTTACTTTAACATCTTGATGGTTGAGATGGAAGAGGGACCAGAAACAGAAGTGTTTTGAGTAAGATCACACAGCTGCTGGTGACAAAGCTGGGAACTCAGCTCATCTCTGTTGAATCCCATTTCACTGTTTTTATGCTACAGATATTAAATTCTTTCTAGGCATTGTGGGAATCCCTGTGTACCTAGCCGAAGGCTACCAGCAACAGGTGTGTACAAAAGCTAAGAAAAACAGCCCTCAGAAGTGATTCTCAAGTCCTGTGGGACACATGGGCTGTAAGAGCAAGCTGTCTCCATAGGCTGTTAGTAGTTTCCTTTGAAACTACTATCTGAGCATACATCTATATTTTTTTGTTATTTTATACAATTATTCTTCGGTTAAATTATAAATTTCACCCAGGCTAGTCAGGTATATAAAGTGTATTCTTTTTAGCATCTCTCTTGATGGAAGAAGTAAAAAAACCAGTTTATTATATATGACATTTGCCTAAACTTTTCCTATATATGCATTTCACCATGTGACAATTATGTCAAGAAAATGAGCCATGCACTGCCTATGTTAATCCTGTGTAAATCTGGAGAAGCTCCATTCAGGTTCACTGCAGATTTAAAACACTAGCTGATAGCAGGATGTGTCCCATGGCTCCATTTTTGTAATGATATTCTAAACTTATCATGTAAATTCACAGCTTTATGTGCTATAAGTAGGCATTTCTATGCAATGAAGTTGCCCTGCTTTGACTTTTCTGGACTGAAAAAATTCTTATTTATCCAGAAATACCTGGCAAAGGATAGTAAAAATTTATGTTGTATAAATTTCAAGAATTTATCTTTATTTTATTGGTTAGTGCTACTGGGGAAATATCTTCTTGGTTTTTTTAAAGGACCTGGGTACTCTTGTGTTAGAGACGATATGAGTAAGCAAATAATATTTTAGCTCATTAATGTCAAAGGAGCATATGGTAATTATTTATTGTCTGTAACTGTTGTGCCAGTTGTGGGGGAAATCAGTGGAAGATAAGTTTCAGTGAATATTCTGTGGTGAATATTCTGGGAGTGTGAATCGCAGTATGACACTGATATTGTATTCTGAGGGAGATGTGTGCATTGCTTACCATAAGATATCCCATCAGAGACCGGAGGCAGTGAGATGAAACCATCTGCTGCGTATATCTGTGTGTGTATACACATACACATATACATATATGTTTATAAAAATAAAATCTCCTTTGACTTTTTAGAAGTTCAGTTTAATTCAGTAGAACATTTTCCTAGTGAAATGGGATTTCAGTTTGGGTTTGTAGATTGACTGAGGGAGTTATCTGGATGATTAACTGCATCTTCAGATTTGGATACATCTGTGCTGATCTTTCATTGGGATAATCCCATTTTAGAATCACAGAATTCCACCTCTGATGATGATATGCATACAAGAAAAGTGGCCAAATGGGAAAACAGTAATAATTTATTCATTAATTCCTTTAAATAAATAAATAAATATATTAAATTATCACTTTATATAAAAACGAGACATCTAACTTTCTTTGGAAAGAATTACACTGTTGTTCTATTTGTCTATTCAGGTCTGGCTTCACGTAACTGTAAAGGCTACTGCTTTTTTTTCTTTTTTTTTTTTTTTGGTTTTTTTTGTTTGTTTTTTTTTTTGAGTAACTTTTGTTACACTATTACAGAAATGACATGGTGCATTTGCTGGAAAACCCTTCAAAGGTTTTGATTTAAATAAGCTGTAATACTGCATCAGAAACTCTTACTGAAGTATGAAGTAATTTTTCCCACCCTTTTCTGTGTTCTAGTCACAGTTTGCTTGCTTTGTCCTTCCCTAGCCTTTGTTGCTCTTGTCTTCTTTTTCCTTTTTTTTTTTCCACTTATTTTAAAAATGCTGAGAAAAGGTAAATGCACTTTTCCTTCACAGTGCTTAGGACTGTTCTTGGTGCAGGTGGGCTTATGTTTAACAAGGATAACTTTCCTCCTTTCCTTTCTTTCCTACCTTGCTAGGAACGAGAACAAGAAAAGATTTATTTTAGCAGTGTGATACCATGCCTTGGAGAAAACACTTGGGCTCAAATGTGTTTTCAAAAGCTGAATACATATGAAAGCGCATTCCAATTATCTAATTCCCTCTTGATCCTAATGAACTAAGAGAAGCTTTATCCTGACAGACAGTGCTTGGCTGCCTGCTGCTCTCTCCAAGTTGTTGCTCTGTCTTGCCTTCTACAGCTGCCTTTAGGCTGTCTGTGAAGGTTCATGGACTATAATTGTTTGGGTCATATATTAGCCTTTGGTTTACTAAAGAGGTTAAGTATTCAGAATAGTTCCATGGCATGCCTGCTGACTTCAATAATCTATTAAGGATTTCAGGTAGTCCGTGCTTTACCTTAATTTTTCTGTGCTAATGAGAAGAAAGTCATTCCCATCACAACTTTGCAATGGAAATTGGAGTGAATAATGTGTTGGTAAGGCAGAAGCCAGGACTGCCAGAGGAAAAATAACCCCTAATTTTGAGACAATATGACTGAGTAACTAGAAAGATACTTTGGGGTTAGGAAGGATAGCTGTGCCTCGCTGGATATGCCCTAAGTATGTATGTATGTATATATGGCTTGGCTTCATGAACGAAGATTTGGGAAGGGCTTTCCCCATGTGGATGTGTACTTTGAGCCTTCGCAGTGGATTTTTTAGGTGAAGCACAGCGTGCACAGAACTTGGCCCACTGTTTAAGTCCTAAGGTTCATCTGCCACGGCTGAGTGAGCTTGGACAGTGACAGTGAAGTCCTCAGGACTAGAACCTACAGCCTCCGGTATTGCCAGGAGGTCTCCCATCTAAGTACTAAATGGGGCTGACACTGCTGAGCTTCCAAGAGCTGATGGGATCGGGTGTCAGGGAGGCATTTAACTTCTCTGTTGCCTAAATACCACCTGTCCAAACCTCTGAAGGCTGAACTGTAAGCATCTTTGACCAGGCACTAAAAACTCTGGAGCCACTGGACATTTGTCTTGACTTCTCTGAACTATGTTATGTTCTCTACTTACACAGAATAGCTTCACACTTTTTTAAAATATAAGAACAATGGATTAAAAACATATGATTCCCAATTTCTTTCATTTTAAGGTGAATAAAGTATGACTTTATAAAGAAGAGCTTCAAGACAAATTGATCTAACTTTCCTGCATCCGGCCTTTCAGACACATGGGACATAAATAGCTGTAGCAGTGATTTGCCAATGGGGAGCCATAACTTGAGAGCAGATATTTCTTGAGACTTTTTGTTTGTTCAGCAGCTCCACTACTCAGAAACCTTTTGGCAAGTTGCTTTCCTTCAGGTTTATGTTTGAATTCCACAGCAAATATCTTGTTCATGATGCCCTCACTGGCTAGGAGGGGAACCTAGGGAAAACAGAGCTCAGCATGGGACACAGACATCATTGACTATATACCACTTGGGTATTTTTAAGTAGCACTGGCTACAGATTTGCAGCTGGAAATTTTCCATCCTGAGAACAGCTAATGTGCCGGAAGCTTCCAAATAGACTCCTCCTGCTAGCATTTAGACTAAAGACTTTCTTATTGGAAAGATATCAGAGATAAACACCTGTGGCAAACACATGCATCGAGAGATCAAAAAGCATCTTGTTTGGGTTTTTCAGTGCTTGAGCTTTTGCCAGCATCAGCTATAATGAGCAATCAGAGCTGTTATGTAGTTTTACTGTGATTTTTCAGGCCAAATGAGATCAACAGTGCAGAATCTATATTTCTGCTTAACACATTCATTTACAGTTAGGAAAATATCGAAGGAAACCCACCTCTGCTATATAAATATTAATTATTAGTAATATTTTTGTAGTGGCTAGATTCTACTCTCTCCTAACTCAAGACACATTCTTTCAATGTATTTCACAGCAGATCCAGTTTGCCCATAAACGTGGGGATATATTTTCAAAATAACTCAATTGTATGAGTGTTCCTGGGTTGTATCTGCCCAATTAGCTGTAGCTAGCAAGATAGATGTATAGCTCCAGAGTTGGCACAAAAGATTATAAAATGCTTTTTAAATGCAAAATTTGTTATGAAATCAACAGAAGCATCATCAGTCATCATGACAAATGCTAAAGAAAATGCTTTGAAAAGTTAATCTTTCTTATTAAAATGATAAATCTAGAGGAACATGTAACTTGTCATATTGGAGTAGACTCATTTCTCCATTTGGTTTAGTGTCTTGCGTCAAAGCACATCATTAGATACTATAAACCTGTTGTGCTTGGCCTCATCTCATTAAACAAGTTTATTGAATACCCTCAAGTGTGAAGGTGTCTCAAATATCTTTGGAGCCCTCTCTCTTTCAGAGAACTAGAGTTGTGTCTGGCTATGCTGCTTCATAGCCTTCATTATACTAATTGCCTCTAGGCATTCATCCTGCTGGAACATACCAGCAACACTTCTCTCAATGCGACTTTCACTTGCTGATTGAGTCCTGCCCATAAATGTGTGTCTTGTCAGACAGGATGAGATGTGCATGTCTTGGCTGACTGGGACATATGGAATGGCCTGTGCTTTGGAGGGAATGTTGCACAGTCAGGCATGCAATCCATGCAATGCACAAAGCTGATCGGAGTCACAGACCCAGCCTTCTTTACAGGGTCCAACACAACAACAGTTTGATGCAGTGAGAGACCCCAACAAAGCAGGACTCTGAGCCAAGTTAGTGTGGGATAAGACAAAAAGTGAAAGTCCTTTAATATCAGGCCTAGTGCCCACAGGAATACATGATGACATGCACATCCCCAAGCTCTAATTTCCATGACTTTTACGATATGATCTATCTAATCATTACTTTACACATTTCTTGGTCCACTCCTGGTCCCACCCCTGTTCCACCCCCTTAGGATTTGAGTATGGGGTCGGTGAGACCCCCTCTTCATCAGTTCTCCTCTTCCTCGGCACACATAGGGCTTGGTGGTTTTCCAGTGTTCTTAGGTTGTTGGCTTATGTTTATGTCTCATTCTGCAGGCCTTTCTGATAGTCTTCAGTTTCTACCTTGAAAAGATGTCTAAACAACTAAAACAATTTGAGCTACTGATATGTGGCAGAGGTTGGCATGTGTAAACATTGAACTTAAGCTGTTAGAAATATTAGCACACTAAATCTACATTTTACTACAGTTACGAGTACTTCTAAAATCTATAAAAATGAAAAATCAAAAACCCCTTCGATATCAGTTCCTACTGTGGGCATTTTTATAATGTGGTGGATTAAAAGGTGCTAAAGGTAAATAATATCACACAGTCCTGTACCCTCCTAGACTTAATTGAAGGTGCTGTCAGCACTGGGCCGTTACACCCAGCTTTGAAGGCTAACTAAACCAAAATGTCGCTTACACACGTTTAGAATAAAATTCTCCAGTCTTCTTTTTTGCAGCTATAGACCATAGCTTCCAAGTCATTCCTTTCCCTTTTTGAATGGAAACACTTCTATTTCATTGTAGTGCTCTTCTCTGTGATGTGCTCAAGGCTGCTCATGGCTGACACAACAGCCGCTCTAGGCTTTGTCCTTTTTATTGCTAGAGTCCAGTACTACTGCCTGCTATTCCAAGCTCATGGCCCAAATTTTTGTGTCTTAAATGATGTCCTGGATCTACGTAAATGAACAGCACCAGTGGCTGAGCAGAATCTGTTAGGAGAGGAACAGAAAACGTAAGGATGGCAGGGAGAAAGGAGTTATCTGAATGGCTGTTCAAGGAAAAACACTGTGAGCTTTGGGTTGAGGTTAGATTTGGTTCTTCTTTGTGGTGATCTGATTTTTGGGTTTTTTTTCATAGTATTTATAAAATGTGAGATGTTACTGAGACACAATGTACCTAAGTTCCGAGAAGTGTTAAATGCAATCCATAACCTGCTGACAGGTCCTGACCAGTCAAGCTTCTACTTCTTGCCAACAATTTTGCTTGTTTGCCCCAGAAACAGGACTCTATAGCAATCAAACAGAAATATGTTTGTGGGAAAGGATGTGGATACGTTCTGGATGAGGGTGGGGAAAGGAAGAGAGCCATGGATTTTTCTGCTGGGATGTGTTTACCTTCCAACAGTTTTATTTCCAATAGTTAATTCTCCAGTATTTTTCAGGATAATGTAAAGCAGATAAGCTCGTACATAGTGTAAGAGAATGAAAGTAATCCCAAAATATCTGGCAGAGACATTTTAATCCTAATTAAAACTGAAGGAGGAAAGAGAAGGAATTAAATCCACTTTATAGTCTTCACTTATTCCCCATCAAGGAGATTTTTTTCATTCCAGAATGCCCCTGTATAATTTCTAATCAGCCTTTCAGCCTTCACCATGAGTGACAGGGCAAGGAGCTGAGTGTCTGGCAGTGTCTTGGGAGAATTTATTTAAGGTTCTCCCGAGGTGTGGAAGAGATTTGTCATTGTCAATATTGTCAACATGGCTGATCAGCACCCTGGTCAGTCTTGTCATCAGAAGAGGAAATAGCATACATGTATGTGAGAGAGAGAGAGAAGAGAGAGAAAAATTAGTTCACAGAAAAATTTTTTACACTAGTTCTGGCCATCTGTGTCTGGGTGTATTCTAGCTGTTCCACTAATTCTTGTGGAAATAAAAATAAGGACCCTCATTCAATTTACTCTTAAATTTACTTCACTGAGCACTTGGGGGAGATGAACCTGTGAGGGCAAACATGCTAGCCTGGGGAAAAAGGAATGCAGTAGTCATTCCCAAGCCATCCTCTTTTACACATTGTGAAATTTTGTCAGTTAATTACAGGAGACCCCAAAGAAACTGTGATAAGTGAGCCTCTCACATTAAGAGGTTTGGGATCTGTAAAGCATCCAGAATTCCAGGGGCTTATCTGAGCTTATCAGCAGTAGCTGACACTATTTGATCTGCCAGTTGAGCCAGGAATTGCTTTGAAACAGGTGTCTGTGTAAGGTTTTCCACCGCATTATGATTCTGGTCAGCTTCAGACTCTCACTTCACTTCCAATTTGATCTAAAAATACTTTTAGCTGATGTGGGCTATAAAACACTCAGTTGTAGGTGAGGTTGTACTGTCTTCCCTAATTGCAAGATTCAGTTATTTGTAATTTCAAAGGTCGAGAGATACATCTCTGATAAAACAATGCACCAACATATTTTAGTTCTTCTGAAACAAGCAGGAGGTTTTTCTTCCAGATCGTAGATAACTGCAGAAGGTATTTTCTGTACAAGGGATATTTCTTTCACTGAAGTCTGAGGTGCCTCAGCCCCCTCTACTATCTCTTTCACTTGCTTGCTGAAGTAAAAGAGCTGCTGGATGTTAGGAAATCATGGTCAGTCTGTATAGTAAGTCCCTCCCAGGCTATTCCCACAGTCAGAAGGGTATGGCTACAGCAAGTGTGCATACAGAGTTCATCTTGGTCAATTCAGCTTCCTCTGAAGCCATTATTTGGCTCCAAAATTGTTGAAGTTTAAGTTTAATAAAGGGATGGCATAAGAGGATAGACAGAATATAAGTAGTCCCACTTAATTTGATGAATTTGGGCTCATGTCTTTCTCTCATGTCCTTGGAGTTCCAAAACTGAGGACGGAAGATATCAATTGCATATTATCTTCTTCTTAGAATCATAGAATCGATCGGGTTGGAAAAGACCTCCGAGATCATCAAGTCCAACCCTTGGTCCAACTCCAGTCCATTAACTAGATCATGGCACTCAGTGCCACATCCAATCTGCGTTTAAAAATCTCCAGGGATGGTGAATCCACCACCTCTCTGGGCAGCCCATTCCAATGCCTGATGACTCTCTCTGTGAAGAATTTTTTTCTGATCTCCAACTTCAATTTCCCCTGGCAGAGCTTGAGCCCATGCCCCCTTGTCCTATTGCTGAGTGCCTGGGAGAAGAGACCAACCCCTGCCTGGCTAGAACTTCCCTTCAGGTAGTTCTAGACAGTGATGAGGTCACCTCTGAGCCTCCTCTTCTCCAGGCTAAAGAACCCCAGCTCCTTCAGCCTCTCCCCATAGGACTTGTGCTCCAGTCCCTTCACCAGCCTTCTTATACCCATTGTTCTTTGTTTAGGTACTGCTTCACTGGGTTCTGTATTTTTATATGGGAGAGCATAACACTGTAAAACCTACTGCCTTGTTAGCATGGAGGATATTCAAGGACTGGGATTTAAGTTGGTTATCTAGATTACAAAATTTTAATTAAAAAAACCAGGCTATCAAAAAATCACTGTGTTTGAATTTATTTTATTGCTGATTTCAAACACAAACCAGCTGTACATTTTAGTACATAACAGTATCTACAAATGTTCTTGAGTCTTCTAGAAAAATAGTAACAAAAGCTACTCTGCAGTTCTTGAGTTTAGTTTCATTGGCATATCCATCATAAGAGGCTGTTAAGGAAATTAAGCAGTGATAGAATGAGAACCAAATTTGTATGAGGCACAGAAAAATTCTGATGTACAAAATTGTTTTAATAAATGGCTTGTTTCCAACATTGCTGAAATTCTGTAGCTGGTATATAAGGCCCCAAGAAAATTGCTAGAGCTGACAGTGAGTAGGGGAGAGGGGGGGATTTGATTTTTTCTTAAAGAAGAAATTTGAGATTTTTCAAACTTAAAATGTTAATTGGTGGCTATTTGATACGATGACGATCTAATGAAATCTAGTTTTCCATTGTGCTTGCCCATCCAGGATTGCAGCAGTCTAGGTTTCCAAATGTTACTACTCCACCACAACTTGGAAGGTGCATTTCTCACAGATCAGTCTCTGGTCTCTTTCAAAATTAAAACAATGACACTTCAGACGAGATATTTCAAAGAGCTTAATCTTACATGTAAGAAAGGTAATGCTAGTCACTCTGTCCCTGTTTCAGCTGGGATAGAGTTAATTTTCTTCCTAGAAGCTGACACAGTGTTGTGTTTTGGATTCAGCATGAGAATAATATTGGGACCACACTGATGTTTGAGTTGTTGCTAACTCAGTGTTTATTCTAAGACAAGGACTTCTCAGTGTCTCATGCATTACCAGTGAGAAGGCTGGAGGGTCACAAGAAGCTGGGAGGGGGCACAGCCTGGACAGCAGGCCCAAACTGGCCAAAGGGATATTCTGTGCTATAAGATATCATGCCCAGTGTATAAATTGGGTAGAAAGTTAAACGGGGGGCACTAACTGGGAGCTAGTTGGGCACCAATTGGTGAGTGGTGAGGAATTGCATAGGGCATCACTTGATTTATGTATTCTAACTCTTTATCATTATTATTATCATCATTGTTATTATCTTTCTTTTCTTTCCCATTAAACTGTCTTTCTCAGCCTGTGAGTTTTCTCACTTTTACTTTCCCACTTCTCTCCATCATCCTGTTGGAGGTACGTTGGGGAAGTGAGCAAGTGGCTGTGAGGTGATTAGTTGCCAGCTGAGGTTAAATCGCAACACTCTCTATGACTGTGGCTTTTACAGAGCACTTTCAACTAAAAATATTTTTAGATCAAATTGAGAGTGCAAATTCAGGGACAAAATTTGAATGAAAGTCACTTCTAAACTGTTACTCATGATTTGGAAAACAGGCCTACAAAGGAGACCAGGCATATGGATAAGCTATGCCTGAACTCTGAAGAGTTCAGAGAAATAAGGCAGTTGACTATGGAAATGACTAATCCTTCCCTAAATTTTAAATTTTGTCCAGCTTGTATTGAAAACTACGGAGCTAATAAAATTCCCTTAGTAGAATATTCCCATTTAATTTCCTTTCTGGTTTTGTTGGGTTTTTTTACTTTTTTTGATTTTTGTTCTGTTTTGCTAGCCAGATCTCAAATAGCTGTGTGAAAAGACAGGTTGTAACAAGTCTTGAAAAACAATTTTGCTGGTAAAATTACTGGAACTTCTTACATATATTGCTGGATTCTACATTGCTTCTATCTTGGGGGAAGAAGCAAAGAGAAACTCTTGGTCAGCCAGCCCAAAATATTGCTATTAGCCATCAGAATTTATTACTGAAAAAATTCACATTAATTGATTCCAATGTTAATTGATATGCAGAGTCCATACTGCTATATTTGTCTCCTTCTCAGAAGGAAAAATAATATGTAGGCAACAAAATGTTCTGCATTGTTTACTTCAAACTTAAAAGCAGCAGCCCAGCAACAAGTAGCTTGAAGGCCATAACTAATTGTAAGAAATCTTATCCCATAAACATTTGTCTTACGAAAGGCAAAAACTATGAAAAATAGGGTCAAATACAGGATTGTCTTCCGCTATCCACAGCTGCCCTGGGAATGACTCAGTACAAAGAGAATTTTTCTATCTAAATAAACATAGTGGCTATATGGATGAGCAGAAAATGGTTCTTCCCTTCCCCATAGAGGAAAAAATTGCTTATTTCCTTTTTTTTCTTTTCAAATACTCCTGGATGCCTCAGATCTCTCCCTTAAAGCGTCATATACACAGTGATTTGATTGTCTGCCAGGACACTGCTGAGAAGCTAAATTACTGAAGGGGAAATGGACAGCAATTGCAGTTCAGTCTGTAAATGTGGTCTAAGGCCCTGTCATACTTGTGGGGTTTTCTCTGTCATCATGGAAAGCATGCTCCACACCTGAACAGGTGCCAAAGGGGGACTGGTGTTAATATATGCTAGCCCTCATGATTGCAAAGATGTTACTTTTGCTGGTGCATTTTTCTGGGCCAGTGTTGTTTCTTTCTGAGCATTTTAGCTCTTGAGTGCCTCTCAAGTTGAACATTAAACAGCATAAATCTGCAGTTATGGAGTTCTGGATATTGTTGACTTTTGATGTCAGTAATAGCTGGAGACACATCGATGGTTCTGTGGTGTTTCTGAAGCATTTGGGTAGGACTAACCTTTCCTTTAAGCAGTTGGTTTTAACCAACCATCCTGCACCTACCCAAAGGCGACATTCTGTTACAAGGTGAGAAGCTCAGATGGATTGGCTCCATCACTGGCCTTTGACTACAGAGGGAGCAAAGCGACTCAATGAGGAGGCTATGCTAGATGCTTACACTTATCAGTTGGGAGGGACAAATTCAACCTCTCTAGGATAAAGGTAGTTTTTGGAAATGGAAAACACAGGTGGTTCCATGGATTTAAACCTATGTGTGGGGAAGCAGAAGCAATGAATGGTAAGGTATTAATTTGATTTTAATTGAAGTATGAATTAAGTATGTCTAACATGTGAGGGAAATACACATTTATTGCATGCTTTTATTGAGTCGTGGAAGATTTCTGAGTCAAAGAGAGTACTGAAGGTGATAACTATCTTCTGTGGATGATTTTTTTTGTCCATATGTGTGGTTAGGTTTGTTAAAGAGTGCAAATCTTCCTTCGCTTCTTATAAAAACAGAGCATTTCCCAGGGAAGGGAAAGGTCACTCTCTTCAAGCTGCAACTGTAAATAACCCATGTGGAGTCCACTAATTCATAACTAAGTCATGTCTGACAGAACTGATAAGTCTGCTCTCTTGTGAGTGCAAAAATCAGGGCTGCTTTTATTAAGCTATGAATGCAAAACCTCTTCAGAAAGCCCACTTAAAATTAAGGCACATGCTAACATATTGTGTTTTTTCTCAGAGCTGAAAAGAATAACAATTTACAAATATGTACACTTCTAATTAAGAAAGCATTTGTTTGTATCAGGAGTTGGTATTGTTGATATTTTTAACTTCTTTTCTTTTGCTTTTCACATTTAAATCAGGAATTTTAAGGTGGCTTGTTGATGTGTGTGTGTGTGTATCTATATAACCAGATATTTCATCACAGATACTCTCCTCTGGCTTTTTGAGTCATAGTCCACAGTAGAATCCTGACTCCACAAAGCAGTGCAGTGCTGTGATAGAAATCCCCAAGCTGCCTCCAAGCAGCCAGCAGTCAGTGTGGCAGAGTGTGAATGAAACAAGGCTAGTGCAGGTCCCCAGAGCTGTGTACTCCCATTACCTGTTCCACACCGAAGGAACCAGCGTGGGAGCCTCGGCACAACGCTCCATTGCTTGCTGTGGTTGTCATTCCTTGGTTCATACCAGGCTGATGAGCTACCAGTGTCACACAGTACTGCACATCTTCCTGACCTTGGTGACCGCTGCAGCTGAAGGCATAGACTGAAGTGTGAACATGATGATTTAGGATTAAATTTTAATTCTTTGTGAGCTGGATTAACATATGTGACTCTGTGAATAATGATAAAGCTGGTCACCGCATGAACATATTACAGCACTGGCTAAATATAGAAACACCATTAAAGTTCTAGCTATGGTTTCTGCTAGGATCTGCTTAGAGATGAATTTTATCCTGAAGACAGTCATTCCCCAAAAGTATATTTTAAAGAAAAAGAAAAAATCTGAGCATGCAATTTTACATGCTTGGTACTCCTAATAGGATGAAAAATTCACTGAATGATGCTTCTGTTGTGTATAGTTATGTAGAGACACATGAACAGAAACCTGCTGAAAAAAAAGAAGTGGCAAAATTTCAGTCTTATATTAAAATGTTTATATACTGGCCCAATATGATTAAAACAACATCCAAATTGACTAATTATTAATTTTAAAAAATAAGCTGGGTGTTATTTTCATTCTTCAAGTTTCTCTAGGAAACAAAAACCTTAACTTTTGAAATCATGCAGTCTAAGAAAAGAAATCTGGGTATAACCAACTCCTTCATTTTGTGGCACAAAACTTCCATCCCTTCCTTTAGTGTATCCGCACTGAAGCTGTAAAGGAAAGCAACCATACAGTTGAGTTGTCACTGCTTACAAAAAGTAATTTCTAGCAAATAAGGTCTTTTTGCAGTAGGGTCTGAATCAGTTTTTTGAAGGTAGAAGAGTTGTTCTCCAAACCTCTTTTCTCTCCACAGCTTGACTGAGTTAGAGAGGAGGAGAGTCTGAGTAGAGAAAAGCCTGAATAGTCTGGGTTTCATTTTAGGCTCAATACTGTGGCTTTTGTATGCCTTTTACGTATGGGTGTAGCATTTATCAGTAACTTCAACATTAGAAAGACCTGAAAGTCTCCTGTAATTTGTGCCTTTTGATGGAAATTAATGTCATATTATTTTTGCTTGTGTCCTATCAAACTGCATGGAATAGACTAGCCTCTTTCTACTACTTTACAGAAATGGCACAAAGGGCGAACAGACACAACAAATATTTCATTTTGATGCTATGTTTATTCATTTCCAGATCCATGGAGAGAATTTAGCTGAGAGCCAGGTTTAATTACCTCTTACAGTGGACCCCATATCCAGACTTTTAGGCATTTTCTATTCCTGGTGAAGGCTGAGGGTCTCAGTGAAAACACTGTTTTGGAAAAGGATATTTTCTGCAATCCCAGGAGCTCCAAGGTAATCCTTAGAATTCTGAGCAGTTAATTTTGTTTCTGCTTTGGAGGCCAACAGACTGAATTCATGTCAGGCAGTGGGGAAGGGAAATATCCAACTGGGAAGTGAAATGAAGGGCACTGTGAGCACAAGGAGGTAAATCAGGATAAAAAAAAGGAGAGAAAGGAAAAAGAGAAGAAGGGTAGATGTAATTTTCTGCTTCCTCTCTCCTCCCTTTGATCCCAGGAGTCCTTCAGTGCTCACATAGAACCTCTGTAACACCTGACCAGAGAGGCAAAGGATGACCCTGAGAGGCATTTCATCTAAGTGCAAAGTTAGTAGGCACAAAACTTGAAAGGGAATGATGCTACTTATACTGTGGATAGTGCTAGGGCCAGAGGACTGGAGGCTTCACTGCTTCACTAAACTGCGCCCCACGGACAGATGTAGAATTTCTCTCATCCTTTTTTCTGCCTGTTCCCAGGCTTGCTCTGCTCACAGCACTTTGCATTTCCTCTGTGTCACGGGGTCACTTGGTACTGCACTTGCAACACCTTATGGGGAACTGTGCTGCTGTGCCAGTGAGCTGTAACCACACAAGCGAGTCATGGACTTCCTAAAGAAAAATTTTGATGCGGCAGTATTCTACCAGGTGACATCGCATTCTCAGGGACTGGCCTCAACTTCAGCATCATACCTCTTTAGGAAAGGTCAGCCTGACCTGACAAACACCAGCTAATGCACCCCTCAGAGTTAATTTCTGCATGATGCCCATTGTTTGTTTTTGCTGGAACCATTGCATATATAGAGGGAGCTTAATTTGCAGGGGGCATCCTAAGAAAAGATAGTGGCAGAACTTTTATTCCTCTGCCAAAGTTGTGGCTATAAAGTATCTTATTCTGTGTTTTGCTATCCCAGGATAGACCAGCAAGAGCAGGAAGATGACAACCTGAATGAGAGTGGACAGGTGACTTTGGTGTGTGGGTACAGAGCATGATGTAGGAAAGCTATAGCCTCATTTATAAAAAGATGTTGGAAAAGTAGGAAAGGTTCAAAGAGCTATAAAAATGCTTGTCCTCCAGAAAAATCATGTTGTGGGAGATTAGAAAGGCCTCAGCTATTTGGTTTGTCTACAGTAAGTTGAAAATAATTGATAAGAAATTACAAACTGTTCTTTTATTCATCAGGAAAAGGCATCATTAATCCTTAAGTTTTTGAGGTTGGATGCACTCAGTGGGAAATTGGGGAACTTTTAAAATGAGGGGAAAAAAACCCTGTGCCTGCACAAAATAATTTTCATTATTAAGAATACTTACTCATCCAATATTCACAATTATTTATGTTATTGTAATGAGATACTTCAGAAAAATCAGTCTAGCGTTCCTGTCTACCTTCTCCCAGTCAAGGTAGCAGAGGTGTGGGTGATCTTCTCCTGGGGTAAGAGAAAGCATAAAATCACCTTGCTTCACACTTTATTTTCTGTTTCTTTTTTTTCTGTTAATTGTTGGTTTGGAGAAGTATATTCTTATATTTCTGGAAAGCAAATCTCTATGAGGCTCATTCAATGTAGGAGTATCTGACCATCCATGTTTTCAAATGTATGTCTGGGCTCTCATCAGTGCGTTCTGACAGTTGCACATCTTCTGAGCATTCTCAGGGGTGTGCTAAAATGTTTCACTGTAATGTCGTGGGCATAGGGCAGATAAACTCTGCTTTTATGTGTGGGTTGATCAGAGTCTTGCAGTGTGATGCCTATGAAGTGAACTCAAACTTACTGCTACACTTTGCTCTACTGACCCTTTCACTTTGATCTTCTATTTCATACTTAGTGCTGCTGCTGAAGTGAATACAGAACTTCAGCGTGAAAAATGGTTTGTGCGGAAATCGAAGTTTCCACTTAGAATTTTAAAATGCAGGCTCTTGTATTTGCCTCCTGTGAGAGAGAGGGAGAAGAAAAGAGAGTAAGAGAAAAAGAAAAAAAGGAAAACAAAATAAAAATATGTTTTGCAGGTGAAGTGCTGTTGACTAAATCCATTGGACTATCAATGTTGTTAGGTGGAATGCATGGGATTGGAAAGTAGTTGGAAAACAAGCAGTGTATGTTTGTATGAGGTCTCTGTGGAATATAAGTAAACAGCAATATATTGTTTTGAGGAATGAAAAATACTTAGGAATTGAAAGTTATTGTCAACCAATATTTGTCTGCCATCATGTATCCAATGTATGCCACATATAGTGTGGAGTCAGCAGTGAGCATCGTGCTTCTGCTGTCTCTGCTGATGTTACATACCAAAAGTTGCTTTACTTTTCTTCTTTAGAAATAAAAGGGGACTTTCAGAGCACTTTAAAATTATTTTTTATGATCAGCAGAGAGCTAGCAAGATGCAGAGTTTTTATGTTTTCAATTTTTGTACCTTCATGCTAAAACAGAACCGTGTTTGGCTAGCTTTGACTTTCCTTCTCTACAAGCATCTCTATGCAAGCTAACCAGAGTCTGCCTGCATTCTGGGTTGGATTCTTATTAATTGTATGTACAGTTACCTTGAACACATTTAATAGCATCAAGAAATAAATGTGAAAGTTATTCTCTTGTGTTCCTATAGAAGAAACCAATGTAGTTACCTCTTATTCTCCACCAACTTTCCTGTTCACTGCTGTCATGAACCTTCACTCTTTTTTTTTTTTGTCACCTGTTTTCTGCTACAATGATGGACTGACATTCTCTTGAAATATCTTATTTGTGACAGATTGTCTGTGAATCCTTACTTTTTTCACCACAAATTCCATCTGTCATATTACTTTGGTTCCTATAGGAGTTGAAAGCAAGCATAAAACCCGGAAAATGAACCTACACATTCCAAAGGTTAAATCCAGCCAGACAATGAATCTTAATTGGGGTGGGTTTTTTATAAATAATAATTTAAAATACTTAAAATATTCTGTTTGTTTCAGCCTACTTTGCTCTTTTCAAACTCTAAGTCCAAAGAAGGCAGTCAAATTGTCCACTGGCATTAATAACTGTCACCAACATCTCTCCATAAATGCGTGTTGTTTCTATCCATATGGAGTAATATATACACGTGTAATGTTTATATTATATGCTGCTCATAATGGGTCTTTTTGTTCTTCTTGCTGGCTTGAAATTCAGCAGGAGCATACAGAATCTCAGGAGTTTCCAGTGCACCTCATATAAGCTGCAGAGTAGCATAAATCTCAAGTGGCAAGAATTAATGCAAAATACGCAAAAATTAAGGAAGAGTTTACAATAAAAAGGTCAGTTCACCAAATATGTTTGGATCTGAGAAAATATTTGCCAGCAGCTGAGCTTCCCCATGAAAGACAGTGATCTTAATCCTCAATTAACAATGTATACAAAAAGTACTAAAGTTAGCTTAAGGGAAGCAAATTGTGTTGAGATACGTGTTTGCTTGATGTTATTTTATAGTGAAGAATGAACACTTCAGAAATTGGGGGTTTTTTCAGAATTTCATATGATGGTGTAAGATATCCTTGTGATTTTCAAGTTCCCCATGAGGACAGAATTGGGTACCATGTACATCTAAGCAATAGGAGAATTTGCTCCAGAATGATAGTTCGTTTAGCCTTGAGGTGTTGTATGTATGTGATAATGGCAGATCTTTAGATTAGTTATCAGGATTAGTTCTGTCTTTATTCAAACAAAGTTGTATGCAGAAAGAATATAGAGTGATTTCAGAGACACATGTAAAAGGGTATGACTTTTGGGTACGAAGCCACATGCATTGAAGCCAGGTTTGCCCCCCAGACCACTGCCATGATCACAAAAGTAGTGATCCAGGAGACAGTACCTATAGGCCTAAGGAAAGATGACAGTTCCTTAAGGCTGCAGTGTGGAGTGAGAGGGAGAGTGGTCCCAGGTTCAGCCCACCTTGATCTACTGCCTTGTCTTCCAGAAGATATTGCTACACCCATGGAAGAAGAAGGCAAATGCGTGGAGGCACACCTCGAACTCACAAGCAGCACCATGTGTGTGGGCTGTGCCCACAGCACCTGAACTGGCTAAGACCCAAACCCAAAATAAGGCCTAGGCAGATCCTAAAGACCCTTTCCATTTAGGGATGCTTTGAGACTGCAGCCAAACAGCTCTCAAAGGGGTGCCTATAGTGGGTAATTAAAAACTCAGCCCAGTCTGGCAGCTACTCATGTTTTGGTTCTCAGCTGAGTTACAAAGTGCCCTCTCTAAGTGGGCAGATGTGTTAGGGACACAGACCTCTGTCAGCTTTTGCAGGATTGCTCCCAGAAATTTTTTAATCCCCAAGACAACCAATGTTTTGGCAGGTGTTCAAGATGTGTTTGTGTGGTATTTATTTCTATATCTAGAGTTGTACTACCATGTAAAACTTCTGTCAAGACATTAGTATGTGTCAAATTTCAAGTCAAGTGATTTAAACTTCCATTGTACTTGTTATTCTACTGATACTTTTTTTCCTTCTCTGGATTTCAAGACAAAACAAAGGTGAAAAACAAATGCAAAAATACTCAGGTATATAGAGGAGGAAAATAACTAACTTATTCAGTTAGTTTCTAGATCTATTCTTACCCTTCACATCAGCTGAGGATTGAGTACAGCTGACAGGGCTGGAAGAGTAGCTTCAGACAGCAAACAGATTAGACTGATGCAGGTGGTTCTGTAACTTGATGGTCTAGTCTGCGAGCTAAGGAGGTTTTGAGGGGAAGGATGGGAAGGATGACAGGCTTGACCCCATGTCAGCCCTACCAGAGTACAGATTACTGTAGACCCTACACTTATGTATTTTGTTAGTTGTGCAGCTCAGAAAGGTGAAGTAAATGTGGTTAGGTTTTGCGTGGGTGTGGTTGGGTTGGTTTTTTTTGTTTGTTTGTTTGTTTGTTTTTTTCCGGGAGGAAGGCCAGGTTTTCCTTTCACAGAACAGCAAGAATAATTGTATCCAAGACCTTTTCCTGGCTAGGGCTTCTGATCACTTTACCAGTCTTTTGAAGGATGTAATAAAACTAAAATAAGTATCAAGCTGAAAACAATTAAATTATTAGGACAAGGAGAGTAGAGATGTGAATTTTCAAAATGCAGGGCTGTGATCAAATAGAAGCTGGAAAGCTAACTTTGTAGGAGTTTTTGGTTCTTGCTGTTGAAAGGAAACTCCAGAACCTCTCTCACCCATAACCTGGTGTCATGTTCCGCTTTAATATGTCTGTGTGTCTTTGTAATGACTATCTATACCAGTGGGACTGAACTATGTCCAGAATGATGCCCCACCTCCTCTTCAGACCAGCACCACTCTTCACTCTTGAAAGTCACAGTGACTTCCGTGGCTTATCCAGTATATTTACACACGAATCTAAAGTCTATTTTGCTACAAAGTTATGTCAACAACAGCTAAGTTGGAAAAAATCAAAATTTAAGGGGTGGGCTTATTCCTGTTCTTGGATGCCATATGCAAATTATCTACAAAGATGTAGTGAGTCAGGAAGATGCTGATTCCTGACACTTGTACTTCTGGGCTGAAGTTACACCTTTTCAGTATTCCAAAACCTTATTTTCTCCCTTTTTTTGCTGGTGTTTTAAATTGCTAGCATCTCAGAGGTGCCCATCTTCAGCTTCACTTGTCCTGGAAATTCAATTCAGAAGATAATTCTACTGAAGAGCTGATGGAAGAGGAAGCCAGTAATGCACCTCAGTGATCTATGGATGTTTGAGCTGCTCAAGAATATTCAACGATAAGTCCTATCTGAATTAACAGATAAGGTCTGATTACAAGGGATCTGGTGATGGTCTGTGCTTGAGAGGCAGAAAATCTCAGGGACATTTTAGGAAGATAAGAGATTAATCAGGAAGATAAAATAAACTATGGATAAAATAGCTAGCAAGACCATGTAAGGTGGGATATTAGTATACTAGTAATTGATGAGATATACTGTTTTCTGTGAAGTGCGCTGTGGTGAAAGGAATAAGAAAGAGAATTAATTACTTTAGTGACTCAGAAGTTGTGCTGGGGCTGTTCGTGTGGTGAGCCCATGATAAAGATCTCTTTAGTCACTAGTATAGGAAAGTGAGGACTTCACTCAAAGGAAGTCCGATAACATTGAGTTTCTGGGATACTTTAAGAACTGGAATGATTTTTATGCAAAAGAATGTAGAAAGCACAGGTCAGTCACTAAGTGTAACACTTGCTCCACAGACTTGTGGAAGGGCACTCTGGTGCTAGCTCCTGCGTCTCTCCTAGTGATGTCCTATGCTCTTTTGGCCAAAATACTCATGGGGAAAACATTGTCGTGCAGTATTTGTCTTGCTAATTTACAGCAAATAATTGCTATATTGTTTTCTCATGATTCTGTGTATTATGTGACAAGTGCACTGTCTTGCCGTCAAGACATAATTGCCTTCTGTTCTTGGAAATACAAGGCTGCTACAGAGACTGTGTAAAATATTGCTCTACTCTGAGACCTGACTGGGCCAGATATATCTCCCTTCCACTGCAGCAGTAAGGGCAAATCACCTTTGCAAACCCAATCACTGCTCACATGCTCTCCATCTGTTCTTCCATAGCCCAATACATCTGGCAAAGGGTTTAAGAAATGCTACACTTCTGAGGGAATAATACTGTTCTCTCTTTGAGACTTCTTACTTACATGCTGAAAACTAAGGACCAGCTTTAGTCTAGTGTTTTGTCTCCCAGCAGAAATTAAGGTGAAGGACTAATGGCTCAGTGGTTAGTTACCCTTCTAGTTCATTTACTTTGTAGGCAATTCCAGCTGATTGCCCTAAGCCAAGAGGGAAGAACCTGTTCTATTTTATTGTGTTATTAAGCATATTTCTGTGACAGTTCTCATATTAAGTTTGTTCCACTCTGACCTCCTTGAAAGGGTAAGTTCAACTCAGTGCAAGTAAGGGTTGCAGAATAGTCTTCAAAGACTCTTTAATGTTATATTTTTATCTCTGTCCTAAGATTAGCTAGTCATATCTATAACACTGTGATTTCTGTCTTTGATAAACAAGGTTCCTTAAGGTTCTCAAACAGCTTAATAACACCTACAATAGAAATTCCTATTGATGGTGCTAATCAAAACCCTTCAGGGTCCCTACAGACCAAATACCTAAGCTTCTATCTCTACATCCTTCTCAACAAGTCTGTTTATTCTCAACCAGGGTCTCCCAGGCATTTTAGAGACATGTTTTTTTACACAGTTATTTTCACTTTATTGTATTTTGTTAGTGGTCATAGAAAGATCTGCCAATAAAAAAGTTGTTCTAACTTATCTCACATAAACATAGCAATGTCTTAATTCCCACAGTATCCTGACTGACTTTTAAATATCCCATTATTTATTTACTATTGATTATATTATGGATTTTTGTTAAACTAAATTATCTCTTACAATTTCGATTATACCAGTTTCCTATTGATGATGACATGAAAAATGTGTGTGATATGGGATGGAATAATGAGCCTGCTGAATAAAAAATAAGATCAGATTTCTTCTAAGTAATAATATCATAGCAAAGATAAGATGTTAGACATCCTTCTTTGTTAGTGTTGGAAATTAAGGCATGTTTTGACCTCATCCAGGGATTGTCAGATTCCTTGGAGACGTATTGATAGTTATTAGAGATCATTTCAAAGGTATCATTACAATAGGCACAACAAACTATAACTAGAAACAATGGATTCCAAAAATCAAAATTCTTCAAGCTATGGTGAAGTATTCAAAGCCTTTTTGAATTCCGAGTTATCAGCTTGAGATGTGGCTAGCAAGTTACTGCTTTTTCTCCTGACAGTCAGATGGCATAATCAGAACCTAGATGACATATCTGACTGTCTTTAACATTTTATCACTGCACTCTGTTCTTTCATCTAGAAACTAGAACTTGTCTTTCTATGCAAATGTATCTATCTATTCATTACTCTGTCAGAATGTCTATAAATATTAGATTGTTTTGAGGAGGCAGTGCCTAATTTGTCAAATGAAAATATTTTTTTCCTGCTTTCTACCACATGAACTGTGATGGATGTAGTTGTGTCCTGAGATGCATTAAAACCCAGAAGTTACGGCTATTTAGCTGGTGGGTGCCTTGAAAGTGTGTCACACAAATTGCCCAGCTGGAAAGAATTGAAACCACAGTGAAAATCCTGTTACTATCTTGAAAAACATATGGATAGAAAAAAAATATTTACTTTATACAGCAGTTGTGGCCCATCTTTTTAATGACTTCTTCAGTCACCCATGCATTTGAGCTCAGTCAATGTATGAAGTACCTCGAGTGATATTGCAATCCTTACATTTCAATGAAGATCTATTTTCTTTCTTGCCCTCATTGAAAACTCTCAAACTATCTGGTTACAAAATGTTGGAAAATATCCTCTGGCAGACAAGTGAAAGTAGTAAAGTGGTTTTGTTTCTTTTGCCTCTTTTCTAAAGTGGAACCATTCTGAAATCCATCAAGCAGCATAATAGCAACACATTGCACATAGCCTGAAATAGAAGAGGTGTAGAATGATGTTGGCAACAAGAGTTATTATTAAGAGTGTCTGTCCTTTGTCAGATAGCTTTGGAAGAATGGAGAACCATTGCAAGGAATGATATTCACACTGATAACCACATGTCCATTTGTGCTCACACATGCACTTTTCAGAACACTACAGTGTGCATTGACAGCCTGCAGAGGATCAGCTTCAAAAATTTCCTTTGAGTCATTTCTTAGCCTCCAGCAGTGTCTGGGAAAGGTGTCTGTGATCAAACTGAAATGTAAAACTGCAATACTATAAATAGCAGCAAGTTGTACTTGATGGAAAATATCTTTCTCCAATACTACATCAAATTCTTCTTGAAGAGAGTAAAATCGGTGCAATATAAACATTTGTTTTGTATCTATTTTGTGTGAAATAGTGTTGATCATTGCTTACTGTAATAATTTCTGCCTCAGCTAAGTATTGATAGCATCATAAAAGAAAAACTTATTTTCATATTATATTTTTTCTGTTTGTTTTTTTCGTAATATTATTTCTACTTTGTTTTGTGGTGAGTCATGCACTTGCATATAATCTTTGTTGACTTCACTGCAAACAGTACTTTGGGTGTCAAGTGCCCAAAGTACTCGACCCTTCAGAAGGAAAATACCCAACCTGCCTATTCTCTCTGCATAGATTTCCTTGTTTGTAGGTTTCTGGTGCTGTACGTCAGTCTGGGTATCAGTTTTTCAGCTCATCCTTGCCCCAGTCCTTTCAAGATTTACTGCAGCATCATGAAAACAGGAATAAGGAATAACTGTGTGCAGTTTGAAGGAGTTTGATGCATGGATACCCTGGAGATCCTAGGGCTGCATTTTCAAAGTTATTTGAATGGCAGCCACTACCAACTGGTCCTCTTGAAGAACAGTTAAGGAGCAGTCACATAATCCTGCATCCCATTTCTAAGTATGGAATTCAACTGCCTGCTGGTAGGTCTCAGACACCTTTGGGCACCTGCCTTGGGTTGAAGAAACATCATGAGGGTTGATACCATTCCTCGGTGTGTCTAGGATAGTACTTGGTGTCCTACCAATAGTGCCAAGAGCTATTCATGTCTCAAATATGGCTTTAATCCTAGACCTGAGATTTTCAGGGCCTGATTGAGGCCATAGCTCACTTTTTTCTTTTCTTTACATGTCAGACAATGAATTCTCTTCTAGAGTATCAAGGGGTTGAGATAGCATCTGTCTAGCATATATGTTATTCCACCCTGTAAGGCTCCAAATTCCTATCGCAAGGCTCCAAAATGGGGGGATTAAGAATTCTGAAATTAATTGTGTTCTTTTCTGCCAAGAAAATGCAGTACATTATGATGGTTGTATTATTGGAGAATTAGGGAGAACAAAGCTACTTTAGAGAGGAGAATTGGTTCATTCACTAAAGTGCTTACTAAATACTTGCATTCTTCTGTGGTGAATACTGGCCTTGGGAGGATGGAGATACCTGCTTTCTTCCTGACAAAGGCTCTGCCAATGGTTCTAGACCACATGAGGTTGCATCTCTGGAGGAAAGGGTTTGAACTACTAGAGATCGTTCTTCAGTTTTTTGTAACTTTTGTATTGTCAGAATTGCTTGTTCCCATGTACACGTACAAGGCCAGATGTGCACAAGAAAAATGAGACAGTTACACTCATGACCAGCAGATAAATTACCATTTGCCAGTGCAAGTGTTATGTGCACTAGCTGGGGACTAGATGGTTGGGGACCTGTTGGTATTTGGCCTTTAAGAGGCAGCTGGTGACAAGCTAATTATTAAGGAGAGTAACAGATTGGTTTTGTTGGGCCAACAGGTTAAGCAGTTTCAGTGCTGCCATGTTTACCCAAAGAAGGAAAATGACTGATATCAGATGTCAGAAATGTCTTATTTTGAGTCTTATTCACATCCATTTTTCTCTTTAAAGAACAGAGGATAAAATTGTGGCTGTAGTAACAGTTATAAAATAAAAAGTAGTTTGAACAGAAAACGATCTGCCTGGTACTCCTATCACTCTTCTTTACTTGCAATTCTTCCTAAATCTTTGATTTTGAGACTTTTTTATGTTAGTATGTTAGTGGTCCAATAAACAGTTTAAATAACTAAGGCTACAGTAAACAAATACAAGAAGGAGGAAATGGCAAAGCAAGCAAGTCCAGGGACAATCATTTCGGAGAGGCTAAATCAGTGTCATACAAACTGTGTGTTTGCGATAACACTGCTTCTGTATCTCTCTTTAAGTAGAAAAGCTGAGTTTAAGAATCAACAAAAGGCTCTGCCAGCACTACAGCTTGACTCAAACACCTACTCTGTATATCAGCCCTAAGAGAAGACTTCAGCTGGATAAGCACGAGCTCCTCTTTGGGGCAAGATTTTTTTTTTCATGGGCATCACATTGAACACTGGTCCTCATTTTATGGAGAACTTTTGGAGAGCTGTTTAAACAGTTTAAAGTTATATAAAACACAGTAAGGTTTTTCAGGATCATCTCTTCCAGTACAATGTTCTTCTGTCTTCTTTTTGTGGTAATGCTAAACATTCAGAAATTATAGGGGCTGGGTTAGACTTCCTGATGTTAACAGAGTGCAACCATGAAGATACCCTCCGTTCACTATGAACCTAAGATTTTTGTAAGATAACCAAAACTAGAGATTAAAGTAGGATTTTATAGCGACATACACATGTGAACCAGGAAGATTTAAGCTGAAGGTGCCCATCTGACTTTAGTGTTTATAGGGGCACATATTCAAGGGTCATGGCTTTAATAACAGAAAACAAGTGTACCATATTCAGGAGCCAGAAGCCTTTTCTGTCCCTTCTGTGATTATCCAAAAGGCTGTGCTGACCTCCAAGGCTGCTGAAACAGAGGCAGCAAGAGGGCCAAAGTGGTCTGTGCTTGGACAGGGGAAGGCAGCTGCAGGGTGCCCCTGGCACTGCCTGTCCTTGTGCCTGCCCTCCCTGTGCAGTGCTATAAGTTTGTATAAGAGTGGCTGGAAAGTGGCTTACTGGAAAAGGACCTGGAAGCGTTGGTCAAAAGCCACCTGAACATGAGCCAGCAGTGTGCCCATGAGGTCAAGAAGGCCAATGACATCCTGGACTTTATCAAAAATAGTGTGACCAGCCGGACTAGGCAGTGATTGTCCCACTGGTGAGGCTGCAGCTTGAGTTCTGGGCTCAGTTCTGGATGCCTCACTACAAGAAAGACATAGATGTGCCTGGAGCATGTCCAGAGAAGGGCAATAGAGCTGGTAAAGGGTCTTTTGAGCCCAAGTCTTTTGAGAAGCATCCAAGGGGGCTAGGGTTGTTTAGTCTGGAAAAGAGGAGTGAAGTGAAGACCCTGTTGGTCTCTACACCTTCCTGAAAGCAGATTACAGCCAGGTGGGAGGTGGCTTCTTCTCACAGGCAAATAGCAGCAGGACAAGAGGACAAGGCTTCAACCTGTGCCAGGGGAGGTTCAGGTTGGACAGACTGTTTTTCACAAAAAGGGTGGATAAACATTGGAGTTGGCTGTCCAGGAAGGTGCTGGCATCACCATCTGTGAATGTGTTCAGTAAATGACTGGATGTGGCACTTAGTGCTATAGTTTACTCGGCATGGTGGTGCTCAAGGGTTAGACTCAGTGATCTTGGAGGTCTTTTCCAACCTTAATGATTCTATGATTTTATTCTGTGATTTTCTTCTATAATACTATTCTATGATTCTAAGGACACAAGCTCTGCTACCCTGAGCTGTCTCTCCAGCAACATTCCTGTGGTGCAGCCTATCAGGATACAAGCATGTGGCATTCTCATGACAGGACAGAGCATTCCCAAATATGCCTGGCTAATACATCCTGTTGATTCAGGAGAGATATGATTTGGATTAGTAAGAGACTGGGTTTCTCTGTTGTACCGGGAGGTATCCAGACTCTGAGATGTGGCTGTTGGTTTTCCAAAGGTATCCAAGCCAACTTCCTGTCAGCAGCTTGGGGTACCAAATGACAGAGTACTTTCAGCTGCATGGGTCTCATTGTGCAACACAGACTTGGTTTAGCTTAGAGTAAGACTGAGCATGTCTCCAGGAGATGCAGTCACGACTTTGAAGAATAAACACAAATGATGGTATAGGTCAGAATACAAAAATTCTAGAAAACACTTTGAAAGCCAGTGAATGAATGGACAATAAATGATGGTTGCAATATAAGTTAGGTGGCTGGGGAGGCTTCAAGATGGAAAGTTATCTTTTGCTGAAATAGAGAAGGGCAAATGTAGTCTGAGAAAAAGATATTGTTATCTGCCCTGGTCATACAGTCAGATATCGCATTTAGGGGCATTGTGAGACCATTAGAAACAACATTTTTTTATAATACAAGACGTTACTTTATTCCTGAGAATTTCCAGACAAGACCTGTCTTTTTGCATTTTACAAATTTCTCCTTACAGACTATTCAAACACAATTCTCTCAAGGAGAATCTGAATTGCTGTTAAATAACTATGCAGTTACTTCAGCTAAAACCACATCTTTTAACATGTACCTGGAAAAAATACAACAGCCATTCAAAAGTTGCATCTTAGCTATAGCTTTGAAGACTGGCTCATTAGTGATGTAATTGCAGTGAGAGATTCTTTGATACCATTTACAGTTCAGAGATTTCCAAAGACACTGTTTCATCCTCAGGATATGGTCAGACTAGGCTGTTCCTTGTTTTTCAGGGTCTCACTTTTAACTCATAGTAGTTCAAATAATCTGCTTGAGCCAGTCTGTCTTTCCCACACCCCTCAGACATTTTACGCAAAGACCTCTGTTTTAAACAAGAAATGTATGATAAGATTTTTCCTGCAATCATTTTTTGGAGTTGAATATTTAATATTCCTGGGCTTGGAATTCTATGCAGTGTTGAATGTTCATTTTTCTTCATGAAAAAATGCATTTACATACAACATGTAGACTTTTCTTATTTTGTTATTACTGTTATAACGCTACAGATTGCTCATAGTATGTGGGTGCCTATAGCTATTTGGAAGGGTGGTTACCGACATGTTGAATATAAATCTAAATTAATAGAATTAATATGCACATGATTTCTGTGCCTATGATGTAAGGGCTCAAGAGGCAGACTGTTTGTAAGAAAAATATAATTCTTCTATTAACCTTCAAAAATGGCCTACTCACTCCTTTGGGAATTCCCAGAGAACATGTACATACCTAACAGCATAGCAGCAGTGCATGTAGGGGTGTGATGATAGGAGATACAATTCGGTTTAATGTCTATAACATCTTTGATTACTGATTATTCTTGTTTCTGTGCCAAAGACAGGCAGAAAATATCCAGGAGTTAGTTCAGGGCAGCAATGATTATGACTGTCATCCCTCTATAGAGAACACTATTTTTTCTTTCTTTCCCTGTGTTATAGTTTTCTGTTTGCAGCATTGAAAATAAGTGTTAATTTGCTCTGTATGGAGTAAAATTACCTATCTACTGGCAGCAGAGCCCTTATCAACACAAGAACAAAAAAATTAGTCCTTATTAAGGGGCCTTGATTCAAGATATTTGGGGTCAATCACGGATTTTGCCACTCGGCCTTTGTCATGGCTCTTAATTTCCCTGCTGAAATTCCTCATCTGCCTACATTTCTCATATGTGAAATTGATTAATAATAATATTAATGCCTTTAGCTGTTCTATTTAGAGAATAGACAATTCAAGACATGGACTAGCTCTTTATATGAATACACAGAATCCGGAATAGTGGAGGTTTGGTGGCTTAGCAGTGCCGTGGAGGAACCACTTCATTACATCTATCCTGCAAGAAAAAGGACCTAGTCCAAAATCCTGCTGTGCCTTAGATTTCTGTTAGTAAACATGAGGAATGAGATCTCCTGATCTCCAACACACACTAAAAAACCTGCTGAGCTAGTTAACAATGGCTCATTATCTAAAGTGTTTATTGGATTCATTAAGCACTGAAAGCTGTGGATGAAAAACAGGGATGTGTTTTATTCTCCTCATTCCTGCTGCCACTTATTCTCTCTTCACAGTGACATTTCTGCTTTAATTAAGTGTTCAATTCCTCCTTGTGATTTCTGCATACATGGTTTCAATAGCATAAAATGATGTTTGTTTGTGACAAGATATGTCTAGATTGTTAATATATCCTCTTGTGTCTTACAGAATACTTCCTGGGAATGTCGTCCTAAATATTCCACTTTAAGTGTATTTGTCTGACTTTCTTATCTGAGTAAAATGTATTGCCTGGGACTGGCTAGGCAAGGCCACCGTGCAGATTTGAGTTTCCTGTTTTATAAGGTACCAATGACTCCCATGCTTCTGTCGTGAGATTTTTGCCTTTTGGTGGGCTTTCAGGCTGAAAGCCCGAGCAGCAGCAATAAGCTGATCTACATTAGAACATTACCTGTCAGTTCAAAAAGGAAAATAAGTTTTAACTCTCAAGACTGCATTTAAAAAAAAAAATAGACTCATGGAGCAAGTACAAATACTGAAGTTCTTAAAAGCAAGGACAAATAAATATTTAAAATATCATTTTTAGGTATTTTAACCAGTGTTATGTGTTTGATGCCTGAAGGTAACACCTGTCTTACATGTATCGTGCCTAATTAACTGACTTAAAAAAACTAACCTATAGCGGGATAGATATGCAGCAGTGGGAATATTATTTGAATACAAACCTTCTGAAGGCAGGTGAGCCAAACAATTTGTTGAATACCACTAACTTCAACTCAACTCAACTTCTCAATTTATTCCTCTATAGCATTTTGAAGAGGGCTGAACTTAGTAGTCAGACTAAATGAGAAAGACAGGATAGTCTGGAGCTGGTAGAAGGTTTCAGCTCAGCTGTCCTTCAGTTTCCTTTTTTTTTTATTTCTTCTTCTCCTAGTTAACGTAATTTCTTACCATTTATGATTTTTTGAACATTTCTCTATTCTACTGTATATAAAGACTTGGAGGCTGAAATTCACAGAAATTATTTGCTCAGGTTTCCCATCATGAATCATTAAAGTGAAGTTACTGGGAAGTACCTATTATGGAAACAGAACAAAAGCATGTGGAGTTACTTTTTTTTTTCTGGAATAGTGACAAAAACTTGGGGTGATCTTCTCACAGAGGCCTATAAAGAAAAGTATTTTCTTTAAAGTGCAGTGAAAATGAGTATTTTCTTTCTCTTTACATTTACTTCATATGGCTTAACTTTTTGTGGCTTTGTACTTGTCAAGGCTCATTGAGTAGAAGTCTGAGGCCGTAAAATGTCATAACTATCTCAGTATGTGCCCTTCCATCCATCCTTATTTAAGATCTACAATTATTTCTTCTAATGTTTTCCCTTTTTTATTTTTATTGTTTTTCTGTGCAGTTTATCTCTGTATTCTTTCCTGCACTGGTTCCTTGGAAAGGTCTTATTTTTATACTTTTTGATGCATATTTTCAAAAACATATTGTTAAATGCAAGGTAATATTATTTTTAATCCTGCAGTTTTCATGGGGAAACAAATGACAACTTGTTAATAAAGACTCTGTTTTACTTAAATAACATCTAAGAGGTCTCAGTACTATTCTCTAATACTGGGACAAAAAATTTTACATATGTGATATTAAAAAACCAATTACTGAGGCTGATAGTTTACAAAAAAATCCCAGATGATATATGTTAAATACCATAAATGAGGAACAAAAATCTGGAATTTTTTTCTTTTTCTATATTCTAGAACATCTTATCTTTTTCAAATTTTAAAGCTGTTGGCAGGAGTCACTGAGATTACACGCATCCTTTGACTTATGGATCTTCTGAGAACTTCTGAAGAGCTTGAATGTCAGCAGTTTGTCAGCCCTGGTGGAAATAAATTGATCCTCAATAAACAAAGAATGGTTTATGAAACAGGAAATACTGTTTCAAATTTCCTAACACAAATTTCTGTTCCTGAGCCTTGCATTGAACATGAAAAGTGTTAAAGTTGTGTCTCATTCTTAGAACTTTTGTTCTTTTCTTTGATAGTACTATGGCTCATAATTACAATTAATTTATTCAACTTAATATTATTAATAAAGATTATTATTTTAGAAAATGTAAGTTAATTCAGTTAATTTAATTAAAATAAAAAAACCTTATTAATTGAGCTCTTCATTCTTTTCACATCTCCTTGGAAGACTTTTATCTTCCATAAAAGCCCTTAAGGGCTGGATTTTGCTTCCTGTTTATGACAGGAGGGAAGAGGGCTACACATAGAGGAACCATGAGCAAAATGATGTCAGAGTGAATCCCTATCCCTCAGCCTGCTTACCTGTAGAACAGGAGCAGAGAGTTGTCAGGCTCTTTAGTACTAGTGTTGCTGTTGGTAGCCAAAGGGCCATGGGCACTGACTGTGCTCCCACTGCCCCGCAGACCATGTCCTCAACCTCCCCCTTTTTTTGGTGACTGCTTCAGTAGAATAGGTAGTGGAAACAGAATGTTCAGATAGGGGGCATGATGAGCATGTGGAGTTTCTACACAGACATTTCTTCCAAGGCCAGAGTTCAACTGCTGGGACTACACTGGGTCTGGGAGTCTGGCTGCAAAGGCCAGGCTGAAGTGAATCCCATATTTACTGGCACATTCTCACTTCATTGTAGTTGTGTTGTACTGCCAGCATTAAGAGATATGCTTAAATACATGACTGATGGGGATCTGGGTTGGAATGGTAGATATCGCTTCCCTTTCCCTGTCCATCCCAGGGCTAAAAGTGGCTGTGAAAAAAACCTTTCTGCTCCCAGGAACAAATCTGACCTGGAGCACTGTGGACGTTCATCCCCCTGACAGCTACTGCAAAATCTGTCATGTTCCACCAAGGGCAGAAGTCCTACATTAGTTGTTTGTGGTTGGAGGACTGGCATAAATTTCATGGGAGAAAGGTAGACTGAACAAAGGGTGTTGGATCATGGACCAATGCTCTAAATCATGGAAGGACTCTCTCCCTGTCTGTAATCCACACCTGCAGCGCAGGAGTGGTGAGAAAGGAGAGAGCTGAAGGAAGGCCCAGAGCATGAGAACTGGGGCAGGGTTTTTTCCTGTGGAGGATGAAAAATCTTTCTTGTCCAGTTTTATTTAGAAACCTGGGTCCTTTGGCCTTTTAGGTCCCTCTATAATACATAGTGATGCACAGAAGTGGTGCCTGCACACTACATTGGTTACACACCTGGTCCTCACAGTGTACTGCACTGGTACAGGGAGTAAGAGCATATGTGTTCACTTGTCATAAAGGTTGTGTTAAAAATTCAGATATTACTCAGCAAGTTTGAGGAGGCCTCAAACTAAATGAAGTCACATACAGTGTCCAGGATGCTTTGTGTAGTAATCTCTTTTTGGTATCTTCTTAATTTGCTTTTTTAAACTTTTAAAGAGATTTTCATGTGCATAAATTACAATCACTTAAAGATATGATTACATCATTCAGCAATAGATATTGGGGGTTGATATAATTTTTAGGTGTCTCAGATGGGCATTTTTATTGCTGTCTGACTTCAGTGGTTTGAAATGTGAAATATTTTTAATGAGCAAAGAAAGCTGTTCCTGTTTTAAGTCCTGAGGGCTTCATAAATGATTAGGCTATCTTCATCATTTTCTGCCATTATGCTCTTTGCTGTTGTTCTACCGTTAGAAGTTAGGTTTTAAAAAATTCAGAACTTGCTTTATGATGGGAAGAGGTATTTTGGAAGAGTGGGAGTTGATGAGGGAGGAAAGCCTTGACTGTTCTGTAAGGAAGAGAGAAAGGATTGATTCTCAGGAGACTCAAGAAGATAAAAAGAGATATTTGGCCTCAGACATTAGAGTTTGAGGGTTAGATCTGCTTTATTTGCTATTACCATGAAGAATCTCACTTTACAAGAGTGGCTAATGGAAGCCCATTGGTTTAGTTTCAGGAGTAATTCACTAACCATCTAGAATGTGTATTTCAAAGTGAGATAGCAGACAACTTTTTCTTTCCACTGTTACTATTTTTTCCTTGCAGTTCTTGGAGCTGGGTCAGGATCCTGGACTCCATAGTAGAAACAACAGCCACACCCAAGTTCCTTCCTGCGTATGAATTCTTCCCAAAAACATGACTTTCTCCTTCTTTCTTTTCAGAAGTTCTTTTCTTGCCTGCCCCAGAGTTAAAAGGGAAGTTTTATCCCCAGCTATATGCTAGCTGTGTTTCCCAGGTAACTTTTCAGCTGTGTTCCTTAGTAAATTCTCATCAACTTCGTCTGTTCAGATGATCGGCATCCCCATCGTGCAGTGCCATTGCTCAGTTATCACCCACTTTGATGCTCTCACTAAAAACCTGATTTGCCATCAGGTAACTATTCTATCTAACTAAGAGATGATCATTGGAGTTCTACATTTTAGCTAGTCTTGTGCTATGCAGAAATATTGCTCACATCCTCTCCTATGGAGCTCAAGTTCGGAACATAACTTTTTTATCTTTGTATAATATATTAGGAGTCATAATAAAGGATCAATAAAAGAAAATCATTGTGCAGTAATATGTACTCATGCTCACTTTCTTATTTCCCTTACTGCTTGCTACTGGTACTTTTTATTTTGGAAATTTGAATTGCTTCTTCTAGATCTCTAATAATAGTTAGTTGCAATGTGTACTCTGTGTCCTTGTTTTAGACTTTTCTTAACTGTACTTTCAGCAAAACACACAGCTTAAATTGCAGAGAAATGGCCTTAAATAATGCAGTGTCACTAAAGGTCTCTTGCCTGTGTTCATTATTGCTGATATTTTTCAGCTTTCTCACATTGTGCTGTAGTGGTAAATGCTTCCTTTATGCCTCTGACCTTTAATACATTCATTAAATTTAATGAGTTTAAAATTTAAAAGAAAAATCATCTTGCCTAACAGAATTATCAGTACTCTAATAAGAAAAAGAGGAACAGTTTCACAAACATGAACAAGTCTATACTAAACTACTTTGTACTCTTTCTACACACTATGATGTTCTGTTGATACAGTACGTTCAGTCTAATAAAAGTATAAGATATAAGAAAAAATAGCAGCAGCACTTGAATACCATTCTACCTATGTGGTGTGAGAGAATTTACCATTTTTCATGGTCTAGAAAGACACTATTTATGTCCAGTCATGACCACAAACCTATTACAAAGTGAAAAAGATGTGTTGTCAGAAGAGTCAAACCTGTTTTTTCATTTGGTCACTTTTTATTTTATAGGAAGAATTTAGTCACTGCTGCCATAGTTGCGATTACCAGTACTTCTTACAAATTATGACAAAGTAATATACTATGAAAAATTTGCTTGTTTGTCCTGTTCAGAAAAGTCTTCCCATTGCACCAGGCTAGCATGATGCACAGCCTTTTGGGGAGTGGGACATGCTCCCTGTACTATTACAAAGAGAGAAACTAATGCTACAACATCACTGCAGGGAAACCTCCTCTCCAGGGACAGACTCTGTAAACTGCCATCCCTCACTTTGTCAGACTGAAGAGCACCAAAGCCCTTCTCCAGATATGCAGATGTTTTTTTGGTGGAGGGAAGAGGCTCTTGCCTGCCATTTTTAGCAGTTATTTACCTTTTTTTTCTGCTGGGCTTGTGAAGGGCTGAATAAATTCAAACTGCAAACCTCATAGCTTCTGTTATTATTTTAGCAGTCAGAATGTTTGGGGTTTTTGCGTGCAGAAATTGCAAGAAGTCAATGTGATATAGCACAATATCAGCCATGACATTGTATGGAATTTTTCTGGACTAATTGCCCTCAGCATTATAGCGCTTGTGCCCATAGGCTCTTTGCCCCAGCCTCTCCTCAAACCTTCATGCTTGATCTCCCACCCTTTTCCTGAGCAAGGCATCCTGATACACGCATGTGGATTCATATGAGCAAACCCAGAAAAATACCATGGAGTCAAATTGTACTTGCCACTTCTGGATTATTCATTCTCTGTATAAGGCATATTTTCATCCGATTCTCTTTGCCTTGATCATTTAGATGGCAAACTCTTCTGGAACACGGGCTGGCTTGCAGAAAGAAGAATCACACTCAGCTAATTGCAAGGGTGCTACAGTGGCTGAGATAAGGATGAAATATAATCAGCAGATATGACTAAGAAGGTGTGACTACTGCTTATTTCCTCAAGATTTACATGCCATCTTGAGAACAACGTATTTAACTGCAGAAAATGCATGCATCTTTCAACGAAGAAGGATGAGCCATGTTCTTTAGATGCTAATTTAGTACAGATTTTCACAAGAAGGGGTCTTTTTAAGCAATGGATAAATTAGGTTTATATAGGCATTTAAAGGGTTAAATATGCTAATGTTGTCATCCTGTTGACGCTTTCATAGGAAAGTGGAAAAACAGAGAGAGGAGTTACCTCAGAGTAGTGCTTTGTGTGATTCATGGGAGGAATTTGAAGCAGAGCGGAGAATATGTGCAAAGCCACATGCATCTGATTCTTTCAGGTGTGATCAGAGGATAAAGATAACTGCATTGATCTTCTCCTGGACTTCTTCACATGACACCTCTGTATATTTGAAATTGTGAGAACCATAAGATGCCTGAATATTTTCTATTACAAATAAGTTGCATAAAAAGATGGAGACATCTTTTTCATTTAACATCTTACAACACCACTGCCTAGACAGATCTGCATACCTGATACATCAGCTGTAGCATCCTCTGAGGGGAAAGAGTGTTTGGTTTCTCTTTAATCCTACCATTCTTTAATCTGACACTGTAGCATGAGCCAACACTTAAATTTGGGGTTGCTTTGATGGGTTTTCATGCTTTATAACTGTTTTCTCTCTCTAATTCTTATACCCTAAACCTATGACTTTTTTTTCTGTTTTCAAACCCATATTTGGGTAGAAGTCATTCCAGCTTAATCTTATTGGAGAGTTATGAAAAAGGTTTTTATATGTATTCAGCAAGGGTTTTTTGAATTGACTCAATAAAGCTCAAATAGATTTACAGTAGGTATTGTCCATTCCATAATACTGCTCTGAACATAAACTATGGCATTATACTGAGATTAGCCAGCTTGACAGATGACTTCAGTCTTGTTTTGAATACATTTATTGACATGTTATTTTGATCTGAAAATAATAATGGGATGCTGGAAAGAGTCTAAATTTAAGCATCAAAGAATTGCTCAATTAACTTCAATAATCTTCAACCTTTATAATACAATTGCAGAATACATTAAAGATTATTTTGGAACTAGATGATTCTCTAACTGAAAATATTATTTCCATGGCTATTCAGAATATTAATTATTTACCATTGCCTTTTGTTATTAGTAAATTCAAAGCTGAGGAAAAGGCTAGATTACATGAAAAATTGATCATATTTTCTATTAATTCTTACATCTTTTTCAATTTTTATTTTGTTCATCAGATTTTACTGAGTGGAGGCATTATGATAATCTGCCCTGATTTTGGTTAGGAGGTACTCACTTTACTTTCCAGTATCTAATGAAACCTAGCAACTCCATCTTGTCTGATTCCTTTCCTCGGAATGACGTTAACACATGACTTTCCTCCTCTTGTCTTTGAGATGCCCCATGGTGTGTCCTCGTATGGAGTGCCATGACTTGTTATCTATATGTTGCTTTTCTAAGGAGTAGCCTGTGTTTAAGGTCAGTTCTTTCCACTTAACTGCTTTGTATCCAGAATATCTTGTGCTAGCATCATTATTGTCCTTTGTATTACTTTAAAAAGGTTAAAATCTTGGAAGTACATGCCTTTGTCATGGATATCTTCTACATATTTCTCTGTTCTCCTTGGCATGATAGTATTTTTTAAATAGTTAGCAATTTCAAATCCCTCAATTTTCTCAGTTCTAACTTCTCCACATGTGTAACAAGCCTGTTTCTTTTTATAGCATAAGTATCCAAAAACATAGACAGTGGTGGAATTAAATATTCATTCCATTGTGTTAGGATAATTTCATTTGGGTTACAGTACTCAAAATGCACTCATGGATTGCACTGGTATAAAATCTGATTTTTTGCTGACATTCATGTTGATTACTAATGGCAGTGGTTAGTCCTGGCTTATGCTAGGTTAAAAGAAAGCAGCACTTATCACAATGTCACTTTTAAAAAAATAATTAACAAATCTTTCCACTTTTTATTTTATATTCTCTTCTTATTTAATTATTTTTATGTACTTCATTGCCTCACTCACTTACCTACACAATCCTATTGGTCTGACCAGTGAATTTTGATTTTTGTTTTTCCCCACTTCTATTTACTGATCACTGTTTTTTCTTTTTGTTTACATCATTCCTGGCCTCCCATTACTTTAAAATTAAAATTTTCATTTTCTTTCCTCCTATCATTCAGGATTAGTAAGCAATACTTAACACCAGCATCCTGTAGCAGTCAAATCATGTTCTGCAGCACTGACTCCAGTCGCATTTACCCATAATGTCAGATTTTATTACTGGTTTTAATCCTTCCATATCCAAACTTCCTAAGGTCTGCTGATCTTCCTCACAGTGAAGTGAGCCAATGGTATACTAGGTATGAATGTCCAAGAATGTTTTTCATTAATTTTGTGGTAGTGTTTGGAAAGTAATTCCCCAGATTCCAGAAACTCACCTTAGTCTTTTTTCCCTTTCTCTGAATATCATTTATGCAGAAGAAAAGGCACAAAAATTATGATTAGAATTGCCAGCAGCATCACCACTAAAACAGCACACTGGGTAGGTGGCAGTCAGGCTAAGCTCAGGCTATATTAGAAAATTCTCAAATATATCTGCCAGGTATCATTGTGTCCCATGAAGTATTGCTATATATCCAGGAAACTGCCTCCGTGGTACACTAAATGGTTAGAAAATCCCCACTGCACTGGAGATATACAATAACTTTCTGGCAGGCACTTGTGATCCATTTTTCTATAGAGTAGTGATGAGATTATAACTATGAAGTTCAGGTTTTATTTAATTGCTGATGTAATTTCCTTTAACAGCATAGCATTTCTTTTAGTTAGAAAACCCTGAACAATATAAAATGTATTTTCCTTAGCAAGATGATTGCTGGTGAGAGACTGGCAGGAGGAGGACTGGGACTTTGCACTGTTCTCACAAAATGCATGGAATGACGTTGATTTTTACCCACTGAAAGTTAGTCCTACAACTTGCTTCTGCTGCATGGCAGGAGTAGAGGTGAAGTGTAAAATTTTTTGGAAGTCAGGGCATAAGTTAAGGTTCTTCACAAGTGCATCTACCCCAATGTCAAGCGCTGCTGCTGTGTCTTAGTGCCTCTCCAGCTGCATCCGTGGAATTAATGTGGTGATACATTACTGAATTCCTGAGGCTAGTGGGCCCTTTTGTAGACAAACTTGGGCTTGAAGGAAGATAGTCTTGCTTCTTGTGTCAAGCCTGGCTTGAGCTGACAGCTTTCCCAGGATACTCCAGCTACCCTGGCATTAGATCTCACGCTCCTATCCCATGAGCTGCTGTTTAAGTCTCCTTGCATCAGGACTTTGACAGGTTATGACAGAATCCTGCAGGTAATCCTCTCAACCTACATGCATAAAGATTTCTGTATTAAACCATTTTACTCCAGCTATCACTACTCCAGGCAAAAGAAGAGAATGGTGTAGGGGTTGAGGCCAAAATACTACAAAATCCGAAGAGCTTTGTGTATATTTTCTTCCATGTTCTGAATTGTGCATCAAATTAAACTTGCTCAAAAGTTAACAAACTTGTCCTAAATCAAAAGTTATGAAATGGAATTTATGGTTTCAAATGCATGCAATAACATTGATTTGCAATTTCTCATACAAAACTTTTTTTATTGGACTTTCTGTAGTCTGGGTCTCTATTGCAAGCAATAGCACAAATATCCTATTGGGCCTGTTCTCTCTTCTTTGGGTTGTATATGCAATAAAATAAGGCAGTAGTTAATGCAGCAGTGGAAGGTTCAGACTTTTCCAAAGTTTTTGCCAGATGATTATGAATGTAGAATTGCATTTCAACATGATTTCAGGAGTTTCCTGACTAGCAGTCACTGATAACCTCCATAATTAGGATCTGTTCAGTGATGGAGGTATTTTCAGCCTGGTGTCAGCTCTCAGACTAAGAACATCCCAGGTTCATGAACTGAAAGGGAAAAAACTAAGGTGCTACATGAAGAAAACTGCAATGAGGGAAGTTCTCTTCCACCAGCTATGTTGATTAACATATAGTGGATACTGTAGCAAAACAAGTCTTAAAGCAAAACAACTGAAAGTGGTAAGAGAGAGTCTATTATGTGAATCCAGATAAGAAAGGCTGCCAGGAGGTTTGTTTAGGGTAAAGGAATGGAGATAGAAGAGAATGAAATGAACACAGAATTAACACTGATCTGGCTTTTGTACTTCAGTCTTACCTATGTTTTTTGTTGGGTTTGGGGGTTTTGTGTTTTTTTTGTTTTGTTTTGTTTTTAAGAAGGATATAAATAATCAACCATGAAATGTAAAATAAGTGATTCCAGCATAACAGTCTCCTAAAGCTTGCTCCAATCCCACCTTCTTAATCACTAAAACTGTACGAAAAATGCAAATCACTGAACTCAAAAACTTACAGCCTCAGTAACTGAGGTAACAGGGTTTTGTTTATAAGAATAGCATAGCACTCTGCAGCATAAACCTTCAATTAATCCTTTAGTGCAACCTACGATGATAGACTGCATGGCATTATCAAATTCTGTTTTAGCTGTACCATAAACACAGCAAGTTAAAAGTGCTTCAGGCACCTAAAATGACATGTTTGAAATTTTTCATTGTGTTTTTCTGTTCCTCATTCAATTGTGTTAACAGGGGGAAAAAGGTGAGGGGGAGAAAAGATCAGAGAAAACCCACACAGGTTTTAAAATAGATTTTAAAGGCAAAGTTCTTTATTTATGTATTTTACTGTCTTTTTTCCCACTGTGTACTCATATAATCCTTTCAATCCTTGCCTTTTTATGTGGGTGTAGGTACAAATCCTTATCTAAGGCAGGCAAAATAGGTGTCAGTGGGAATGGTGTGGTGTCACTCTAAATACAGGTTAGATATAAAGGCTCAGATTTTACTTCCTAAGTTTTGGTGCTTACACTAGATTCAGGTTAAATGTGTAGGATGTGTCTCTGGGTCAGGAGAAACCAGGCTGCATCCCTATTTACTCAGGCAAGACACGAGTGTGCAGCACCCTCTCACTCCCTGTGTCCTGGCATATTGATACAAGGGTGGGAAGCCAGCAAACAGATTTGCTTCTCAGGATAGGAGGCATGTCATGCCCTGCCCACTGTCTCCATTTGACTATGAGATGCAATCATACCTCGCTTGGGTTTCCCTGATAAACCTCATAGAAATCTGCAGAGCTTAACCTTACTCTGGGCAAGCCAACATCTTTTCTTGACTATGAAGGAAACCAGGACCAAATATACTTTCAATATAGAATATTTAAGCAAATGTCTAAAGTTAGGTGGGAAGAAACTACTGAAAAGCTCTGTCTTGGGGGGAAAAAAAGAATGTATATGAAATATATACAGGAAATTATCTAAGACCTACATTTTTTGTCCTTATTCCTAGTATGTAGCCTGAGGCTGAATTCTGCTGACACTGAATGGATGTTTGGCATAAGAATTCACTTAGTGCACCTTAAATATGATGGGGCCATTTCTTTGTCTGTTTTTACTAGGGTGACAAGAAACAGAAGTGTGTTTCTTCAGTTTATTTGGATATCTTGAAACTTCTCAGCCAGGGTTTCTGTTCCCACCTCCCTCAAGAGTGTTTATTGCTTTGTATTACTCTCTGTCTTCAGAGTCTTCCTACTGTTGTTATTGTCTTCCTACTCTTATTCACAAGATATACAGGCATATATGCATTCCGTGTGCTGCAATGCAAACTATGCCTTCCGTGTGCTTTACCCTAACAGGAGTATGTGCATGCAAGAGGACCAAGGATCCTTAAACTTAATTTTATTCTGAAAAAATCCTGAAGGCCCTGAAGAACATGTGCTAGATGATTTTCATTCCACTACTTTAAAACAGCGCTGATAATGAAATGTCCTGTAGGGATGGCTCTAGAGAGACAAGGAGTCAGTGTTGCAATGCAATGATGGCAGAGCTTGTGGTGCTTTCAGCATGTTATTGCTACTGCATTACATTCTTAGAGATAAAAGGAGCAGAGCAGGTACAGGCTTTTTGACCAGTATTGTTGGAGGGTAGTGGTTGTGATTTCTGCAGTGTGGGCTCCTCTCAAGCTATTCTGTGAATGACAGAACCTAGGAGAAAATGCTGGCTTTACCCAAGAGAAAATGAACTCACAGATTTCTTGGAGTGTTATTTCTGGAAAACAACATCTTCCCTTTAATACCTCTCACATTTCTGGAAGACCCAGCAGGCATCGAAGTGCTAAGGCATGTTATGTTTTCAGGCACCTGTGAGGATAAATTGGTTGTGAATTTTGTTTTCTTTGAGGTAAGTGCCCCCAGGACAGAAGATGAAAAATTAGTCCTCTGGGGTTTTTTAAATGTTTTCTGTGTAGCTAAAACAGAATAAAAAAAAAAAAACAACAACACTGCTAAGTGTCTTCCAGTGAAAAACTAATCTGCATAGAAAAATAATTCCCAGATTAATTCTCAGATTCCATTTGTGTGTGTGTGTGTGCGCCTTTTTTTTTTCTTCTCCAAACCGGTGCAGTGTGCTGCTAGGCATCTCATTTTACTTAAAGTATTTCTGTGGATGATAAACTCCAGTCTTGCATGTGTGATTTCAGAAAAGCTTTTGTTTTCTTTCAGCATTTTGTGTCTCTGTTAAGATGGGCTAATCAAAGGTATGAATTCACTGCTCTCTTTCTCTCCTGTTGGCACAGGGCCAAGTAGTGTGTACACCCTACTACCTGCAGTCACAACTACAGCTAGACATATGCCCCCTCCTTCTTTTCTATCTCAAAAATCATAATTCCTTTCTCTCACCCTTTATCTTATCTCCTCAGATTATTAACATTGTGGGGCAACAATATTCTTTTCTTTGTGTTTTTACTGCAACTAGAATAATGGGATGCTGATCTGTCATAGTTTCTGGGAAAAATTGAACTGCAATAAACTATTTATGCATAATACAAGGAAAGGATATGACTCCAGCTAGCAGGGAAGCCACCAAAGACATTATTTTGTCTATTCCAGGAATGGAAAGAGAAGACTTGTGCTGTTCAAAAGACCTTATCTTTCTTTTATATTAATTTTTTTTCTATTATGAGTTGTTCAAGTGCAGCCTAAAGGAGTGTCTGGATTTCTAATACAATGACCATGTTGCTAAAGGTCTTTTTCTAAGCCTCTGGTTATGTTCTCTCTTAATCCCAGGCATTTTTTCTCCTGTTCCCTTCCCCAGTACAACTGGCACTGAGGGAGCTACCAGGACGCTCCCATCCCTGAGACCTAACCAGTCCAGTCAGTGTCAGGGAGCTCATTAGACTGCTAAGTATCAAGTCTTCTTGTGCTGTCTGCATTTGGTGCCATGCCATGTCATATACAGGCTATTTTATTTTTAAAATTCTCTTGGTTTTCTGTCCTTCTGGCTTTCTTGTCCAAGGGTTTCATTCATAAATCCTACTGTTAGCAGGCAGAAAGGGTTGGTAAGTGACAATCTGGAATAGCTCCTGCACCCACAGTCCTTGGCAAGCTGGGAAGAGGCTGGCCTTTCACTGATGATCCTCTTTGTCTTCCTGAGTATGAGAACGACAGAAAATGTTAAAAAGAGCTTTTTTCCTTATTGTCTGCCTGGTTAGAGAGAGAAGTGGGAACCAGCAGTGGGGTGGGTGCCTCTTTCCCTGCACATCCCTAGGTACTGCCCTGGCTATGTGACGGGGGAAGCAGAGTAAGAGCTGAGCCAGCTCCCAAAACAGTCTCACATGTGCTCACACCTCTTTCCCATGACAAGTGGATATCCCTATTGATATGTTACATTTGCCCTCTTTATAAAGAATTCCCACAGCACTGCCAGCAGTGGAAATGGATTTATTGCCAAATGGGCATTATCAATCCCACACCATATGTAGCAGAAAATTGGCTGCTTTAGAAGAAAAAAAATGAATGCTTTTGCTGGTACTACTCAGGCAGAGGTAGATGAAAGCCAGAGGAAGAGGATCAGCAAAGTTGGCATGTAATGACATTAAGTTCCTTTGAAAATGGCTGAGGTGTGCAGTCTCACAGGTCTTTGAATTTTACAGGAAATCCTTGTTGTGGTGTCAGGTGTTGGCTGCACACTTTACTATGGTTGTTTATCATTTTTTCCACTTGTTAAATTTGTTTACATAGCTTCATGTATTGTTTTATATGAATATTTGCATTTATAACTTAAGATCACTGAAAAGGAGAAGTAAGGAAGCAGTAATGTGTACTCTTGCGTACATTTTCTTCCTTTGCTGTGAGGAAAAGTAGTAAACATGATATTTAAAAATATCCAGAGGTCTTGAGTGTCACTTTTGCAAGAATCATTGAGTGTTGTAGATGAAGTCTTTGATCTCCCAGGGGCTCCTTCAACTAAGCTTTAATGAACGTGTTACCTAACTGTCCTTCAAGAGCAGCCATGATTATTATTTTGTCGTGTAACATTTCACAAACCCAAATGCTGAGATTTTTCACCAGAAATGTTTGTTTTATCAGGCTTCTAGCTCTGATTTGCAATGGAGCAACATGTTCTGCGCTGCTGGAATACAAGTTTAATTGTTAAATGTTTCAGGATGGTCAGTATATACAGATGAGGTAGATTTGCCTGCAGACCAGAAAATATTGCTGCTCATCAGCTGACCTGGCTGAATCGCCGAGTCCCTGATCTGCAGAATGTGCTGACATGCAAAAGTTGTGATTTTCGAAATGGTCAGGCATGAGCTGTCTGAAGACCCATTTTCCCCTGGTAGTTTCTGGGTGGAATGAGATGGGTGTATGCAGGAATCCTGTATGAGATAGGTGTTCATCTGTGGCAGAAGCACACAGGAGACTTGTGAAGCTCCTTTAAGGCAGATATTACTTCTAAACGAGGCAGCTCGGGAGCAATGCAGAGTTATGACACAGTCAAGAGTAACTCATGAAATCCACAGACCCCATGATTCCTCTACCAAGACACATATACCACCTAAGGTGAGCTATCAATGGCAAGTAAGAAAACCTGTCCAGAGGTGTCAAAATCCATTAAAACTGAATGATTTTCTATAAACTTCCTAAGTTTGGGGAATAGCTTCCAAAGAAATGTACAAAAGCATGCTTCATGGGGTAACTTCAGGTCAGCTCTACTCATAACCATAGTCATTAATTCTTGGTATTGTCTTTCTAGAGATGGAAACCTCCATAGCTACTCTTCTCAGTCCGTTGGCTTCACTTCTGGCTGAGGATCACTATGATTATGATGAAAAAATGTTTTCTCACTTGCCTTACACTAAACTTAACAAGAGCTTTTACTTGTATTTTCTGAACTAAAATACAAGAAAAAGAAGAAACAAGTTTGATGGAGTTTGTTTTGTGGGTTTTTTTCTGGAGTTTTCCACTGGTTATTTAGTATGTCATATTTAGTGCTTTCCAAAAATGCTTAAAATTATATATTTTAAAGCATCTTCAACTTCAGGGCAAACCAGGGAATACAAAACCTGGGCTACTTACAGGATTTATGCTTCAGTTTGCCACCAGCCAGATGGATTGGTGACTTGCAGGTGGGAGAGATTAGAAGAGAAGCAATGAATCACAGGGGCAGCCCCTGGTAGAAATGCCTCTGAAAGCTCAAATGAATATTCTTAACAACCATCTATTCAGGACCTCAGCCTGCAGCACCCACTCTGCACAGCTTACTTCATCTTACTTGCTCATGAGAAACAAAGCACTTGGCTTAGCAGATTTGTCAGCAGTGCTGCACTGCTCACAACTAACCTCCATTTTCTTCCAAATAGGAATAAATCCTTAAAGAGAGCAACAAAATGTTCTCACACATCATATGGCAAATGATGGTCCAGAGTCAGGGTGTGATATTTACTAACCAGAAGAGAAACGTCTGTGTGCACACCCATTCCCAAAGAAGAAAAAATTCTTATTTATCTTTTCTTAGTACTTAAATTAAAACTACGAGTCTCATTTGGCATCTCCAGTGTAGCACATACCCAGCAAAGATTTCAACAGCCTCAGGAACACCACCGGTGTCCTGATCTAATGCTTGACAAAGGTTTTAGTGCTGTGATCAATGGAAAAAGCAAGTTTTCATGCTAAAAACTGGATAATCTGATTTTAAAAACAGCTGTCTTTGTCACTACCATGAGTTCTTGATGTGTCTTACCCATCTGTAAATTTTCAGAGTGTGTGTCTCCTTACATCTTTGAGCCCATATGAGGTGCCCTTATGCACATTACTGGGGAGCTGGTGTGGGACCAGCAGCCTGGCTTTGGTGGAGCTCTCTGCTCCATTCCTCTGCCTCCTGTTGTTGGGGTCCTCAAGCAGGAAAGCCTTGTGGTTGGATGGCTCACTTTAAATGTCAAGCAAGATACTTTCATTTTAGGAAAAAGATTCTCAGCATGCTATTTTCCTACAGAAAATGCCAAGGCAAATTATAGAACTTAGAAAAGAAAAATAAGGAAAAAAAAGGGTCAGCAGAAGAAAAAAAAACATTGAAAGATTCATGAGGGTTTTGATTACAGACTAGCATCTCTAGAAGGTGAGAAAGTATGAGCTTTCAGCAGCTGAATTACCCCACTGTCAGCAGCTACTTGGTGATTACTCTGCCCAGGTCCAGGTCTCAACATCAGGCACCCATTAAGCAGCAGTGCATCACAATCTTTACTCACATGGTCCTGCTTTTGCTCTGCTCACTCATTTCCTGGAGCCTACCCTGATGTTCTGATGCCTGTTTTGATTATTCTGGAGAGCATTCCCACTCATTTCATCCTTGGAACCCATGTAGTTTTAAATTTTTTTCGGTTGTTCATCTTGATTGTGGCCTTTGTCACTTGCTTCCACTTGACTGTCAATGCAACCTACAAAATACATTTATTGCCTTGTCCCTGGCAACCTTGCAAGAATTTTTCCCTTGTTGTTCAGTAATCAGGGTTTCTTGTGCCTTTCCTTGTCACAGCAACTACTAGTGACCAGGCATAAGGCAATGGGGCAGGTGCAGCACTGGGCTTTGATCATTTACAGAAATGCCTTCTTTCTTGCTTTGTGTGGCTTGTAACTTCTGCAATACTTGAAGTCAGATAGAAATAAAGAAATCATAACTAATTAACCTATAATAGAGGCCTATTATTTAACCAGAAATCCCTTGTACACTAGAAGGAAAGTTACACTATTGAAGAAGAAACTAACCTGGGAGTTAGTTCCAGTACTGAATCTGAATAGAACTGGTAGAAGGTTGAGATTATAGCTTGTAACTGCCTATATTCATTACTTCTTCTTGATTTTTTCACTTCACATGCAACATGATTCATAGCTTTGTACTCCATTGTATAAAATAAATATTTGTTGTGCTAGAAACACTGATTCTGAAGGTATTTGACAGTTTGTTTCTCTGCCACGTTGTTCTTCCTTTACAAAAAAGACAATGAACTCCTTTTACAAGGGACTTCTGTGAGTCTTCTTGGCATATACCTTGTTTGGAATTCAGATTTTTGTATTATTATCATGGGATCAAATCCTGCTGCTCTTATTCAGTCAAAATTGCCACAGATTTCAACAAAAGCCTTGCCTAAGTAGGGTGTGAAAATCAGGAAGGAAGGTCTGGATTTTTGCCAGTACAATATTTAAAAAGTCAGAGACATCTGTGTTACTTTCTGTTCATAACATCTGTGGAGAGAATTTTCAAAAATATTGGTATTGCTGTGGGAATTTAGGAACAGGGATGGAAATATGTGTTGTGCCATGGGGTTCAGTTTCTTACTTTGCTGATGGCCATGTAATAGACACGTACCCTGTGGTGACCCAGCAACAGAAGCCACAAAACATCCTCCAATATTGTATCAGAAGCTTAAGAATTTCCATACAGAAATCAAAACCCACTAAAATCCATAATGGGCCACTGAAACAGAGTAGGCAAGATCCAAAGCTAGCATCAGTGCCTTGAGTGTCAGCAGCAACTGCTGAAATTTGGCTCCAAGCCTGTCAGTGGTACTGCTTGCTGCAGTGTTGTTAGGACACCCAAAATGCTACTGCAGTCCACACTCGGAAGGGCTTTATAGTGCACGTTTGAATACTAATTACCCCTTCATAACTTAACAGAGTTCTCAAAAAAAAAAAATTATCTTCATGCCAAGTTTGCAGACCTTCAGCCACTTCTAACCTTTTGCAGTTTTGTTAAATTTTAAGGCAATATCCACATTACTGGTGTAATTGGAAGTGTCAGTGATCTCTAGATTGTTGTTTTCCTGTAAATATTTAAGAATTTTATGCTTGCAATTATTCAATAAAAATGCTTACAAATGTGAGATATTTACAAATACGTTTGGAATGGGAACTTCAGCATGTTGGAGAAGGACAGCTTAAGGTTACTATATGAGTAACCTTCATCCATGTAAGTCTTGCAGCAGGCTCAGGTTAGCCAACTTCACTTGCAGTATCCAAGGTACTTGTTTAATTGCTATACACAACCAGAAGTCTGAAAAAAATAAACAGCTTTTATTTATTTATTTTTTTTACAGTAAACTAGTAACTACAGTAATCATCTTTGACATTTTTTGGTTTTGGGGGGTTGTTTTTTTCAGTTGAGGTTTTTACCTTTAGGAGGAGTTAGAGTGAGCAAACAAGTTGGACAGCTGAAACATTGCAGTTTAGCATCAACAGAATGATCCTAGTCAAACTGCCCACTCAACCCAAAATCCCTTGCTGCTTTCACTGCTGCTTTACTGCTTTACACAGCACAGAAGTATTCCCTAGTCTAGAAAACAGACCAAAGCTGGTCCTGCTCAAAAGAAAAGCAAAGACTGTGATAAAACTCTTTTTTTCCAAGCGAAGAATATGAGAACACTCACTATTTCTGGCATTGCCAAAGAAAGATCTGGTCTTTAAAGCATATCTGACAGTGATAATGCAGTATGAAACTGCTTCAATTTTGAAATCATTGCAATTTCCACATCTAATGCGTGTACAGATTGCTTATGAGGCATTCCTGTGAAATGTATTTACCTGAACATCAGGCCAGACTCAGTGCCTTAAAGCACGCACACAAATGAACCTTTAGTAAGTATTACACCCAACACCCTCTGTTTCAGCAACAGTGGTAAAAAAGCTAGTGGTGACAAAAAATCTCATGCATGTCCAGCACTGCTGGGGCAGTTCAGTCCTGGCTAACAGCATGGGGTTTCCAAACACAAAGTGCATTTCTGTTTGCACATGCTGTCTTCATTAAGAAATCTTTTTACAGACTAGTCTTTGTGAATTTTGCCACTGGCAATACAATGCAGGCTTCTCATGGAACACAGTATGGTGTCTTATGAAGACTTCTTTATTTTTGCAGGCCCTCGAGTCTTCCACTTTCATGATTTTTTAAGGGTACATCAAAATATGAACAATTAAAAAACAGGAGATGAATATCAAAAATACTTTTTGCTGTTGTGTTGATGGTCAGAGTCTTTAATGATTTACACTAAGGAGCCTGTATCTTCATTATCTTCCTTTAATGAAAAACTACAGGAAACAAAATTAACAACATCAGGCAAGAGGTCATTGTCAAATTAGGCTGAAGTCTAACCATGAATAGTAGCCACAAGTTCACATCAAACAATAATGACTGGGTTTCCTTTGCATCAGTAAAATGTTCTCTATGTAGGGGGCTTGCTCCTCTGAAATCCTGTTGAAATAAAGAGGAAATGGGCTGTGATGTTCCCTCCTAACAGGGGCCAGGTGTGCAATGCCAGGTAGGAAAAGCTGAGCAACTGTATGACTACAGATGCAAACCTGGAGCTGGGCTATTTTGTTACAAACAAACCAGAAATGAGGGAACATGTTGTTTGATGTGTTGCTGTATTGAACTTTTTTCTAAAACTGAAAAATAGAAGTTCTTATGCCTGTCCTGCTCTTGCTTCTGGTACTCATCTATTAACCTGGTCCAGATCCAAGTTGCTGTTTATTAAATTGTAACTGCAATAATGATTCTCTCCTGTAAGCATGCAGAAAATTAAAATAAAAATAAATTTTCCTTTCAGTAATGTAAGCTTCAGTAAAGATGGACTCCTACAGGACAGTGAGAAGCACAGGAGTAAATTATTCCACTGTGATGTTTAGCTGCCCAAATAATGTGTCTTGTATAAGCAAAGTATAAAGGAAACTCTGGCACAGTCCTGTCCATCACTGCAGCTCAAGTGCTGAGCTGTCAGCTGCAGTGTGGGGATGGGAAAATGAGAACAAACTCTTATTCTGACTACTGTATAGTAGCAATTCATATATTAATCTTATGAGTACAGATGCAATGTTAGAAGGTTATCTGTCCATTTGCTGGTAATTAGCAGAGGTGCTGGCACTTTTTGTGGAGGGAGAAGAGGGCAGGAGCGCAGGAAGCTGGAAATTTTCCATAGGTACTTCAGAATTCACAATGTGATCACTGCACCTACCTACGTGTACTTGATCCAGGGCTTCTGTATTTGGCACCCTACCTATGCTAGTAATAGCTATTACCTCTTTGGAAAACTTGTTTTGCTCACATCTTTTGACCATCATGGCTACAGCAAAGCTACTACTATTACTTTGATACATAAACACAAGCTCTCACACACAGAGAGTTCATTTTTACAGATCATATTTATAAAATAACTTCCTCAAGTGTTTTCTGAGGCCTGAAATAATTGCCAGATAAGTAACAGCAAATTATAATGATGAAATCCCTAGGCCAAATTCATATGGAAGATACCTTGATCACTGTTCAGTATTCATGTGAAAACAGATCCTGAAAATATAGAAGGATTTTTTGTTTTGAACTTTGGAAACCCTGAGGGGCACAACAGAAATTAGGTCCTTACTATACCAATCAATAAGAAACAATTTGCAGAGCTGTCCCTGTTTGGAGAAAAGAAAAGTGAAATTTAAAACAAAACATTCCTTGCCTCAATTTTGCTGAAGAACAGAGACATGGAGCTATTAATTGGTTTGCCCAGTGCCATGCAGGGTTTGTGGGACTGATCAAAGAACAGAAATCAGGTCTCTAGAGTGCTGTTCCTCTGCCTCAACCACAAGATATTCCTCTATTTTAAATACCTGCTGATCAGCTCTCCTGGATATAATGCTGGCTGAAGTGTCACAACTGCAGTATGTAAATGGAACTATTCAGTGTTCATCAAAGCCAGATGAACAGATCAAAACTCCCATTCCTCAGCCTCAGGGCTTTAGATACCACTTTCTTAGTATTTAGAACAAAATTAAATGGAACAAATTCTGTGAAACTTGATAATTCAATAAATCCCCTTGCAAAAGTGGACAATCTGAATAAAACATGGACATGACCAGGGGGTATCCTACCTTTATATTACTCCTTCAAATGTAATTTCATTCAACAGAGAAGGTAGATCTCTGTTGATTGCATTTTTGATAAGCACACAGAAAAGTGGTCCAGATTTGCTCTGTTTGCTGCAGTACAGCTATTCCCAGCGCCAGAAGGACATGCTGTAGGCAAAGGCTCTCCATGCTACCCTCTAGCATGTGGCTTTCTTTATTTCACCATGCTCAGTACCCTGGATTCACCATTGATACATGTCATGGTCTGTATGACAGGACAAGGGAGCAAAAACTGCCCATCAGAAGATTTGAACTGCTCTTTGGTGTGCTGCAGCTGTGTCTTCTCATGTGATTGCATCCCTGTAGAGCCCTGATAGTCCAGCTGGGGGAGAAGCAGAGGAGTTTTGTATGTTAAAAATATGTCCATGGAGCTGGCAAGATGTTGGTAAGGCTGAATCACAACTGATGGGAGAAGAGCAGTATGGCTGTCCAAGGCTAGCCACACTGCAGAACCAAGCCTGCATTCTCCTCTCCAACAGCTGGGGCCAGAGATGTTTGGCCATGTGCCTGTAGTGTTAGACAGCCCCTGGCAGATCCTCTGCAAAGGAGAGTTGAGGGCTCATTCCCCACATGGGAGACCTCAGCTCATTCTTCCCTGGAAGTAAGATATCTAACTATAACCTGAGAGTCAATATTGTGCAACTCTTTAGGGAGACAGCAGTGATTTAAGAAATGAAATGTGGAATTTTTAAATGGTTTCAATGATTGGTATTGGAGTTTTGCCTTTAAAAATGTGACCTAAGGCAGGAGGCTTCAAAAATCCAGCCTTAAACCCAAAATCCTCAAGGGTCTTTAGACAGCCAATTCCCAGTGGCATAAATTGCTTTTGAAAAGATATTTTATGTGTCTAGGTCACACAAGTATTTTCTAAAATGCAGCATTGCTACTATGGATAATGGACTTTCTGCATGTTTACATTTCAATGAATTTATCTATCTAATGGAAAAAATTTCATTTTATTAAAAACAAACAAAAAACCCAACCAAACAAAAATCAGCAACAAAAAATAGACAATATTTTGCCTTATTTATTTATGTATTTATTTATGGCACTTATTGAGAAATGAATCTCAGTCCAGGCCTACAGTATTTAACAGATTACACACATAATAGTTGTAGGATGCTGTCCACAAATTATAGGCTTTGGTCTACTTACCCATGAGTAATTATGACAAATTTGGCTAGCTTACCTGGAAACATTTTATTTGAATTTTGGACTCCTTTCAGACAGCTGCATGCTTTTCCTCCTCTGGGTACCACTCACTAATATGTGGCTTTGAACTGCAAATTAGAATTCTGCCTACCGTGACCAAAGTTAATTTTTGAACTGTTTCTTCTTTTCCAAAAGTCTCCTCCTCTGGGAGATAAATTGCATTTTATGTTAAAAAGAGGGAACAAGAATCAATTTACACCAGCTTGGTGACTACAAAAGTGTGATGTATCATGAGAGCTGGCAGCACTGCAGCTGCCTGGACTTCCCTCGCTAAAGCTGCTGCACAAAGTGACTCACTGAAGAGACAGGAATATCTGGTCCATAGTGCTCCCAGTCTTCAACCAGGGCATGCTGATCTGTGTAGGTTTGTGTTCAGGAGCTGTGCACGGTGCTGCTACCCACTGGTGGTGTTCACAGCAGCTGAGCCCTTCTATCATCAGCACAGTGCTTTAGTCTCAAGCCATTGATGCTGAGCAAATATGTCGTTCAGTGCCTATGTTCTGGCACAATATGCTGCTGGGAAACCCCACATGCCCTTGCACAGGGACCCAACTAATTTCTCTTGCTGAGGTAGTTGGGAGGGCAGCGAACTGTACAGTGATGGTTTTGCTTTTGTGGATAAAGCCATGATGTATATTTCTTACTAGATCAAGCTGACTTGTAAACCCTGGAAAGCTCAGTGAGGCATTACAGACACTGCTTGTACTGTCATTCCTTGATTCACGATCTCTAAACCAGAAACTCAGTTTGCCGTGCTGAAGTTCTCATCCCAGCTGCAGTATCTAGAAAGAATTAGTGCTGTTTCACTGATTTGGCCTTTGATGCTTTTAGGCACTGGAGCTAGTAGGAATCTTTTCACTATATTGATTTTTATGCCTTCTAACTGTGTGGTACTAGAGTTTGTAAAGAAAAGGATGTGTATTATTAGTAACAACTGGATTTTGTTTAGTATCAAATACTCTATAATGTTTGATAGTCAAATATATGCCTCTCAATTAAAAGGGTAATTTGTTAATCTTAGAACAAATTTTCAAATGTGAATTATGGTATTTTTAGCTCCAGCCACTGTGTTTATTCATCGCCATATCACATGCCCTCCTTGTACACCTTAGCTGCAAATGTCACATGTGAAGGATTAATTATGATTGATAAGGGAGTTGCTTTAATGTAACTTCATCTGTTGAAATACTTTATTATCTGAACCAACTCTTTCTCTTAAGAAACATATCGCACACACAAGACAGTTAAAAAATTTTTCAAATGGTAGAGTCTTTGTATGATGTGTCAAAAGATTATGTTGGCTCCTCAGATAAAGTGAATCAAAAACCCCTACATATTGTCAATTTCTGCCCCCTCTAGCCAGCTTAAATTCATACTAGAACTTCATGCTGCAGGTGCATTTTATTAATTTATATTGTCATTTTGAGATTTCATTCATAATGAGCCTGTTCAGGTCATGCTGGTATTTCACTCCTTGACCTAATTCCACTGTTTCCCTAGAGTGTCAGGACCAAACTAGTGACAATTGTTCCTCTTTTGTCTTCAAATAATACTTGGAGGCATCAACCTACACTTGAGTTGAAAAACCTCTTGAATCTCTGGTATCTTCATTTCTCTATGTCATTTCTGCATAAAAACAAAATGAAAAACCTTTTAGAGGTAACTATTGCCTAATAAAATACACAGATGAGGCTTAAAAAGCATATCAAACCTATTTGCATGTCTTCACTTCCTATTCCACCCTCCAAAAGATTACATAATTCCTAGTAAAAAGTTCCAGTGATGATGATCCACCATATCTATGTCTGTGCCACATTATTTTAGTGACATAGAATAGTTCCTAATTTTGCCTCTGAATCTTCTTTGTTGTAATTGTGAACCCATTACATCATATCCATAAAAGTAATAACAAGTTGTTCCCTTCTCTGTTGCAACTGTCTACATTTTAGGGCTTCTTCTGAGATAAACACAAATTATCTCAATCACTATTCACTCATGATGTTTCTTAGATTTCTAATGTTATGTTGTTCTTTCTCATGCTTTCCAGCTGCCCCAGATTATTCTTGAAATGTTTGGTCCAAAACTGGGCATAATACTCCAGCTGAGTTCTTACCAGAAGAGCATCTTTCAGGTTTTACTCCTCTTTATGTAATCCAGGGTGATTCTTTCCTTCCCAATAGCATTGACTCATGTAAACAGGATCACTCATTGTAATTACTAGAAGTTGTTCCAGAACTTGCTGTCCAGTTCAGTGTACACTCATTTGCCTAGTGCCTGTCTGAGTGCAGCACATTGCACTCACCCCTGCTGGGAACCATCTTGATGTTTTTTTCAGAAAGCTTCTCCAATCTATCACGAATGTTTTGTATTCTAATCCCATTCAGCCATCAAAAACTTGCCAACAATTTACTCACCTGACTTAGGCTCACCTTAGCTACTTAAATACCTGTTTAAAAATATCTGTGTATTAGTGATGTATTATATATCATTATATATCATGAAGATTTGAGCTTGTATCAGCTCTGAGTCACAGTGCAGCTTGCTGTGTGAACATACCCTCAGTTTATGGCCTTGATGATCAACAGAGAACATTTTCCACTTAGCTAGAACTTCCTCAGCCTTACAGTATCCCTGGAGAAATTTCACTGACTCTGTGGTATTATTAATTTTCCCCAGATGACTCCTCCATTCTTTATACAAGAAGCGCTGGCAGAGTCATATTTAGCAACTACATAGCTGTTGAGGGAGAGCAGCACAGCCCTATTCCTGCCACAGGACATGGATCTTATGCTGCACCAGCTGCAGTTAACTGGAACACTTTTCTCCCTTTTTCTTGCCTCTTTGCCATCTTTCTCTCCCTTTTCTCTCTCTCTGTTGTGGTTGTTTAATTCCTCTCCCAGATAAAGTCTGGAAAGGAAAGAATGCTGAATAATGAGAAGCCACAAGCAGTTCCCAGTAAGCTCTCAGGCTTGTCTCCCTTTCTTTCCACTTGTTCAGCAGGATGTTTAGATTACAGCTATGTCGATTTTGTCTTCCTGCTATAGGCTAATGAATTTGAGTCTGCTGAAAAGGTACCATAAGTAAGGCACATGGATGATGTTGAGAAGCTTCTCTTAAATATTTCATGGCTTCCTCCTTCCCTCTCTTATCTCACTGTGAAAATGAGCTGCATTTATAAGCCATTCACCCAAACATTTTTCCTTTTTGCATTCATGGCCAAGAGGAGTCTGGGGACAGTGAATGCTCCCACAGCTACTGTGCAAATAGCTGCTCATACTCATGTCTGCCAGGATGGGGCTATATTGCAGCTTTGAAGTTGCTTGATGGGTTTGTTTGTATGTTCACATTTTTATATGCATATTTATTGCCTAGAAACCTACATCATCGTTTTGTTGAGAAATCTGGAAGAGAAACGTTTAAATGGCAAAATCACAGCATGTCCCCATGGCAACTCTTATAGGTGACAAGTTCAGAGGTAGTGGATTAGAGTTGTTTCTCTGATGAAACACCAGATGTGGCAGACAGGACTTTGACCCTGACAAGAGGCTCTCCTCTTTACAGATGCTGGTCTTATTCATGCCCCAGCCAATGTTAAGAAACCACTTATATGTAGAGACAGTTCGAAGCTTCTTTGATTTCCCACCTGAAGGTGTTGTAATTTGCACCCTGATCCAGGAGTTCCTCTGGACTTAGAGCAGCAAAGGGCTGCCCCATTTCTGTCTCTGACAAGTCTCCTTGGTTTGACTCCTGTGGAGAGTCTGTGGCCTCAAGAACTATATATTACTTCGTAGTTCCCTGCTTTCACTAGTATTTCTGAAGATTATTTTGCACTGGCATCAGTGTTGAAGCAGAATGGGCTGGGGAGCAGTGGGAAGTGCTGAACTTTCGGTAATCGAATATTTACTGAAATCCCTTATTAATATAGGACAACTTTCTTCTGTCCTCAAAATCTTCTGCTAGCAGCTGCATCAGAAGGGATGACCAGTAACATCTGTTGAATACACATATTTTTTGACAGCGTTGTACAAAGTGACTATGTTGTGTTTAATATTCTAACTTTGGAAAGAATGGCATGAAAGCACGGGGTGCTAAAGGAAATTGCATATTACAGATGCACCCCCTGTATTCTCCTGCTGTCCTTGCCATTGCAACAGCTGTAGCCAGCAGCAGTACCTGTGCTGGAGCAGTTTGAAATGGGAAAGTTTGGACATCTGTTGCTGTTTTCCTGCAGGTCTCAAAGAAATTGTCCTCATCTTCAAGAGATGAGCACAGAGACAGTGCTTGAAGAGAGCTGCACTGGACAGGGTTGAAATCGGGGATGTGTACAAGGTTGACTTCATTATTGAGTTGTTTGATCAAATTGGAACTGGCATTTTTGTCAAAGTATCTAAAGGACAGTTAACAGTACCTGGAGTGCTCTTGTCAAGTACTTAAAAATATAGGGAACAAATACATAAATAACAGCGGGACTGAGGAAAGCTTTAACATACATAAGAAATCTGGTCCAATCAAATCCTTTATAGAAATCCAAATAGAACTCTTGGGGGAAAAGTACAATAGCCTGTAAGACTCAAAGGACAATTGTGACTGCTGCGAAATAAAATAAAACAAGATGACAAAGCCTCAGAGCAAAACAAATGCCATTTGACTCTTGTTCTAGATGTAAACTTGATACTTTGAAACTTGTAGCCTTTTTCTTCTTTCCTGGAGATCTCCTTTTGCATTGAAAGCCTGTTTTGGTTGCTGTGAACCAGGTCTTTTGTTACACTAATATGCCTGCATATAGGGAAAAACTGTACCATAGCCAGGGGTTTTGAGCTAATCAGACGGAGCATTTAACTAGACCTTTATGACATGATAAGGTGTCCCAGGAAATAACTGCTCCCCAGGCATCCTGGTACCAGTGGAGCTGTGGGTCTGAGGAGGGTTCCCTGAGACAGGTGACAAAGGTAAAGTTTTGTGAATTGCTCTCCAAGTTGGTTGTGTGAGGAGAAAAAAAAGAACAGATTCAAAAAACAAAACATAAGAGGAAATGAAAGCAGGGATATTTAGCACAAACCCCTTTGGGAAGGCAGAATCAGAGATCTCTGAAAATGGTGATTGATTCTGTTTTGCTCCTGCTATTTTCATTGAAATAGCATTCCCCTTACAGTCTTTGTAAATAGAGGAGGGCACCAAAGGAACCACTTGACTAGCATCATCTGTTTATCTTTGAAAGGAATACAAGAGAACTAGATCCAAAATGCTGTCTATGGCCTCAGGTGAAAGGACGACAAAAATGCTTGTGTAATTATATTCCTCGCTTTGGGCCCTGCTATTATCAGAGGGCATGCGACTGCCTCTCCCTTCCCGCAAGCTCTTTCTGAGACAAAGATAGAGATTGTGTATCACTAGCACTCATAGTAAAGAGCCTTCTCATCAGACAGTTGGCATTTATGAAGGAAATGGAAAAGCTCAACAACAGCAACACTGCTGAAGAATAGAAAATCATTGCACAAGCATAAAAGGCTTATTGTTTTCATAGCAGTTCATTTCATGCAATTTTTCAATTTTTTTCATTTTTAAAAAACACAACAATTTCTGCCTCTTCTTGGTAGGTAACAACTATACAAACAATTCATAGTTATTAAGTAAGTAGCTATTAATATTTTAACTTTAATGTCAGAATAGAGACATGAGCAATTTCTTACTTGATGCCGTGTATTGGGTAATTTTCTCAGAAATACTCAGGCATGGCTGGCTGAAAAGCTGGGGTTAAGTGCTGGATTGTGCCGTGGTCTAAACAAACTGATTTTAGTCTTCCTGAGCAGCAGTATAGGAGTAGAGAGAGCACGTATTTGTCCTCAAAATACGTAGAACAGAAATGAATGAGACATGTCCACCACTCTCCAAAACACTGGTTACCATCTGGGCTATTGAGATAAGAACACAGTGAAGATATAGGCCAGCTAACAAGAATACTCACAGAAGGAAGCAGAGAAGAAAGTACCCTATTCCTGGCTAACAGGGTCTTTCAGAATCTCTGATTGGTTGGTATTTTTGGGTACATTGTCTTGGTCCTGAACCCTGACCTAATTCAAAAGCAAACTTGTACTGGTAAGGCTGTAATAGGGCAAATGTGGGGCATCTGGTGGCTCCTAGGTAGGATGCTTAGTGCTATCTCATTAAATTAGTACATTCTCACAGAGTTATGTGCCTGTCTTTCTATTGGATGGTGTAACAAGACTAAGCACCTCTTCAGAAAATATTCAGTGTTCCCAGTAAGTGAAGAAGGAGATGCTTGATCTGCCAAAGAGAAACAGCAAGACAGCTGTATATCTTAATGGGCATCTAAATCAGGTCTTCTCATTAAACAGATCCATCCGTAAATCTATCCTTTCAGTACTTAGTCTATACCGCAGAGTAGCTATCTGATAGAAGGGGAGAAGACAGCAATAGCTTACAGAGCTCATTTGGGAAGTATGGGTTCTCCTCAGACTGAGGGCTTCCACGCAACAGCTACCTTTGTTTTAAAAGCTGTGAGTCTTTCCCACTAGTCTTAAATGGAGTTTCTTAGCACTTCTGTGCAGATAGGCCACTGCACAGGAAGGCAAAATGAAGCAATGAGGAAGGTCCTGCAGTCACACAGGGTCAGGTAGGGGACAGGCTAGAGAACAGCAAGGAGAATCTCATTATAATGGTAATTTTCTTGACCTACTTTGCTCAGCCATGGCACTTTGCAGGCAGGATCCCTAGCAACACTGCTGCAGTCCTGAGGCTTCATGATATAGACTTGGTGTTTGGTTGTTTTCAGCTGCAGTTCCACATCCTGAGCAAGGCAGCTTACCAGCAGCTTAACAAGGACATTGCCAAAGAACCTGCCTCTCTCATCCGTGCTTTCTCACGCATTCATTACTTTGTAGTGTTACAGTAACCATTTGGGGGACGAAAAATCAAGCAAAACTATATGCTGCATGACAAAATTACAGAGGAAAAGAATGCTGTAGGCTATTTGTGCTGATGAGAGAGTTGCTCTCCTTTTCTGAGCTCATGATCTTGTGGTTAGATACAGATAATGAGTCAGAGCTGAATGCTTCCCATAGACTTACATTTTCCATAGCTCAACAACACACTGCTGGAATGGTTTTATTAAACTAAAAGCACTCACAGGCATACACCACTGAACAGACAGTCTTGGGAGAATAGGGAGGGCTCTAAAAGCATTTCATGTGTTTGAGAGTCTGTTATAGCAATGGCATTTGCCTAGCAAAAAAAATTCATAAATACTTCTTGGATTTCTTTCATTCGGATGTTGGCCTCCTTGTTTCATTTTATGTTTCCAGGAACTCAGAGAGAAAATAACATTTTATCTTTAGGCTCCTGATGGCCATCATATTAGTCATGTAACCAGAGATGATGTTTATATTGTATTGGTCATAAGAAATAAGTTATTGTCCTCAGTCCAATCTGTAATAGACTGGAGTGATGTTGCATTAGGGGACAGACACCCTTGTCATCCTCAGGGTTTCACAATACCGCTAAACTTTGGTAATTTAGACACAGAAAAAGCTGTCATCCTTGTCTGCTGTCTCCCACTGCTCCTTCCTTCCTTCTCAAGCCAGAGACCCAGAGCAGGGTTTGTACCTCTAATCAATGCTTCAGTCTCTAATGGGTCTCTGCAAGCAGCAGGAGAAGTATCTCAGGCCTTGAGGGATGTTAATTCTTAAGGCAACTGGCCAAGACCTTCCCTCTTTTAACAAACCCAAACAATGATTTATATTTTCCTGTCTGTTAAACCATTCCTCTGAAGCCATTAATCTAACAGTCTACTGGGAAAACCACAAATGTCTTCTGTATTTCAGTTCTACTAGCAGTAATAGTTACCAGGCCCAGAAGCAGCCTCAGAAAGAGGAGGTTTTCACAGACCAGTTGCTCTTCCTGAGATATGGATCCATCTTATTACAGCTGGCCAGCAGCCTGATGTATTGCTGCTACTGGAGCTAAACACATCGTGGGGGGAAAGAAAGAACAGCAGTATTACCTGCTATGCACAACATTTGTTAGAATATCCATTTCATAGCACCTAAGGAAGCTGAATGACAAAATATCCATGTTTTGTGGTCCTGCATATCATATCTCTGCCCATAACTGACTTGAAGTAGTGAACTGAGACTTCACAATATAAGGTACAAAAGTGAGTGTTAAAACTTTCCTTTACAGAAATACAGAGCTAAAACAGTTTGTATGGTTCAGATGGGGGTTTTTTTGAGTAGCTGTTAATGATTCATTTGCATGGATCCAAGTCAGATGCCAGGGGTACTGGACTTGATGGCTTCTGTGTTGTTCCAGACCTGGGGTCACTGAGTACACAGCTGGAGCACAGCACAGCAGACTATCACACACTGTTGGCTCTTTATGGGGCATTATGTTGCCTCCTGAGTTAGTATCCAGCTTGGTTTGCTAACGTCTGAGCAGAATGGATGAAAGGAAACATTGCCTGAGGCATGCAAGCAGAAGCAGCTGTGTTCGAGTGAGGACAGAAAGGCAGAGGTGGCAGTCACAGAGGGAGACCAGCACCATGGGCACCCCGAGCTGGGGCTCCAGCAGGCTTGAGGACTCCCTGCACACACAGCCTGGTAGTCTGCCAGCAGTAGTTACAGCTCCAGGCCAAACAGCAGACTGAGGGGGTTACATCATTCTATTGCTTTTACACAAACTGCCTTCAGAGGCTGTTTTAGAAACAGGTGGCATTTCATCCTTGTTATGATCTATCAAAGTCATCCACTAAAACTTGGGCTTCAGGGAATTTAAGGAATGCACCATCACAAAGGAGAGTCAGGATTTCATCCATTGCTACCAGGATATCACACTCCCTGCTTTCACCAACCCTTACAGTATGTGGCATTTCTTCTAGAATGCTATGGGAGTGCTTGTAGGATTCCCCTGCAACGGGGCAGAAGATGCACAGCTACCTTGGTCTCACCACACAGCTATTAAATCCCTGATCCTACAGCATAAACTTAACAGGGACTGATGCCGTCCCTTGGAGTATAGGTATTTGCAGATAAACACACTGTTCAAAACATACGGAAAAAATATATAGCCAGAGTTAATCTCTCTCTATGAATATAGGTAACTCCTTTTAGTTTCATATAGAAGTAAAAGGGATCTCGACCCATTTAGTGAGACAGCTAAGCTCAGCCTGTCCTGAGATATTTTATCCTGTTTTGTAGAAGTTCATGGCAGAACTTTGATTGATTTGAAGGTGCAAGGGATTACAAGATAATGAAAAATTACCTGAGGTTTGAGCCAAGCTAAAAGGTCTGTGGACAACAACATACTCATCACTATTCATAAACTGTGAGATACTACATGCTACTTTTCAAGGTTTTATTTGGCGTTATACACCCACTGCTGGTGGCAGACATCATGCTGAAATGGGATGTTTCTGGGGCTACTTGCAGTACAAAAATATCACAGTGTCAGCCATTTGCTGGCAAGTCTAGGAAGAAAAATATCTGCTGGTAGAAGACAATTTTACAATTTGCTTCTAGAGATGCACTTAAATTAGAGTGTTAAATTTGAGCCTGGCTTCTATTGGAGCTAACTTCAGTGATTCTGATGCCTGCCACTGATGTGCTGAGAGCCAGGTGGTATTTTCATGCATGAGCTTGGGCCTGGGCAAGTCTATGTAAAAAATATATGGATGTCATAACCCAATGTGCAGAAGATCTCATGTTATCAGGCCTCCTGAAGGGATAGTTTCCCAACCTTCAACAGCTTCTTTCTCTTCATCTCCTTGTAAACACCACTTGTTCAACAGTTTACCCAGGGTTGTTTGTTGCTTTAAAGTATATGTAATACTAAAATTTACCTGAGGTCACTCAGTTTGAGTGTAGATGTCCCTGGTATTTCTTTGATGACTGTGAGAAGAGGCATAACCAAATGCAAAGTTAGGCATGATTTGTACTCCCTCATCTGCTGGAAGAAAGACTCCATGAACATGATGATTTAAATTGGCTGGATCAGGCAAGAGTGAGAAACAAATGAAGAAGAATAACTCCACATGCAAGGTCCTGATGGCAGAGAGACGCAGTCCCTGGTGAATCTTTGGGGAAGCATGAATATTTCTAATAAACAAATGGGACATAGTCTTTGAGGGTAGACAGGGGAGGCAGGAAAGTGCTATCAGCCATAGTCATGTTCAATTAGTGGTTCTAAAAGTGACATTTGCTCTGTGTATTCTTCTTAGGATCAGTGCTGAGAATACAGCTGATCTATTAGTACATCTGACAAGCCAGTGTTTAACCCACTTTCTCAGCATCTTGCCGTAGGTCAGTCTGTTTACTTAGATGTTTTTCAGCACATTTTTCTACTACTACTGAGAAAATTTCAAACAGTGAAATTCCAGATTTCAGAATATGCTGAGGACTGCCCGACACATTAGCCATGTATGGGTAGTTCACTCATCAGCTACTGTAGGATGGCACCTGCTTATGCCATAGCTATGTAGTAACTTGTGATGATTAGAAAGGAGAAGCTTCCTTCTTATTCAGAAGGTTATTCATAAGAAAGAGATATAATTAAATAAGAAATCTCTTCTGTCCTTTGGATGGCCTATTACCACATAAACAGTTAAAATGACCTTCTTCTGCAGGAGTCCTCAAGTTCTCATCCAGCTGATACTAGACATGAGCTTTCCTGGAAAAGACTTGTTATTACTGCAGAATTTTTGTGTTTAGCTGGTTGAGAAATAAAAACATTGTTTGAGCTCTTTGTAAAACTGCAGTTGGGATTTCCAACAGATAGAAGAGGTGAATAGCTGAAGTGAATGGTGATGTGATAGGATATGAAGATAATAGAAGAATGGAAAGTTGCTGTGTCATGACAGCAGCAACAGAAGTATTTTAAGAGGGTGATCACTACTAATTGCCTTGAGCCTTTTGCTTGTGTCTGGTGTCCCTTACTCCTGTTCCAACAAGATCTTTCCTATTTTGGATTGTGTTCTGTAGGGAGAGATTAGTGTCTTCATGTTATTTGGAAAGCACCACGCCAGGGACTGGGCAGCCAATAAAAAGTAAATAACTAACATGTTTGGGGAGCCTGTAACAGTAGCTGTATGGAAAATGGCAAGACTGTCTGGCTTGCACTGCTGTGTGTTTGTGCTGAGAGAGCATCTGTACGCAGCACGTGTCTCCCTGGCTGACGTGACCATCAGTGACTGTGCAGATTGTGCAGAGTGAACAAAACCAGAAGAGAACTGCTGGGAAACAAGAACGTGTTTCCCACAAAGCAGACTTGAGAGGGCCTTGTGGCCCTTGCAGACACTGAAGACTCCCCTCTCACCCCCAAAAGCTGGAGCGCTGTGCTTCTCTGTCCCCATTTTCAGCACTTGTCACAACAGCACAATAGGATCCTCCTCTGCTGGGTCAGGGTCAGCCACTCTCCTCCATGACAAGGGTTGTAAACATCCTGTTTCTTCCTCCCTTTCATCATGTCTGGACAATGGTCTCCTAGTCTTCTCTCAGGGGCTCCCTTTGTGTCCCGTTTTCTATTCCTTGCACTCAGGGAACCCTCATCCACCACCCACACAGCCAGCCTGAGGAAGACCATTCAGACAAAAGCAAGATTCCATCAGCTAAGTAAAAAATTACCTAACTGAACAGGCTGTGCCTTCAACCTCTTGCTGCCAAAGTCATAACTGCTTTACTTTCAGCAACATGAGGATTCTAAAGCTAAGTGTGTAAACTGGGTCACTTCATTGCCATCACCTTTGAAAATTCAAGGGTGTGGAAAGGTGGTGCTTACACTTCCAACACTCTGCCTGGGGCAGGCAGCAGATATTTTTGCCATACTGGGCTGTAAGAAGAGTTTTTTCCTTGTTCAAACTGGACAGGTTTTCACTTTCTTTTTTGGTTTTTTTTTTGGTTTTTTTTGATTGTTTGGTTGGGTTTTTTTCATTTTGGTTTTGTTTTTTTTTGTTGTTGTTTGTTTTTGTTTTGTTTTGTTGTTGTTGTTGTTGCTTTTGTTGGTTGGTGGGTTTGGGGTTTTTGTTGTTGATTTGTTTTGTTTGGAGTCTTTTTTTGCCAGTTTGAGAAAAAAATGGCACACTCCCAAAATCCCATGCTACATTAGTTCAGCATGTATATAAAAAGTTTCCTTTTACAGAGGGCTGGAAGGTTAGGAATGTCCTGCAAGGGAAAAGCTGAGTGTGTAATGGCTTGATGTGCTTAAAATAAGGCTGACTGTACAGTACCAAACACTGGGAAGGATGGATGAAGAGCAGTCCCAGGCACGAGAGGGAAGCAGACTCTCTGATCTGTTGGCTCTTCTGCATCTCTTGCTTCCTGAAGTCCATGAAAAAAATTAATGTATAATGTACTTTAATTGGGATATATTTTGCATCTAACACATTGCCTACAATTGCCCTAATCCCAAAGGCCTTAATCCCAACGTAGTTACTTAGGAGAAGGCCTCTAATTTGAGGGGGTAACAAGTCCCCTAATCCAAAAGGCACAGTGCAGCTGACACATTTGTAGCTATGATCTGGCCACACCAGTTTAGGATTTTTTCCCCTGATCTGCTGCACAAGTACTGTCTGCTGGCCAATTGCTGCTGGTAGTTACTATTGACACTGCAGTTAGAGTATACTTTCCCAGAGCCCAGCTTTGCTAAATTCCCAGTCACAGGAATTCAGGCCACTTCTGGTCCCTTAATCCTTGTACTCTGCTTTTCTCACGTCCCCTGTGAATGTCTTTTCTTCACCTTCACCAGAGAGATCTGCAGATAAAACCAGTGGCTTTCCAGCCACCTTGGATGTTCAGTCATCTTTTCATACATTAATGCCAGTGCTTGCAGAAGTCTTGCTGAAGTTTTAGAAAAATCTTCCTGTTCCTTTTGAACTTCTTGATGCTTTAGTTGAACTCATACAACTAAAAGAGAGTTTGACCTGTGGCACAATATTTAAATAGAAACTTGCTGTAGGGCATTATTTTGGTTTATTACATGAAACAAAACACTTTGTTTCTGGCAATTCCCACACAGTGAAGAACTTGCAGGATGAGACCAAAATTAATTATTATAAGTAGTGCAGCCACTGTATACCTTGGTTTTATAAAAACGAAAAATCACCATCAGATTGAGACCCTGAGCTCATCTAGAGTTACTAGTCAGAGAATTCAATTCAACAGAGACATTTCTCATACAGCACAACATATGCTTTCTGAAAATATAAATCAAAACAATAAACAGGGAAAGGCACAGCATTGACATTCATACAATTATAGAACAAAAGAAATCTCTATTGGTTTTCTTTGATTAAAAAAGGTTGAAAGGCAAAGATTTGTTTATCTCATTGCACAGGGACACAGGAATATTCATCTGTGAGGTCTTTAGCTCAGGGCTGTGTCATGTGTGTGGTCATGGCACACCAACATTTCTTGTAAATCCTTGCTAGGGACCTACAGTTGTACTCAGGTACAATCAACACACAGTGAACTCAGCAGTGATTGACTTGAAAGGTAAATACCTGTGGGGCAACCTGAAAAAAATATGTTTCCATCAGCAGCTGAGTTGGAGACTTGAAGGGGGATATTGTAGCTTCTGGAGAAGTCTTGCAGTGTAAGTTTTCAAGCTTTTCTTGGTTCAAGTGGCAATAGTAGTTCAAAACATGGCTCAAGGCAGCAATTTAATTTCTGTAGGTTTCAGCAGGAGAAAGATGTAATAGTTCACATAGTTGTACTTGACTTGCAATTGAAAAGGAGCTTGTGTGCTATAAATATATTTCAAATGCCTAGACAAATCAGGTGTGTTCTTATAAATAGCAGTGTAAATTCAGGTAATCTATTCTCTCTATATATTACATCCTCCTGGTCTCTTAATTTATGAGATACACGTAGATAGTAGTTTAAAATGTGAACACCCAGAACTTATGTGTCAGGTATTTACAGGCTGACACATCTCTTTTCGTTATCTGTTTCATCTCAATCTAGGAGATAGATTTGAAAGTCATTTTGGATGGAAGACAAACAGCAAAAACCCTGAAGGCCTTTAGGCACCTAACTTTACATGGAAATAGCTGATGGTATTTCTAAAACACCAGGTCTGTTTGACATCTAATGTACATTACTTCTCAAAGCGAATTAGTCCCAGGTCCTGTGTAGGCTTTTTTGCAAATCCTATTTGATGCCTATCTGCACCTTTAAGTATCTAAATGCTTTTGCAAATCTGATTCAAACTCTTAAATACTATCTCAGAATTTAGTGATAATGTTAAGGAGAGTTTTGCCTAAGAAAACATGTCAGTATTCAGCCTTGGAATTAATCAGATGCAAACCAGGAAAGGCTAGGTTCTAGATAATCCTCCCAGCAATTAATATCTTAACATACTCTGTGAGTGCTTAGTTCCATATACTGTAGTACACCCAGGCAAAGATACACTATTCATCTTTCCAGCAACTCAGTTATTTTTTCTTTAAACAAACGGCAATATATCAACCTCAGCCTAAGTCAGCTGAGAACCTAGTGTCAGATTTTTCTTAACTGGACTGAAGTTCCCAGTAATATCTAAATATAAACATACTCAAAAGAGAAATCTTTTTATATTACATTTTATTTCTGATACTTACATCTAAGTTTAATGCAGAAACCTTGTACTGCCACCAAATTTGCTTGAAAGTGCTTTGGAGAGATACTTTTTCTTTGCTCTAAGAAGCACTTGAAAACCAGCACATCTCAAATGCAAACCAATAGAAAAGTAATCTTGGTTTTCTAAATGAGAAAAAAGATCAGAATTCTTGCTGGTTTTCTTGCTCACTTCATAGTGTCTCATTTTCTGGTTGATATCAGAAAGAAATGCAAAATAAAAATCAATTTTAGAAGTAAAGGAAGACATTGAATGGAATACTGCAATATGTTATGACCATAATGACCCCAAACCTGTTTATTTTTCCAAGTATTATTATTTTCAACACTACATAGATTTCAACATAGCTTAAAAAAAGAAAGTGCCCCATACAGAATCTTGTTTTGATTTGTACTTTATAGACATGTCAGACAAGTAGCCTGTATATAATATTTACATGTTTAATGACAGATATCTAAATTATCCATCTTTCTCTTCCCTGTAGAACCCCACATACCTTCTTCATGTTTATGACATTTACTCCACTGCATGGTCTAGACTATTTAAATGTTGGTAATAAATGCCAGGTGCCTGTAGTGAATAAATAAACAAGTGTAATCATGGTTGTGGTGGTGTAAGTAAAAGTGATTAGGAGCCCCGTTTTAGCAGCCCACAAAGGACCAGGGACAAAGATGAGCATGGTCCAAGAAGGCAGGACCCTACCTGTGCTTAGTTGAGTTTGCACGGTCATAGTAGGACAGAGTTAGCTGCAATGCTGCAGGAATTATCTTTATACACCTTCTTGTTTCATAGCCAACTCATTTGTGAACCAATGGATTTAACTTTTGACTGTCAATCTAGCTAAGGAATATTTTGACAGATAACTGTGTTTTGAGTGTGTGCAGCTGAAGCGTCCTGTAACTCCCTGGTTGCATCTATTAAGTCCACTTACAGACCAACCTTTCCTACAGAAATAAATCTATACAATTTATCTCACAGAAAAACACCATTGACAGTCAGCCAAGACCACCTAATGACACCTGTTTACAGACTGGCTCCTTGCATGAATGGCTCTCCCCAATGGATCAACGACATTGAATTACACTCTAGGGAGAATAGCAGATCCTTGATAAAAGAATCCAAATCATCACCAAGTCAGTTGCATTTTGGATATGCTGAACTCACATAAAGCCAAAGAATACAGACTTCTATTGAAAACTGTACTTTCAATATCTCATCAGTCACTGCAGGAGAAATTTCTAATGCTTAACTCCCCTTTGCATGGCATTGCTCTTGCACAAGCTATTTCTGTAGGGGCCCATTGATGTGCAGCCACACAATGACATTTGATAGAAAATCAAAAAATCACCAGGTTAAGTAAAAACTTTTCTATTTACAGGGCCAAAGCCAGAGGCATTTCCAGTGTGTAGGATTAAATCAGAACAGCCTGGAAGCTGATCTGTGAGAAATTTGAGGAAGAAGCTAAAAATGCAAGTTAGCCAGCAGCTGCTTGTCATGATGGGAAGAGAACTTTGGCCATTGTGACATGAATTTAATAAAAGCCAGAAAAGTATTTATAGCAACGATAAAACGGCGAAGTGGTTGTAACTTAACCAGTTGTCTACTAGTATCATGAAGGAGAGTTTTCCCCGCCATTGTGGGTACACATCCTTTTTACTTTGTTTTCTCTTTCCCCCTTAAGACTCTCATAAGACCTACAATATTTAAATATCAAAATCTTTTCTGCTTCAGACAGTATTAGTAATCTATTTTTTGATCTTGTTTCCTAATAGACTAGAAATTTCTGCATGTGCCACAACAGATACAATCTTCTTTCTTCTTTGCAAAATCAGCAACGTTAATTCTGATCTTTTTCTGAATTAGCAAAGCTTTTCACAGGAACATTATTTTTAAGTGCTGTTACTGTAATTACTCAGGAGAACTTAGTTTAAATTAGTGATGCTTAACTTAATTAAAGAGAACGGCCTGTGAATTTTCCCATCTGAGTTAAGATTTAAGATCTTACTTGCAAAGGTGCTTTTTTTTGTGTATATATTTCCAGCAACAGAAAATTTTAAGAAAATCTTATCTAAAAGTTGTCTGCTCCTTAGGAAATTACGTTAACATTAAAATAAAAAATTTCATGCAGGCAATTGCTCTTATACCCTGAAGTTCCATATATCTTAGCCTTGTGTAGCTCAACATAGACCAGCTACAATCAATGACACTGCAGTAACTTGCATGGGCAAGATCCTAGACAGGATATATTTGGTAGTGAGAAAAGGGCATGGGAAGTTTGGACACCTGCCTTCTTGTTTGAGTACTGCCCTCATTGCATGTGCCTCCATGGAATAGGACAGTAGAAGATGCACTTCACAGAGCAAATGCATGAGTGATGAGTCATTTGAAAGTGCATGAGCTAATTCAGCTTCCACTGACTTCAGATGGCTGGACTAAATGCAAGAAAGAAAAGTGCTGCACCTACTTCGAAACATTATTAATTTATCTAAAGCTGTCTGCTGTCTGTGTGCAATAGAGATCAGCGCTGTTCAGTCTCTAGCTGGTGCAGGACTTAAAATCGGCAGAGGACAAAGTCTTGGGGTCCCCGTTGCAGTGTTGTTGCTGGGTAACACTGTATCAGCTGCTTGTCCTTTTGCTATGTTAAGGGAATAGCTATGAAGTCCTCACAGAAGCTGGGACTTGAGAGAAGACATAATCCCACCGAGTTTTTTTATCCTTGTTTAGTCTTCCTTCTTGTTGTAGTCTAGCCTTGGTTTGTAGCACCCATGCACTGCTTAACTCAGGACAGTTGCTGGAAGTCTGGGCTAGAGCATGCTCTTGTCAGCTTGGGCCATGCTGGCTGGGCAGTAAGCCAGATATAGGCTCTTCTCTAAAGAGCACTTCAGTTTGGACTGAGCTTAAGGCAGCTTAAGCTGTGGATGCTACACATAAGTTTCAGTTCAGACACTGACTCCTCTGGACCAGAGCCAGGCTGGTCCAAATCTCTGCCTAGAGACCAGGACAGAATCTTCAGAATCATACTGAACTGTTGGAAAAACTGGTCAAGGGCTAAAAACACATCTCAGGCAAATTGCCTTCACAAAGCAATAACTTTTGAAGAGTTTAGAGCAAGCCCTATACCCTGCCCCTTCCTTTCCCTTTCCAATAATTTCCATTGCTGGGCAGGCACGAGACTAAACTGATTTTCAGTCAGAAGATTCTAAGAAGGACTATGACTACAGATTAACTATGGATTGTGAGAGATAGTATACAAAATTTTATGGAAATGTTTCCAAACATAAGCTCATGAAATTTTGTTCTGAAATTTGCAAAGTAGCCTTCTGAAAAAAAAACATCCTTGCAGTGTAGGTCAAGTCAGCTGGAGCTGACATTTATTTAAATGGCATGAGTTGCTATTCCTTTTCTGTTTCTCTCTCTCTTTTTTTTTTTTTTAAATAACCAAATCCTTTTTAGAACAATGCAGGGGTTCAAATTTTTGCTTTAGGGAAACTGTAAGACTGACAAAGCCTTCCCACTAAACTCAATTTATTTAATAGAGATTCCAAAGGCTTTTCTGAATGAAACTAATTACAAGCTCTTCCTAAGGAAGTGTTGGACTCCTGGGGTGGATGTATATGTATTAAGCATTTTCCATCCATAAGAAACCATTCCTCTTGAAATGATTGTTTTTTGCTTGTTGTCTGTGACATAATCATCTTTATTAACACAGATGGTGCAAACACCTAGAAAATAATTCAGAAATTTTGAAAAGGTTAGGCTAGGATGATGAAATAGAAATTAAGTGATTCTGTTTTATGCAATCCCACTGTTCCTCTGGAAGGCAATTAGACTTCTGGTTGCAAATGCTTTAATAGTAAGATTCTGTCAGATAAGAAAACCATAGTGAAGAGGGCTTGCTTTATATAAAGTGTTATCTGTAGAAGCACAAAGCCCACCTCCAACCATTACAGATGTGCTTATTCTTTCAGAATTTCTTTCAGGGGCTTGGCACCTCTGAAGAATAAGAAAAGCAATTTTACATATATCTCCCATTTAATTCCTCAGTGCATCTGCCTTAGCAGCAATCATTACAGTGGGGCTGACACATCTCCGAACCTTAGAGGTGTTGTCAGAATATGGAGGAAAGAGCATGCAAGATGAAGTCAGAGCATTAGTTCCTTGACAGCTCAGACACACTGGCAGCCAGATAGGGCTGGAAAAAAAAGAAGGCACTATAGTTCTTCCTCACTGATCTGAAGCCTGCAAACAGATATCATTTCAGACATAAACACTCCGAGCAGCATGGTTTCCTGGAGTGAAGCATACCAATGCCTGCTCTGAAGGTTTATGTTTCATGACCCCATTTTAATGATTGATTGTTGCTAACAGTCGCTCTCTGTGAAGATTCTCACTCATATAACCTATTTAGGTTACAAATGAGAGGGGTTTTTTAAGGGATTCAAACCAAAATCTATCTCCTTAGTCTTAGATCTTGCAAAAAAATATTAACTTTAATGTCTGATCTGCTACTGAATTGTTAGATTTTACACATATCAAACAAGGTAAACCCCATTTTATATGTTTACTTTTTTCAGGTTATTAACATATATTTATGTCCGTAGGGGTTTTTTTACTACAGCTGAAGGTATGATCAATATTTTATGAAATTAGTACAGACTTAGCATCAACCCATAAATTCTGAAAATTCTGAGAGGATGAGTATTGGGGGCTTTTCCCCATCAAGTATTATTTCTATAATCAATGTATGGAAAAAGTAAAAAAATGCATGTTAATTAGGGTAGCCCTGAAAAAAACAAATCCTCACAGTTATGTACATTTAATATAGAACACTGAACTTCAGTTCTGAACTTTGAGTGTATATTATGAAATATATTCTCTATTTGAATATATATTACAGAATGTATTATTGAAACAATTAACAGTTCCCAACTGGCCTCTTTCAAAATTAATTTTTTTATGCAATAATTGAACTAAACATACAGAACAGAGCTGATAGCCACCAGTGTTAGGGATTCTTCTCTGCATCTTAACCTGGAATACCATCATACAACTCACCTTGTATCAGTGTCAGAAATGTCACAGTGATGTCACCATTAGAAAACTGTGATTTTGAAAGCTCAGTATAGGAAGCCCTGTAATTTGTCTCTCTCTTTTTTTCCCCTAGAAATGTAAGGTCAGCAAATCTGAGGGTTGTAAACATGCAAGTTGTAATCTGTTTATCCTTTTGTGTGCAGCTATTGCAATGGTATGCACAGAGATGCATCCATTCTCAGCTGTCTTCTCAGCAGCATTTTCAAGGAAGGCTTGTGCTATAATATGACATGATTAGTCTTTGGAAAAGAGATTCCAATATTCAGTAACTAAAATTTTCAAAGTCTTTCTTCTCTACTATAAACTTAAAAATATTGTACAGGACTACTCCTTCTGCAATTGCTATCCCAGTATCAGTTCTACTTATGGTGCTATTGATAACTAGTAATAGTGTCTCATAGCACCCTACCCACAACAGGTTATTGTGGAGAAAAGCATGAAGAAAGGTGCAAAGATGAACCCAGGCCACCTGTCTCTACCTAATTCAGACAAAATATGTCCTTACTTCTGAAGAAGTATATCAAATAGGACAGCAGCCCGGCCAAAACTGGGAAGTTGTGCCTCTGGCACTAGTACCCATGGTACAATGTTGAGTAAGGTTGGTTATTGCTAGACCACAGGCTTCTGTTTGTTCAGATTTTGGAAGCAAGTCTGATCCTTCCACCCCTGGGATGAGACCAGTTTGTGGATGCAGTTGGTAGCAAGGAGAGATCAGTTTCCTGGGTGCCAGGCTCCTTGCCATACAGCTGCCCATATGCCAGAGCAGTTTTCCACAGCCAGGTGATTCAGTTGGCATCACTGAGGACAGAGGCAAGGAGTCTAATAAGTAGCACAGGTATTGTAATTCAGTGGTACTCCTTTTTTCTCCCAATCATACGCAGTTATTATTTAGATTCACAGAAGCGCCTGTTCCAGCATTAATAATAAAAATTTGTGTGGTAAGAATAGAAGAAAAGCACCCATAAATGTCCATCCTGCAGCCCACACTGCCTTAACTGTGAGAGGGAAAGTGAACACAGAGCAGGATACCTCAAACAGTAAAAAAGCTCATGGCTGAGAGCAAGATCTGAACCTACCACAGAGGATTTCAGCCAGAGCCTCCCTTTGTGAATCTCTGCTGGTCTCCCCAGTACTAGGACATGGAAGTGCATTTCTCAAATCCCAAACCCTGTAGGGCATACTAGATTAAAGCTGACCTCTTTAGTCCCCATGAGGAAGCTTTTTGGAAATTAACAGTGGTTTTGGAGCATTTGTACAATGCATTTTCAATAGCTGCTCTGTGTAAGAAAGAGATTAAGCATCACTTCCATATGGCAAGATGTAGTCACCACACTGGTAAGATCTAGTCCTGGTGGTGATGGGTGACAGTAATGGCTAATTAAAAAATGGCTATTTTATTTGCTATAAGATTAAGGAAAAGAATCTTTTTGAACAACAGTTCTATACTCCAGTCTACTTCTTAATACCTACCATTATGGTTGGAAGATGATTAGCTAATATTCCCACACATGATAGTTAACATTTATTTACTCTCAGACTTGTATAACGTCATCATAATAAAACATATTTGTTTGGGGTTTTTTTCTCCTTCTTGCCCAATTAGATAAAGCTCAGAATTTTATTAGATGTTGAGGATACAAAAACAAATGCTGCATAATAACAGCTAATTTCTGTTCATGGTGATACATCCCAGCACAGCTTCAAATGATGGCCAAGCTCTTTTATCATCCTGGATAGCATCAAAATACAAGATTCCTTTGAAATACCTCCTCTGAACTACAGACCTATTTTCATTTCCTAGCTAGTCCTCTCATATAATCAAAATTCCATGACTTTCTACAGATGCAAAATAGCTATTCCTCATCCTATGTTCCCTTAGACAGAAAGATTGTAGACTATCCCATCATCTCTTTTACCAAAGCCAGAAATGACTGGGATTGCCACAAATAATTCCAAGTGTTCCTTCATTTGTGCTGATGACACTGAAATGTAGGTTTTGATAAGTATGGTATATACAAAACCAATATTAAAAATCAGCTTACAAGTGCTTTTGAGGGTATTTATGTAACCGTGTTTATAATGATCAGGAATTCCACAGAGAACACAACACATTGTGTGTTAAATATGGGGAGTCTCCAACCTACAGAGGAAATAGTCAAAAATGCAATAATCCTGCTGCAAAGTCACTCTCTTTCCAAAGACTTTCTGGGCTTCATGTCATATAAAACATTACAGCACAAGGTATTCCTTTCCAGGTCATACACTTGTCCCCCACAAGTGTATCAGAGAGCTAATGTTCCTCAAGTGTTCTGTCTTCTGTCCAACAGTGTGTCTTTCTCTTCCTGCCATTGCCTCGTTTCCCATTCCCAAGAAACTGAAATAAATATAGTTTGAGAAACTAAATGTCATTAGAATCAGTGCCTGGAAAAATCTCAAGGGTGAACCCACCTATCTTGCAAGCAGTAAAGTAGTAAGTCATGGCAACTTAAGTATTGTTTAACAAAGGGACACATAGTTGCCCGGTTTTTACAGCATTCCTTCCTGGTTTTGGACATGTGTTAGACGCTCTAAAAATAAATATGGGTGTAATTGCCAGGTATTTGTAAAGGAGCCTGTTTGTGAATGCCAAAGAGATTTGAAGGTGGATACACTTTGAAAAAGTTGAGCTGGAGTAATTTCTTTTCCCTCATCCCACGTGTTGGTTGTAGGGATGCAAGAGCAGAGCATGTGTCCATGTATGATGAAGTAGAGTTTGCCAGCAATCCAGAGTAAAAGGCACCATAAGGTATGCAGCCAGTAGAAATGGTGCTGTTTCATAAAACATATGCCACCTTTTTCAATACAGAATTTTCCTCCAAAACACAAATGCAGTTGTTTTCTGCATATGTTTCAATGCTTATGAAAGCTACCAGTTGCAGATACTGGTATAGACAGTCACAGCTTTCCTGAAGTCAGCAGAACTAAGAGAGTTTCATACTTCTCTATTTGTTGCAAAGAAGTGAAAGAAAATGTACAGCCTTACTGTACCTTCTTTTGCTCCAACTTGATCCAGATCTTCAGAAGTCGCCATTACGTTCCAAAGACAATGGAAATGCTTCCCTTGTCCCGCTGTGCCTGCGAAGAGGGAAAAATGCATTTCCAGTGAAGTGTATGCAGTATATGATGCTTTTTACATACCTATTGCAACAATTTTCAAACCCCTCATCCTTAAAATAATTTTAGGCTTAATAAGTACTTCAGAAGATTTGCTCTTGGGAGATCTGAAATTACCAAAACTCTTTAGTTCATTACTGAATTATATGTTTCTTAAACAATAGTCATTACATGTTCTTAGGTGTGAAACTTGTTCTTTGACACATCTCAAAACACCTTACAAAGGAGCACAGAGTGCAATTCATTGTCATACCCCACCATGTCAGATGACTCAGGATGTTTATTCAGTCATCAACAGATAATTAAAACGAAATTCCATCAAATTTCAACTGCTTACTGTGCTATCTCTGGGCATTATTTTTACCTACTAGTATGTCAGCCAAAATTGTAATAAGTTTCTTGCCTAATTTGGCAAGGCAATTACCTCAAATTAGGAACTCTCACCTTTTTGCATAGTTAGTTTTTAAAGGCAAAGATGCCTTGTGCAATCTGAATACATTTTCTAAAATCTGAAAACCTCCACATGCATTTTCGCTTGTCTTTGAGCTGGGCAACTGTTGAGTTATTGAATTTTATTAAACTGTCCAAATAAACTATTACTCTTGTATTGGTGGTGTTGTGTGCCAAATACCAGCCTGAAGCAGAGCTGCTTGGCACTATTAAACCCCTGAACTAATAGGCTCATAATGACAACAACAATTCAAACCAAACTGCAAGAAGCAAGGAAGGGCCTATGCATCCCTCATATGAACAAATATGTTATTTCATTACTGTTCTGTGGTGACAGGGGCCATATTTTGACTCGCCCTCAAAAACACACACAACATTTGCACACACAACCTCTTCACGAGGAGATTCCTCACAGTGTTTACAAAGTGCTGCCCAACCCCTTCTTGCATGTAAGCGTAAAGAAAAGGAAACAAGGAACAGGGTGTAAATCAGTACTTGACTTTCGAGTGAAGAAAAGATAAAGATCTCGCTTCAGTTCTGTCTTGAAGGCTTAAATGGAAGAAAACTGCCCAGACCTCCCTCTGCATCAGGGTGGATGCTGTTCTAAAACGTAGCACAGTTTAGCATTCCCAACAGGGAACAGCAGTACACGGCTCAAAGAATCTGTTTCTTTGTAGGTCAGACACTGATACATGTCTTGACTCACTGATGACTAATGAGAACTTCAAATTAAGTTCTCTTTATTTTTGTTTTTCCACTACACTGTTCCAGATGAATAATTTCTTTCTATACTGTTTTTTTTACTGAATCATATTATTTCCAAGATCATGATCTTCTGAACTCACATACACACAGAGATCTTTCCATCCAAATGATTTTAACTCCTCATCTCCCTCAAATTCATTTTTACACATATTTTCATAATGCTTCTGTATGATACACAAAATGATATTTGTCTTAAAATGTAAAACTGAAGGACAACTGACTATTCCCTTACCTTTTCTCCTTGACTTTTGAAATGGATCTGTCCCTGGTTTCAGACAAAAAATGCTATATCAGAAATGTCTCATTAGTAAAACCCACAATGTAGTTCATGTTTTTGTCCTGACTGTAGCATCCATATAGAAGATTTGATGTTACTGTGCTCATGCTGTATTTCTGTAAGCAAAAAAAATGCATCATCACTGGACAATAATTTTGCCAGATGAAGACTGTGACTTTGCCCTCTGAGGGTTATCTGTAAGCAGATAATACTGTTGAACTAGACAGAAGGATTTACAATGAAACTCTTTTTAATTATCATGCATAACTTCAGGGAGCTTTTGAAAATGGTCCCTCTTTGAGTAATTTTAATATGTTTCCAAAAGACTTAAAATGATATAGGTTTAGTGACAGAATAATATGTATGGCTATTTTTAAATGCTAGTGTAAAACCCCAGCTGCACAGCTTTGTCTGCGTTCATATGTTATTAATCAGTCCATTTTAATGTCCTCACTTCTCTCCCCCTCTCATTATCTTCCTCTAAGTCCCTGTCCAGCTGCTTCCCAGAGACCATTTTAAAATTAATTCTAATGATTTTAGGCACTTTTAATATGACTATCATCACAAGACTGTTCTCCTAGTGAACCAAGTTGTTAGCTGACAGCAGTAATATTTTGGGACCTTGTCTTATTGTTTCCCCCAAGTGGACAAGAGTCAGGCCAAATCCTTGGTCTAATCCTGTTCACTTATTTACAATTTATATTAAGTGAATATGCCAAAGGATAATTGACTCCCTTAAAATACAATAGGTAAATAAAGAGGGTCTAAGCTCCAGCTATTTTTCAGAGTGGGAAGCAACCCAGACAAACCCTGTGACCAGGCTCATTCCCTACAACCAGGAAAACCCTGCACCCATAGGGTATTTTCTCTGGCCTGTTGGGCATCTGGGCAATTTATTCCCCTATGATTAATGATCAGTATGATTGACATCTTCAGGTACTCCACCGAGCCTGAAAGAATTCTTGGCAGACCACTGTTTTTATGTGAGATCTAATGTTTATTTGGGTTAAGCAATCTGGACAGTAGCCTTTAGTGCCTTTCAACACCATAGTTAACAGGAAGGCTAGTCAGGATTTGTGCACTTGATTAGTTAAATGAGAGCAAAAATATCTGATCCTATTGACACACAGAAAAAAGGAGGCAATTATGCTTCAGATATTTCTGCTTTCTTGAACTTTTATTTTACCATTGTTCTTGGGGATCACTATGTATCTATCAAGAGTCAGTAACTTCAGTTTTGGCAATTTACCTAAAATCAGTGCCTTGAAACAAACAAAAAGAATCCTTTAGTTGGCTTCTTTGCAGAAAGTCGTGCTTGTCTGATGTCCTAAAAACCAGAAAGACAGTGTCTATGCTTTTAATTCTCTCCTGACCTCTGGCTGGTTTATGGTGCTTCTCCATCCCAGCTGTACTGGCCAAACTTAATTTAATGTGGGATTCACAATTGAACTGCCTTCAGTGAAATTCTCCAGAAAAGGACACTGGTGAAAAATAAAAGTAATTATAAGAATTATAAAGTGTGTTAAATCTCCCTCAGCTTCTTTTCAGAGTTTAATTTAGGGGGGAATGTGAGGAGTGGGAGTGAGGGGAAGTGCACATCTGCTTAGGATTTCAAGTTTGTTCCTCCCTGATGTTTCATAACAAGAAGAGTAATAACAATGGATGTCTGATATCTGAGAAGAGAAGGAAATCTTCACACATAAAATGTCTATACACATCTATATACGTGCTATCATGTCATTTCCCCTGCAATACCTGTTATTACACCATAACATATTTTTCTATAACATAACAAACCTGTTATTACACCATAACATAATTGTTTTCCAAAACAGTTTCAGGGAAGGTAAAAGTACTTTTTTCCCACAAAGTGGCTGCAAAAAACAATACCAACCTTATAGTAATAACAGCTTTTATGTAGCACATTTCATCTTTTGAGAAAGATTTCCCTTGAAAGTAAATTGCATATACCTTCCCATTTTATCTAGATGCCTAAGCATGAGGTATCATTTAACCTATATATTTTGTTCTCCCAGTGTGTCCATAGGCATTGTTAAAACTGTCACTCAACAAAAGACTTAGGCACACAGTTTACTCTAAAACCTTTAAAAGTCTCAGTTGAAGTCAATGTCAGTACTCTTGGTGCATAATATTGAGTAGATGTGTATACACATGCAGGATCAGGATCTTAGGCTGGCAGCTTCTTTGGGGCACATCATACTTCTGTTTCTATTAAAATACCATGTAAATGTATGGCAAAATATGCACATTCAGTAAATACTCACTATATCCCAGTGAAATTGGATAATAGTTTTCTGCAAAACAATAATAGACAGAATTTAAAAAATTCTGTCTGAAACCAATCAATCAAGGTGATCATTCTGAAAGACTCAAGATAGCAGATCCTTGGTACCATGTGAATTCTTCCAGATCCATCAAGTTTTATAAGTCCTCATGTTGCACATAAAGTAAGAACTATGTTCAATATCTCCTGAACAGTGTCTCAAATGTCCATGCCTCAGATGGCTGAAGTGAATACCTGCTATTTTATTGTTGGTTGTTGCTGGACTACATTTTAAACATCCTTTCATTTTTGTTTTGTTTCAGAAAGATAATAAATCCAGTAAAGTTTTTCATTTTCCACTCAGATACCCTGCAAACTGATTCTGTGATAGTGCTGGCTATTTATTATATATTGCATCATAAACAATGATTCTTTATGAAAACTTTTTTCCATCTAGCTATTAAAAATACAGCAAAGATTATGCAATAGAGGATTTGCTTGGAAAACATCATTTGCAGTCTGCACATATGCTCAACAACACAATTCCATTTCTTAAATAAAAACTGTAGTTTAAGAGAAACCTGTGATAAATCTAAACAGAGAAGAATATCTTGATGGGCTGAGGCCATAATATGTCCTTTTCTCCTACCTTGCAGCAACAGAAATTATCCACTTTCTATGATGATAAGCATTATATGAAGCTATACCTACTGTGATTCTGTAGGCTTTCAGCTGCAGGTATTTTGGAGATCTGTAATGTCATGGTGGTTCTTTCTGTTTATAAATAATTTGTAATGCCACACTATTCAACACACTTATTAGTGATTAATGCAATGCTTATTTGGTAAGTATATTATTCAGAGGCAGTAAGTCATAGAGATGTGCATCTATACTGTATGACACACATAAGTGTGTTTTTCTACCTTGTTTCACCAGTCTGAGTTGGTTTTCTTTCATTCCTTTCCATGACTCTCTGGGTAAGATTAATAACAAGTTATTACTAATTATGTCAGTCTACACAGAGAAACAGCTAATTTATATTTATTCAGTAATGGTTTTCCTGATTGGAAACACTTGTACCTTGCAACCACAACAAAACACTATGGTGTGTTTATAAATGTTTTACCAGAGAAGGTGTTAAATATCCAAGTTCTCATGGAGGAATGCTGAGCACCCTCACCTGTCATGAAGATGGAACACCTCATAGCTGAGGTCTGGAAGTCTTGACAAACCTGCCTTGAATATGGCTTTTCCATGACCAGGCAGTCTTTCTCTCCTGCAGTTCTGTGCTGTCACTGTGGGCAAGAAGGGAGGACTGATGGCAGAAGTTGTGAGGCCAGGTCTCTTCTACTAAAGGCAGGTACCTCTGAGAAGTTCTGATGCATGCAAGGCAAAGACCTGCAAGCAATTGGAAATATTTTGTGCAGGCACATTTTTTAATTTTGATGAAGATTGCTTGGTTTTTGGACTCTCAGTGAGTTAGTCTCTTTCTGACCAGTGGCAGTGGAGACCGTTTGGTGTTTGTGATTCATCGTGTAATAACCATGTGCATTGCTGGGAGCCTTGGAAAAGCAGAGGCTGCTGTTATGTACAAGTTTCACATTTCCTCACAATTTAAGGCCAAGAGAGGTCATCAGAATGTCTAGTCATTTCTGCACATATGTGGCTATTAAATGTTGGCTGTGTACAGCAAGGCTGAGACAACTACTTTCATTAGCCCATAGTATTTTAGTCCTTCAGAAGCCAAATTTTGACATGTCTAAAGCAATACGTGAGTACCTCCAATACTTGAGAACTGACTGGGCATGACATGCACAAACAAGCACAGAAAAAAAAATGCAAAATACTGGCATCCTTGCCAATCTGAGCTATTAAAATACCTATTTTTCCTAGCCCGGTCTTAATTCAAACCCAAGCATCATATGTCTAAGATAATTTTCTGCATTGGTTTACTCTCTTCCCGGCTACAGCAAGATAAATAATAGGTTCAAGGGAAAGCAAAAAGTTCTGTTGCAGAATATATGAGGCCAAATGTCTCTCAGAGGAGTGGAGAAGAGATTCTTCCTCTATGCTGTAGGCAGCCAACTGAAGCTCTCAAGTATGGGATTTGATTATACTTATTACCTTAATGCCAACCTGAAAATGTCTGAGTGGGCAGGGTGCAATTCAAGCCATCTTGTTTCAGCCATAATGGAAGAAGTTTTACAGATGCATTGTTCTAATGGATGTAGGGCTAGAGGGATCACCAGGGGATCTAGCCTTATGTGACCCTCCTTCCCTCCTTGAGACTGCTCTGCTCATTAGAAGTTCTCCCAGAAGCTGAAGTAAAGCTGCATTTAAGAAAGACAGCCATTTTTTAAGAGAAGATCAAACAATGGTGAGTGCACCACCCCCATTCACAAGCTCTTACAAAGTTTAATTAGTTTTACTGCTAGGAAATTGCATCTGATTTCAAGGTTGATTTCATCTAACCTTAAACTTCCAGCCACTGGATTTAGTTGTGCTTTTGTCAGCAAGAGTGAAAAAGCTCACTGCTCTCTGTTATCTATTCCTTGTATCCTCTCAAGTTTTTATTGAGTAAGTGCAATATGTCCAGCTTCTTAAGCCTCCCATCTCAAGACTTGTACTTGACATGCAAAATATTTGGATTTTCTCCAATATTTTCTCATCTTCTTTAATGTGCAGGCACCAGAACTGTGCTTGATATTTTGGAAACATGCAAGGACTGTGCTGAGTCCTTTTCCTAGCAGTGTACTGAGACCTCATGTTAGGGATGATTAGGATAATCACTTTTTTTCATTCCCTGAGTCTCCGCTCTCTGAGACAGTGTCCATTCCTATAAATTTGGACTGTAGTAAAATGAATTTAGTGTTCTGCTTGTTGGACAGTGATCATTTAGGCAAATCAAATCACTGCAGAAGTAATATATCTTCTTTATTTACTGTGCAAAAATACATTGTGCCATATGCAAGCCTTTAAAGCAAAAATATTGTGTCATGGCCTGAATGGTTGAAAACAGTATAAAAGAGTATTAGGTGAAGTCTGTTTCTGATTCTGCTGGGAATACTCCCCATATTGAATGAAATCTCTCCATTAAAAGGCTACATTTTGAAATTTGTCAGAAAGACATTTCTTAATCCTTGCAATAGGTGACCTGTTAATTCCATGTAATGCAAGATTTGAAATCAAAATGTCATGTGGTGTTAACTGCCTTGCAAAAATCCAAGTATGTCCTATCAATACAGCTGCTTTTCTCATGCAGACCTGTAATCTTTTACATAAATCTTCAAAATAGCCAAAAATTCCACAACAAATGTATCTGACAATACTTAATGTCCATGAACGGATTTGGACCAGGATTAAAGATATTTATTCTCTGGTTCTTTTTCTAATATTTAAGGATCCCAGAAATGCATGCTATTTTGTGAGAAGACCAAAACACCAGTTCCAAGTAATGCATGGTATATAGCAGAAAAACATGCTTCCCTACTTGTATTGTTCTGTAAATCAGAGCCAGGTGGACTATGAGCTGAACTAGTTGAGCTTATTTACCACCCAGTTTCTCTCTCAGTTAATGAATTACCGATAGTCCAAGAATCTTCTGTTATTTAAAACAGAAACTGTCCTCTATAATTCAGTTCATCTCTTCATTATGTAGAAAAAGACTATGTGCAAGACCACCAAAATCTTTCAAAATGACAGAATTTTCCAAATACAGGACCACAAAAACTAGTGGTGCTTCTTGAAAAGAGTGTTTAATGCCAGTCTTCAAAGACTTGTGAGAGTAAGAGAGCTTAGAAATCAAGATGGTCTGCACTTTGCCAGCACAGGGCTTAAGCAAGATTAGGAGACACAAAGGATTTGTACTGGTCCTCCCCAAAAATGACTTTTATTCATTATCAACCTTCTCAGAGCAAAATCTCCTCACCTGTACATGCCGTAGCCGTGCTTAAGGGCTGAGAGGAGCATAGAGACTGTTGGTACCTTCAAGCCTAGAGAGATGGCAGAATCAGGTATCCAATTTAGGAAGTGACTCTAGTGTTAACACTATGTTTTGTGTTGCTTTTAGTTTTTTTCAGGATGTAAAATTTAATGCTTTTTGCTTTTCTTGTGGCTCAACACAGACTATTGCTCTGGGCCCTGCACGTGTCCTTCCTTGGAGTAAGGAGTAATCCCAAGAAGAATGTGCTGCTGACATGTCTTTGCACTGTTCTCTACATAAAAATCACTCTCTGGCCCATGAACACAATATTCCCTCTAAACTCCTAAGCACGTGCCACTAGAGGTAAGACTGTTGTGAGATTTAGTTCTTTAATGTACCTACACCTAGAATATTAATTTCATATCATTGTTGGCTATGAAAAGAATTGATCCTCTAGTAAAAGGAATATTATTCAATGAATAAAGAGAAGGTCACTCAATTTATCTCAGCAGTGAAAGAAATGGTATTCTTTGTTGATTTTTGTACAGAGCTATTAATATCTGTGAAGCTTAAAGGAATAGAGAGTACCAGATGATTCTTTAATTTAGAAATTGAAATATTTTTTTAATGTTTATAAATTTTAAGGGTCTAATCCTGTGAAGTCTTATTTGTATGAATAATCCTTACTCACAAAGAGTTTTGCTGAATTATGTAGGGTTTTTGCATTAGAAAAAAATTTCTGTAAAGGTTGATACTACTGGGCTCTTAAATATTTATAAACACTTATCAAAATTATTTTATGAGAGAAATTGAAGAACCATCTGGTATCCCCTGTTATTTTATGCTCCCTAATTTTAATAACTATGTGTAGGAGCCAGCAAGTGTTAGCATTTTCCTTCTTATTTGGTCTCAGCCAAATTACCTTCTCCTTCTGCTTTAAACTTATACATCTTCCTAAGAGGACTAATCCTTTCACTTCTACTTATGCAAAACGGGCACATGTGGCCAGTAAGCTAGTCAGCAAATCTGCTAGCTGATTTATCCAAGGACCTAAATTTCTTTCACCTAGAGTAATAATATAGTCTTTCTACTACACACAACAATCACATCAGCAGTGTTTCAGTGATATTTTGAACAGCAAGTAGCTGTGCATCCCTTTACAGTAATTTTCCTCCAGAAAAAGTACTTTCTTCTCCTTTTCAGAGATATACTAAGGACTCATTAATTTCAGCTGAAGTTGTAGATGCTTAGCAAAGGAATGAGTCTTTGAATACAAACCTTCAAACCAATTACTTATGTGCAGCTGGTCAAAAAACTTTTTAGAAGCTGCAATTTCAACAAAGATAAGTATTTCTATCTTTTTGTGAGGTTCTTTTTCCCTTGAGACAAACAATCACACTCAAAACAATAGGATGATGTGGTAGTTTTGGCTTTAGTCATGGCTAATAACTATCATGGCTAATGCGGTAAGTTAAGTAAGCTAAGATAGTCATCTCTGATATTGTTGTGATATTTAACTATGTAAATAGCTCATTCAACAAAATACAACTAGAGGTTCAGCTTTCAAAGGAAAGTTGACCTGCATTTTTGTCTAATATCTTTTTTGTTTGGGAGTTTTTGGTTGTGGGGGTTTGGTTGGGGTTTTTTGTTTGTTTTCTTTTTTACTGTTGAGCCAAATGAAAAGCAGATCTACCATTTTTTTTTTTCATTAAAATACTTAACAGCAGAAAGTTACTCCAAGGAGGTTTGCAATGCTTGTCATATGGTGTATTGCAGGGAGGAGCAACCAAGTGCATTCATTCTGGGTGCTATACCCAATTTTCAGATACCTATGTACTGAACAGTAAAAATATCAGGATGAACTTGAAGAAAGGGCTCCTGCACATTAGATTTTGGGTTTGGGTTCTCAGAAATTATTAATATTTTTCTACTGCCTTAAAATGAATCTGAGTCAGTTTCAGCTAAAGAAATAAAACTCACAAAGCCTGAAAATTGTTTCCCATTGCAAATAATACAAGGCTGGCAGCTCAGTCATGGCTTCCTCAGTTAGTCTTCACCAACTTTGTGGCACAATCCAACACACTGCAAATAGAAATGCATGCTCACGTTTTTGTTTTTTAACTGATTATGTCTTCAAAGCTGGGTTGAGTCAGTCAGTGTGAGAAATGTGTAAGAATTGACAAAAGTGATTTCTATCCAGTTTCTTTGCATTTGTTATTTCCTCTTATACTGATAAGAATATAAAATTACAGGCACAGATAAAAGTGTTTATGAATCAAGTTATAAACATTCTTAGGAGCAAAAGAGAGCAGGTTTTGATATAATGCCTGGTCCTGCATTATCTTGCTAAAATGATTCAGACACATTACTCAGGAAGGTAAATATTTAATTGTGTAGAGACTCACAGGGCTGAAGTTTAATGATTGAAAATGGTATTTTGCAATGAGTTAGTTGTATGCTTTTCCATTCCCCTTCCCACCCTCAAAAGACCACCTATATGTGGCCATAGCACTGGGCCTTCTGACCTAGCAGTTTCTTTTTTTAAAATGGCCTATATGGAGATAAACCAGTTTTGTACAGGTAGAGGGGGGGAAAACCAACAAAAAATCCCTCCCCAAACCCCACAAAAAACACCCTAGAGCCTATTAATTTTCTGTTCTATGCAGCACCTTAGGCAGCTTTCAGCTTAAAGCAAACCAGCTCCCAAGCAAAAGTGCATCTTTCTAAAACCCATCTACCCAGGTGCTTTCGATTGGAGACAGGCAACAAAATTCTTTGTTGCATGAGATGAATAGAAAGTTTACTTTGCAAAGCCAGAGTAGAAACCTCAACAACAGAGAATGCACATTTGAGTGAAAGAGGCAACCAACTGGTGATGTTCCTTCAAGTCTGTGTTTTGACAGTCCGTGCAACTGCTGCAATGTAGCACATTTCACAGAAGCACCTCTCCAAGAATAACTGGACCAATGCAGAGTTGGTGAGATTGGGCACAGAGTAAGTTCACCTATTGTAGCAGAAACCGTGCAGTAGCAAGTTTGCCGAATCAAGTGTTGTACATTGGCAATGACAGCTGTTCATTCAGATTGGCAAAACAATTAACCTTATTCGTATTTTGCTGGAGAACCTGGCGGGCACTGGGGGGAGCAGAAGCACCCTCTGAAGGCACCCCACGGCGGCCGCGGTGCTGCCGACCGGCAGGGCTCTCTCCCCTCGGCATCCCGCGCACCGGCCTCCACCAGGCTGCCCCGACCCTGCCCGCGGGGCTGGTGGGTGACAGCCACTCTCAGCCTCAGGGAGAGAAGGGCGGCATCACTCGCCCCGGGAAGCACCTCCCTGTTGTGCCGTGGGAGAGAGAGGGAGGTCTCCTCCTTCGCTCCCTCCCCGCTCCGCTCTCTCCTCCCTCCCTTGCCCGCTTGCCTCCCTGCCCGCAGCCGCAGCGGAGGGGCAGGACGGAGCGGCAGCACAGCCGCCCGGCGGAGGCAGCAGGGCGGGCGGTGGCCGTGCTGGGGCCCCGCCGCCCGCAGGCTCCGCCCGTCGCTCCCATGGCGCGGCGGCCCCGCGCCAGGTGAGGCTGCGCTGCCTGTTGCGCCGAGCGGAGCGGAGCCGAGCGGAGCAGCCGGGGGCGACACGCCGAGAAGTTTTGCGGGCAGGCGCCGCGCCGCGGTGTGAGTTGCGGGGCCCCGCGGCCGCGCTGCAAGGGAGGAAACTCGACGGGGAGGAACGGGGCGGGGAGGGGAGGCGAGCAGCGCGGCTGCCGCCGAGGGGCTGCCACCGTGCCGTGCCACCTCTCCCAGCACTGATCGGCGAGGGCCAGCGGAGATGCTCCTTCCCCCTGCCCGTGCTGGCGAACCTGCGGTGCCTGTGAGTTCTGGGGTTGACGGAGTCGGAGCTCCGCCGAGGCAGCGGGGGATGGGGAAGGAATCAGGAGACGGAGGCTGCGGGAAGGGGGCTGACACCCCCTGGCTTGAGAGGAAACGAGGGATTTGAGACTCGCGGCCCCAGGTCCCGTATGGAAGCGGCATCAGAAAACGGGAAGGGAAATAAAGCGGCCCCCCCATATGTCGCTCTTCCCGGGGAGCCGTGTGCGGGGCGGGCTGCCGGAGGTCGCGCCGATCAGCGTGCGGGCGGCGCCCGGGGCGCGGAGCGGGGCTGGCGGGGAAGGGGGCGGCGGAGCTGGGGAGGCGTGGGAAGATGCCGTGAGTGTTGCCGTAGGAGTTTTCCACTTTGAGATCTACCAAGATCAGTTGCTACGGATCAGGCGGCTGTGGCCGCGATGGGGAGGAGAGGGCATATCTCTCCGAACACAAGCAACAAATGGCAGCAACGGGCGGCAGCCGGTGCCTGCTGCGCCCAGGTGAGCTGCGTCGCCCCCGCTGCCCGGAGAGGCACCGGGTGGGACCGTAGCGGGTGGCGTTGCTGGTGCCCCGCGGGGCAGGTGCAGCCCTCCGGCGTACGTGTCGTCTCCCGGCCCTGCGCGGACACCGGAGGTCGGGGGTCCTGCCGCCGTCCCGGCGCCCCGAGCGGGGCACGGCCGCGACCTTAGAGCCCGCACAGAAATTCCAGGATCGCTTGTAGCAACGGGTTCTACGTACTCGGTGTCTGTGGGAACCAGCGGGCTCTTCTCTTGTCTTTCTGGCAAACTACACATCCAGAATTTCCCTCGCCAAAAATTTGGAAAATGTCTCAGATGTGACAGTGAAAATTCTTCTTTCCTTTTTGGCTTCTGCCTTCAAAAATTAGAAGATTTTAGGGTATCTGTTAGAAAATGTCAAAAGTGATTCAGGCTGCAGGTTATCACCCAGCCCTTCTGATTGTCCCTAGAGAGCAGAAATGGTGTGATTACAGAATAAAAATGGCTAAATAACTTGAAAAGCGTAAATAAACCTACTACTTAGAGAGTCAGAATGAAAACCAGGGAAACAACCATTAGTTCTCTTCTCAAAGAAATAATCCCAGAGGTATTTATGTATGTGTGGAAATGACAAAATAAGCTAATGCTTTTGAGAGTATTGTAATTATTTCAAAAAATAGTAGCCATGAGAAAATATTACAGATTTGGCAAAGAAAGGAAAATGACCTCTTTTTGAGCTGAATACTCAAACTGTGATAGGCTTTTCTGAATGCCGAAAATGAACTGGCAAAAATTTCTTCTTGTAGTAATCTGTCTAAAAATTTGTACATTTAAATTGCAGGGTGTGTGTCCTGCCCTACTGAAAGTGGTATCTTGAAGGCTTTGCTATAGAGCACCACAGTGTTCATATGGCTTACCCACTGATATTATTCTTAGTAATTTATTTAAAAAAGGCAGGCACCAGTAGGCTTCTGGTTTGATTTAGAGGGAAAGAAATTAAACTGTAGAATGAACTAATATGCAAAATCTTGGCTATGTTCAGAGTCTAATTTTCTAGTTTAGTCTTTAAATAGTAAAAATCTTCCCAATTAACTAAGCGTAATTGCTGCAGCCTTACCTGTGCAAGTTGTTGTGGGTTTCTATGGGACTGCTTCTACAGGTGATACTGTGACGACTCAAGATAGCAGGATGAGGCCCATTGTCAGAGAGTTCCAGCGTCCAGCACCATGTAAGGATGTGCCCATTGGTGCTAATGAGATGTTTCGGACTTTGGTAAGAGAAGAATGTGAGGTTAAGTCCAGATCTCTTACATTTATTCAGCTATTACTGGTTGGGTCACTGAACCTTGATCTTGCCTTCCCTGAGGTCTGCTGTAAAATTTGCGCTGACTTCAGGCCAACTACAGTGAGCTTCTGTGTGTGACTGTAGTTCTCAATTGCCTTAGGGAGAGTTGAAGCTGCTCAGTGTCTTGGAGATCAGGGCCTGAGTGAATGAGGAGGAGGATTGTACCTGCAACTATCAAGAATCAATGTGTTTTGCCTCAAATGAGAGATTATTCAGAAACAAAGTATCATTTAATAGGCATGTAAGTCTGTGCTCTGGATCCAGTCTTGAGCTAATAAAGTCCATGAAAGCTCTGCCACATATACACAGAATAGCAAGACTTAACAATACATTTATGATTTGTCTCTTGAATGTGCTTTATGGGCTCTATTTTGAATCTTTTGGGAGGTAGGAAACTCTTCCTGCTCACACTGAAACAGTGGTAGAGTAACTAGAGTGCCAGAGTAAGCTCAAGAAATATCCTCCTGGCAGGAGAACTGAAATTTATAAAGTTCAGCTGAATTCAGAAGTGCTAACTCAGGTATCCAAAGCTAGAGAAAATGTATTGCTTCATTACAAAAGCACCTTTAGATGTTCAGTTAAATAATAAGGTACTTCTGAGTCTTGCTTTGAAGGATATTCCCTGTCACTTCACTAGGAATATTTATGAAAGTAACACAAGGGATACATGGCTCACTGGCAGCCAGATTTTACACTTTTTTCATGAAGTGGATGATTTAAGCAAGAATGAATATGTGTGGAAATGTTTGTTGTTGCCATTTCAGTTAATGAGAAGATGAACTAAGGAAGATTTTTTTTTTCTCAGAGTAGAATATTGTATTTGTGATGACTTACAGGATTCGCATGTAACTACTGTCCTTGTCATCTGCGTGCATGGTCTTTGGATCAGCTCTCATTAGAGATTGCAAATTAAATTAGTGTTCTCTGACTAGCAAAATAATATTCATGATTTTGCTTCATCCAGTAAAGTTTGTTTATAAGCTTAGAGAGAAATCTTGCGGAATCATTTAGAAACTTATAATAATGCTAAACAGAACCTTATTTTAAAATAATGTTATTTTGAGCCCAGAATAAGTTATTGGAGTTCATGGAATATATAACATTTACTTTAGGTTGTTTGGCCAAGTGTTTTAAAATAATATTTTATTTATTACTAAAAGTAACTTCCAGAAAGTGCAATTTTAGTAGAGCACTTCAGTTCTGGTATGAATCAAACGTCAGTATGTCTACAGAAACTACAAGAAAAAAGGATAGAGGAATTTGTCAGTACATTCAATAAGTATTTTTAAAGGGATTACAGTCTGTAAATACATACATGAACAAGATGTACCTTCTGCTCTTAAATCCAATTTTCTGTGGGTGAAGTAGCATCAATTTTAGAGTTATTATTTAATCTCTGCTTCCAGTTTCAGTCCAGCTCTTTTCATAAGTAGTTTCTGTGCTTCCGTCGTTCCGGTGCAGTTTGTTAGTCTGGATGTACAGCAGACTTGTGTGCATCCCAGTGGACAAAAGAGTATGATCGGTATCAGTTTTACTCACTGCTTCATCAGAGCTCATGGTTCACATAAACAAATGCTGAACCCACTGTGGAGGAGGATCTCATTATTTCACAACAATTAAAGATATATGATGGATATTTCTGTGGGTAACGGGTGCCTGTGTCTGTATTTGCCATTGGTGACCTGCACTGCTTACCCCTATAGACTAATCAACATTTGTATCCAGCACTGGCTTGCTTTACACACTTAGTTTGAACTTTGACATATAAAAGCAATGCTTACTGTTACGGAACAAGAAAGTATCTTTTATTCCTCTCCCCCTGGATATTTGAATATTCAACTGAGTACCTTCAGCAAGCTGATCTTTTTCAAAAACTGGCTTATTTCTGGCTGACTTACACGTGGGGAAAGCCTTTTATCATAAGGATCAGCCCAGCTCCTGAGTTCTGTTTTCCATCAGGAAGGAAAATGCAATGGTTGCTGAATTAAAATGGTGTTTCTTTCTCTGGAGGATATGAAGTTCCATAGGGATAAAAAAAAAAGAGAGAAGCCAAATGGGAACAGATGAAGAAGTCCAGATGCCCTCAAACCAGGGGAAAAATAGAAGACAGCAAGCAGAAAGGTAGTGGCTGAACTGGGTAGTTTGACTCTTGAAAGTTGAGGTGATTGGTGGGACTGTACCACAGCCCTCTGGGTCAGCTCTGTGCTGTGCCATGGGTTTGGCATCGGCCTTCAGAGAAGTTGTTTTGGTTGATTTGAGTAGGACTTGCTGGGGAATTGAATTTGGCTTTTTGTTTCTCAACTCCATAGACAGAAAGGAGATAAAATTGCCTCTTGAGGAAACAGGATTGGTAAAGGCCTTTCCGGGGCTGGATAATTGGACTTTTTACTTAAACAGAGATGAAAATTGGCGCTACAGATCTTGATGTACTTGATTAAGGTTTACCTTTGCTTTTCAGGGTCAATTCAGCTGGTTAGTGTGTGTTCTAAATGAATTTGGTACTTCATTAATAACAGTTTCATAAAGCTGCTAATTTACTCTTTGGAAAGAAGAAAAAAGTTAATCTCTGCTTGCCAAATAGCACTATAAAGATATGCTAACAAGAGAAAATGAAAGGTGATAGAAGTGACTGATAGAACATAAATGGGATGCTACTCTGGCTTGGAAGCAGGAAAGCAAATGGAGTTTATTTAATTATTTAAAGCACAATAAATGAAAAGTCCAGTTATAAAGTGGCAGTAAAAGGAGAGAAAAACAATTAAAAAAGGTTAGGAAAGGAAAACAATGCATAAAGAAAGTAGTAGGTGGACAGGCAGGATCAAAGGGTCGGGGGATGAACTTACATTTCTGTGGAGTTTTCAACTGGAAAATATTGTCTGTATGAATCTATATATTGCAGTGCTTAAATAACAATCAGTATTTTACTCAAATTGTGGAAGTCTGACACAGAGTGTTCTCTTGGGGGATAACTTCATGTTCCTGCTGCATTCTTTGGATGCACAAGCTCAGTTAATAGGACATGTACTTTAAAAGGTGGCAGGTGTCCTAAGAGGTGTACTTTGTGGATGTTAGTTTTAATGGTGTTATCATTTACTTCTGTCAAAGTTGCTTTCTCCACCAAGCCACAACATGGATTTTAAAGGCAGTATTTTTACCAGTTTACTAGAACTCGATTACGTACTTTTGCAGCTGTACTAACTAAAGATACTTTGTATGTAAAGATCATGAGTATTCAGCATTTTATTAGCGTGGTTGAAGGAGTGAGTGTTTAATATGCTTGCACTGGGAGATAGCGGGACATGTGAACAGCATGTGAGGGCTGTTTCCCTCATGTACATTACAAATGTGTATTGCTTTGGCAGAATTTGCTTCATGCAAAGTATTCTTGTAATACTTATAGAGTGTATCTTTTTAAGTGTGTGTGAATAATTTGCAGCAAAAAGGTGAAGCCTCTGGACATTCAAACGAATCTATGGTGTTTGGTGTTGTAAAGGCATTATAATTAAAAGAGAAGGAAAAGCACTGGGGAACGCTCTTGAGTTCATGCAAGTACTCGCCTTTGAGAGCAGAGGCAAATACTTCTTCCTCTTAAAAGAGGAAATGCCATAAAAATTGTATATGAAGTTGCTTGCTAGGTCATATGTGGTTAAGCAAACAGTGGTGATTATATATGTTGTTGATGGAACTTCAGTTTACCAACATTAAAACAAAACAAAAGTAAGCTGTTGGTGTTTTAATTCTTGACTTTTTGACCCATTTTTATTCCATGTTTGGTAGTAAAAATGGGCACACACTCTTCCATTTGAATTATTTTTATTTTGAATTCTTCATATATCAGTGTTTGTGTAGAGTTTTCAATAAACTTTTATCTTAATAAAAAAAAAATTGGGCAAAACCTCCAGGAAACCTGTTCTTACACTTCCAAAAACAGATTCTGGAATGCTTGTTTACTCTGAAGATTTATTTTGAAATGGTGATGTGCTGTTATACTTTCCTCCATCTAGGCAAAAAATAGTATTTGCCAACCCCCAAAATCTTAGAATTAATATGTGCAAATGTAGGAGTTCCAGAAGAGGGAGAATACTTAAAGGCAGGAGACTGTTCACGAGAATGGGAATCAGTAAATCCAAGAGTCAGTCTTTAAAGTAAGTCTGGCTGTACTTGGGTCTGGTTTTGCATTGGTGGTTTTTTGTTTGTGTGTTGTTTTTTTTTTTCCTAGGCGTACTGCAAGTGGTCTTTAAAATTTAGCTTGATTTTTTCCATGATTTATTAAACATGATTTATTGTTATTGGTGTCAAAAGAGTGAATGACCCTTAGTTCTTTTCTCCTGAAATGAACTTGAATACAACTGCCATTGCAACCTTCAATAGTGTGATAGTGTTTCTGAATGTCCTTTTGGCCCCTGTTTTCAGCTTTGTTGACAACATAGCATTGAGATGAGAATTGGTGACTTTTGAACAATCTATTTTTAACAAAGTTTGTAAGAGAGTGTTACTGTTTGTGAATATGTATGAGTCCTAATCTGCACAAGTACTAAAAGGGAAGGCATGTATCAGAGATTGATTCTAAGTACTCATTTTCAGGGTTTGCTGTTCTCTGGGTGTACCTGGTCCTGTTCTGTAGTACCAATCTTCAATCTGCTACTGCTGCAAGTATATTGCCTCTTTTTTAAAGCATTCCAAACTGGAATATTTTTTCAAAGAATTGGTCTACACCATGTTATAAAAGGAGATACAAGTGGGAAATTGTTTTCTAGGATCTAACTTAGAGTGAAGCAACTCTCCATATTTCAGATCATGGTATTTCTCAGAGCTTGTCAGTTCTCACAGACTGCATATAACCAAAGCACATCAATTCAAATAGAATAAGAATATCTTAGCTTTGACTGAAAAGCAGCACATGGATGACAGCATGCAGTAAACAGGCAATTCTTTCCTTTTAAGTATGTATTGGGGCTGCAAAGCTGACATCTCATGTTCCTACAGACCAGATTGCTGATCTCATTCTTGGTTATAAGCAGACTGTTGCCATTGAAAGGTTAATAATTTCTGTTCAGAAAATGTATTGGTCATTTTCTGTTTCCAGAGTATTTCATAGGTTTTGGCCTTTGACAGTAAACATTGCATATATATTCTACTCATCATTTTCATCAGTTGCTTGGTATGCTTATTGGCATGCTTATTGATGCACAGTGGATGTTAGGGATAATTGCTTTACTGAGAGGGTTATCAGACATTGTAACAGCTGTTTGAGTCACCATCCCTGGAGATATTTAGAAGATGTGTAGATATGGCACTTAAGGATATTGTTTAGTGGTGGACTTGCCAGTGCTGATTTAATGCTTGGACTTGATGATCTTTTCCAACATAAACAATTCTGTGATTCTATAGTTATTTTGCTACAGTAGGACTTGACAGGATTTACACATGCATGAAACCTAAATCTTTGGCTCAGAAAACAATCCTGATGGATACAAATGGTATTTCAATAACTTTTGATCTAAAAAATTTTCTTGCAAAGCAACACAACTGTTCTTGCCAGTCATGGCAGGTGCTCCATCTGTACAAATGCCACCTAATTTGAACAAGTCAAGCTTAACATTTTTTTCCACTATCTGCCACAGTTTCAACATTTTTTTCTCAGTTTTTTTAAACAAGTGTGAGGCAGCAGTGTGGAACAAAATTGACAGAGGCCTAGCAATTTGTTAATTATAGTAGATTTTTTTTAACACATTGAAAAACAACAGTTAATTGTGCACTGTCAGTAGCATTGCAACTTCCTTTGGTTGAGAGCAAAACCGAAAAAATTTGCATGAATCTGTTAAAAATTGAATGCATGCTGTTTATTGTCTAATACCATCTCAACCCTTCTCATTGTCATGCTGCATGAACAGCTATGGACATATCAGCTGTGTGCTTTTCTTTCAATTTGGTTTGTGCAGCAATAATTGATGTACCCTCTCTTATTCAGGCTTTGTTGTCTGAGAACAGCCCTTTCTCACAAGCTTGCCATAGAGATGTTTGCTATTACACCTTTGTCACTGATTTCAGCACACAAATGTGTATTTATTTTTTTCTAGGCAAAAAGCTGTTATGCTGGTGATCTTTCTTGGGATGAAATCTGACCACAGGTCAGATCCAATGAAATATATTTTATATTACTTTCAGGACTAGTCTGTGTAAAAGTACCATTCCAAATTGGACTTTCTGTGTGGCTGTATCACCACAAACACACTTCTACAGACCCTGTCTTTTCTCCAGAGAGCTTAGTCTTCCCTGAGAGAAACTCTCTCCATGCATATCAACTTAGTATTTTTATCATTGTGGCACGCATGACTTGGCAAGTGATACTTTGATGATAAGTAAATTGCTTTAAAAAGTTTGTGGGCATTTGACTTATCTGGGAAGTCATTAGAAAAACATGAGGTGAATGAGGACACTTCAGGTTGCACAGAACCTTTATTTTCCCCTTGCTATGGAGTTGCAGAGCATATAAACTCTGGTGTTCTGTAGGCTCCCAAAAGGAGTCTTGTTGACTAGAGTTAGTTTGTCTTGGTTCTTGTTTCACTGAAGCACTTTTTAATCTGTGGGCTGAGCCTGCTAGTTTTAAGTTCTGGTTCTAGAAGCTGTGGAGTGCAGCTTTGAATACTGTGTAAACAGTTAGGCATCTGTAAAGGGAGACTAAAATATTGCTAGATTTGCAAAGCAGAGCTTCATTCATGTAAGGCATTGCAGAGCTAGGGGCTGATTCTGTGACCACGTATGTTTTTCCATTCACTTGGCTACTCCAAGTAGTTATCTTAATTTCCATTATTAAGTATTGTTGAATTTAATAAATAGCTGTATTGCAGTAGAATTGACATTTTTATAAATGCAGATGCGTGTATGAGGAGCTGATGTGACTCCAAAAGCCCTTCTTGGCCTCAGCCCTTCTGACATTGTTTCTTGGTTTTGGACCAGTAAGTTGCAGGTAAAGGGCACAGACAGAGTAATGTTTTAGTGACTTTAAATACCATAGCTGACAGAGGAATATTGAATTTTTAAGGATCAGCTATCAGGGAAACGCACTTCATTATTGCCATCTAGGGGGGAAAAAAAAGCATGTTTGCTTTAGTTACAGATATTGAGCTTGTTGTGATCAATTGATGTAGAGGTAGACTGACTGGAGAGATGGAAAGTTTGTGATAGTGAAAATTGGAGACTGATGAGAGGTGGACTTCTTGTTAACACTGACACTACTCAGGTTCACTGTTTTCACCCATAAACCTGACTATTCCTGGAGTTACCTAGCGGTATCTTGGATAGAAGAGCTGCTCCTGGAAACACTTCCAATCTGGGAAATCAGCTACTATCTTTAACCCTTCTCTGGTATCACTTAGACTAGAAGATTTTATTTGACAACATAATAGTTGTACCTAAACTGCTCTCCAAAAATATTTTGGACTTTTAATAGTCTTGAATATATTACTTTTTTAAAAGATTTTTTATAATTCTTGCTAAGTAAAGAATGAATCTGGGAAAAGGAACTTAATAGTGAGTAATCTGTGTCTTCACTTCCAAAACAAATACAGTATAAATAATTACATTATCTTTTCAACATTTGCACATCAGAATGGGAGGAAAAAAAGCCCATCTGTGTAAACCTGTTGATAACTGTTTCCTGTGCCAAAGCCTGTACTTTTTCAGATTAGAGAGAAAAACTGTATTCCTCAGTTGCAATAAGGAGAACATTACTATTCAATGACTGTGATAACAAGCAAAGAAAACATTGGCTGAACATCAGGTGCCCTGCTGCCTGACAGCAGTGAGGCTGCTGTCTCAGTGTTAGTGTTGTAGAAGGCTTTGGGTGTTCACAGGTTCCCTGTGAGCCTCCTCACCACAAGGATAGGGTGTACTTAAGATCACACCAGACCACAGCTTTGGGGCACATCTCTTTTCTTCAAGGGCTCTTTGGGACATTGTGAAGTTCACTTCACATCCTCATGCTGTGTTGTAGTTCTCTTTAATGGTGAAAGCTTTTAATTTTTCATTAGGGACTTGACTCTTGATTTTTTTGAAGGTTGAACTTGATTTCCTTGCCCATACAGAAAAAACTCACAGAAATGAACCAAGCAAAAGCACCAGCCTCTGTCAGCACTAATTCATCAGATGTGGCAGGGTCAGTGTTTCTCAGTTTGGGCTTGCATGTGAGGCTTAGGGGATGGCATGAGTGGGGAATTCTGTCTGAAAAGAGCTGGCAGGGATGAACCAGATAAAATACCCATGTAAGAAGGCTCATCTGAAGAGATGAAGGGCAGAAAGATCAGAACATGCTGAAACATTTCCTGTAAGATTTGTAGTTCTGGTGAGAGGTAAAAGATAAAACATGCTGCTAATACTAAAGCATGTCCTTGCTAAGCCTACATCTACTTTCTTGGCAGCCCTGAGGAAATGGATTTTCTGGGTGTGCACAGGACATGAGGATTTGCCAAGGCTGAGACATGGACACAGGTAAGAAGGGCGAGTCATGATGCTTCTGATGCATCCAGAAAAGCATCTCAGACAGGAGCTCAGTCTCTGGGCATTGGTGTGATGGGCTCACACCTCTTAGCAGTAATAGGCTTCTCTTAAAAGTCTATTCAAGAGGTGGGCTTTTCTGCAAAAGAGGAGTTTCTTCATAGAATGGGCAACTCGTCCAGGGTGTAAAAGGTTTTCAGTACCTGCTGTTGCCAAATTTACTCACTCTTACTGCACTCTAAAATACCACTGTTGGAATTTTTTAACATTGTTAATGTGAGTTGAGGGTGTTCCTAATTGCTGTGACTTTCATAAAGCCTTCAAGGTTGTGATTCAGGACTACGGGAGGGCTTTTCCAAAACCATACTGAGTAAAAGTCCTCAATTCTTCTTCCTTAGTGAGTGGCATGGGTTAGGGGAGGGCGAGTAGATGAGATTTCAATGTTCTCAGGAATAAGGGAGTCACATGTGGCATTTTGCAATGTGGATTTAAAATCTCTAACTTGCCAGGCATTTCTCTTGTTTTGTTTGCCTTCCCCAGTACTTTTAAAACCTTGTTCTAATTTTTCTCTGAACCAAACTGATGTTTAAACAACCAAGTCCATTAGAGATGTTGGTACAACAAAGAAAAAGTCTTTGAAGAAGCTTAGGAGGTTTTAAAAGGGAGGTGGATAGGTTTTTCCTTTCTCGGAGGAAAATGGTCATTCTGAATAAGAAGGTAAAGTGTTCTCAGGGGATAGAAAAGTCTTCAAAAGACTTAAACGAGTACAGTATTTCTGCATTTCCCAGACAAGAGTGGAGAGATGTTTTATTATAGCATAGCACTGTAATGAGTTAATAAAAAGCAAACTTTGTGTAATTTTCCTTGCAAATATTTGGATACTACTGAGAATATTTACTGTCCCTAAACTTTTTACTGTTTTCTTTTTATCTTACTGTCTTTCTTCCCTTTTCATTGCTACTGCTTTCAGAAAAAGGTTTTTTCCCCTCTCTTAGAGGCGGCAACTACAGAGGACTCTTCCCTTGCACCAGCTTAACGCTTTGTGTGGGCAGAGGGTTACGTGGAGCAGGGCAGCAAAAGCCTTTCAGTGCAGGTGCGTGAAGCTGGTCCTCCTGTGCCTGTGCTGGAGCTGATGGATGGGTCTGCTGGAGAAGAAGCTGGATTCTTACTAGGAGAGGAAACCACAGGAATGTGTATAGGTTCAGGCCTGACATCAGGGTTGTACCAAGGTTGTGATTAGGTTGATATTTGTTTTGGAAACATCAGTATTGTGGATTTATTTTTCTTTTTCTGCTTGAGAATCTTCATATTTAAAGACTTGAGGTAAACCTGCGTCTAAGCTCGGTGAACGTGCTATGATTTATGTGGGTGTAAGCCCTAATAGATTTACGTCCATAATGTGCATGCTGTCTCAGTTTGTTATAGACTTATGCAAAATCATAATGAAAACACCTTAAAAATGGATGTTATTCATACTGATTTAAACACAGCATATTTCCAGATGGGAAGTGAGGTATTGTTCCTAGCTTGCAATATAAAAATACTTGAAATAACTGTTTCTGGGACTTCAGTATTATCTATTGAATTCATATCTACCCTTGTCATCTGACAGGCTGCTAAAACAAGATTCTGCTCAAAATGATAGAAGTGACAGTCATACAATGCATTTCATTGCTGCTGAGCCCTGTTATGTAGTTAGTTTGGGGAGATTGAGATCTTGCTTCAGTCATTCAACGGCAGTCCTTTGGAAAGGATTTGCAGAATTTGTAATTGTTCCCATAAATCTCCCAATCCCCCTCTGCAAATAGAGTGAAATTTCTGTTACAGTCTACTGTGCTGGGGAAGCAGCATTTTGTAGTGTGGTGGGTTTTTTGTTTGGTTTTTTGTTGTTGTTTTTGTTTTGGTTTTTTTTTTTGGCTTGTTCCCTCTTTATCAAATCCCAGCAGTTGCAGTGAATTCCCTTTGCCACTGCCACAGACCCTGCTTTCCTTCCTCTGTGGTGTTGTTTTGTAGAATTGCTTCTGTGTTCTGTCGGCGTTTGACCCCTTACAGCTGGCAGTAAATCAAAGAAATCATATGTATGGAGACCCAAACTCTGCCCTCAGCTACACTTGCGAAAACCTGTGGCATTACACAGTTGGCTTGGAAAGGCTTAAGAAATCCCGTGAGATCCACTCTGCTGAAAGTTGCTCTGTAAATGTTAGATAGGGCTGTTGTTTTTGCACTCGTACATTTTACTTTGAAGCTGTACCTGAGCTGCAGTTGATGATACTGTTTCATAATGTTGAAATAAAGGGACAGATTTGGAGTATGAGATGTGCTGTGCTGTCAGTGGAGTTTGTCACTAAAGCTGTCTTATCTAGGCACCACGGCAGTGCCTGTGCTGCAGGAAAGACATGCTCAGTGGGCTTCTGGTTCCTGGCAGCGTTCAAGCCACTGGTCACCATGCAACCATCCTCCTCAAAAGCCTGATCTCTTCTGGGAAGGAGCCAAGCCATCTGCCAGCAGGATTGGGCAACAGTCAGACCCAGCATCCTGGGTGCATCTAGGTGGGCACGGGCCTTGTGGCACTGAGTCCCAGGCAGCAGAGGATGTTGTCCTTCACGGACCAAGAAAACTGTGTTTAGGTCTTCCACATTCCTAGCACTATCCAGTACAGAGCAAGCACAGGGCTGAGGAACATAAAGGGAAGGTGTTGGTATCCCCTTGGCCTTCAGGCTTTGGGAAAACTCTGGGGTCTGGCCTATGGTGGTGTAGCTGGCTTCCCTGAGACTGAGAAACAGAGTGTACATGGAGATGTGTGTTGGTGTATGGACAGGACTATATGATCTTTTTCTTCGTGTTTAGTGCAGAACCACAGGAAGTAATGTTCGGCCTATAGATAGGTGCTATAATGACCACAGCATCTTTGACTCATACTGATCTCTGCGAGTGTGGAGGATACTACATGCAGCTGGTCCACAAATAATCCAAGAGCTTAAACAGTTGTATAATGCTTCTTTTAAAAAGTGTTGCAGGGATTAGACCTGAGCAGATTGAAGCTGCAGTCAAAAAGCCCTGTCCTGAGTCATTTAAATTCTTGGTTTCTGTGACTTGTGATCCTGTGGAGACAAGAAAACAAATTATGAGACATGAGGAAGTGAAGCAGAAGATATGATAAGAGGTAGTATACACAGTTCCAGTACTGTCATTGGGTATTTTTATCAACTTCTAATTTTTGGAAAATTTTCAAAAAGAAGAGTTTTGTGTATTTTTTCCAGACTGAATCAAAGTTTTGCCATTGGTTAATGTCGAAAGGAAGTTGGAATTATCAGAATTACATGTGAATTATTTATATACCCAATTTGCTGTGGTGAACGGAGGAACAATGATCTTAAATGCTGTTAATTACTGTGGATTTCATGGCACTGACTATGGTTGTACCTACAGGCCACGCAGCCTCTGGAGGGTGACCTAGTGCTGTGCAATCTAAGGGCACTTCTGGAAGGGAGGAGGGAGTGTGCCAAAACGCTCACTGCTGAGTAGTGAGGTTGCATCTAGATACTTTCTCATGTTACCAGAGAAAAATTATGTTATTCCTTCAAGTCCTGAAGGTGAACAGCCTTTTTTATGTTGCTTCTGGTATGTCCAGAACAGAAAAAAGATAGAACAAAAATTATGATTCTGTAGTAGAGCATCTTCACATTTTTGTTCTGTGCTTCCTATATTCAAGGGATTTCCTAGCAAGAATAGAAACATCTGCAATAACAGCTCCTATTTATGTTAATATTTTCCAATCAGCGTGCAGTCTGAAATAATTACAATAAATGCACCGTCTGCTCCAAACACTCACAACTTGCATTTATTTCAGGCTTCTTGGCTTCAGAAGTCTGAAAACATAATCCGTCATTCTGCTCTGCTTCATCTCCTTTGTCTGAATTTATCCAACAGTACCTTTTGTGAGCTTCATTAACAATGGTCATGCCATAATAAATGGCATACATTGTGAAGTTTTTAATTAAATAAGTTACCAGAAAAAAACCACAAAGCATACTAAACTTAATTAGGTAATTAGATAACATTTTCCTGTAATAAGTTTGCACACGAAGTGTGTAATGAAGTAGACCAGAGTAAAATCTGTCATCTGAAGTTTTTTAGACTTCATAGCTGCAGAAATATTTTTCTTTCTTTTCTAAAAAAATACTTTTAAAAGATCATGTATTAAACATACCTTGTTGTTCAAAGGATTATGCAAACTTGGCAGAAAAACAGTAATTATCAACAAAGACATGACTAAGTGTATGTTTGAACTGAAGACACATTTTCGAGTCTTTCCTCCTCTGTTTCTGCTAGAGCTGCTCACCCAAGTCGGGGTCATTTTGTCCAACTTGGCAGTAGCGCTTTAACTCTGTTTATTTTGGGGGTTGTTTTTGGTGCTGGGCAGAATTGACAGGTATTTTTGGTCACATTGACCAATGTATGTGGTATAAAGAGCACACTCAGAGCTGAGTCTCCTGCCAGCTCTGTGTGCATTTAGCTGGGCTCCTTGCCCAGGCGTGTGGGAAGGAAAAGTAAGATCAGCCTTGGCTCATGTGTGCAGTGCCATGGAGTGACTCCTCAGGTGTCCCTTGCAACTAACAGCACCTGCCATGCTTCCTCTTTCCTGAACTTGTATCCAAAAATATTGTTATGCCCTTAAGATTGTTGTCCCCTGCCTCCTATCCTCCTACATAGCTCAGCCAGGCTGCTTTCTCTTGGGCAAGGTATCCACTAAGGAACTTGATTCAAAAACAAGAGCTTTATTTTTCCTTTATGTCCAAGATGTGCAGCTTTCTGGCATTAAATGGTGCTCTGATTTATGATGGTGAGACCATGAAGGGATTGAACAAAAAACAATGGGAGAGGACATAGAAAGGAAATCTTTAAAATTTTGAATATTGGTTTGTGTTTTTCCCTCTACTGACTCACAGAGAATTGTGCAAAGGGAGTATGCTAGTACATCATATTTACTGTTTTGCTTTGGTGATGCATACAGTCAGAGTAATGTTTTGTAATTGTCTTTCACAAGTGCAAATGACTGTGTATTGAAGGCTATGAAAAATAATTGCCAGTATTTATATCTTGGTGAAGCATCCATTCCTTTTGATATTTTAATTTAGGGCTGATTTAGAGAGACAAGTTTGATGTCAGCAACATCAATTTACCGTTTGAAGTGGGTTTCTGGATTTTGGGGCCCACTCCCATTATTCTGTGTACCATCAGACACTGAAACCAGGGGAAGGAGACTCTGGGACATTCTGAATAAAAAAGCATAGCACCAGGTCATTTGATTTGTCTGTGCGTACAGTTGGGGTTGCAGGGCGAGAAAAATACTTATGATGAAGGAGATAAGGTAAAAACAGAGTTGTTGGGTCATATTGTGATGATACTGCCTGTAGTGGCACTGACAGTTCTGTCTCCATCCTCTCCCTAGTCACCTGTTCCTCATCTTAGGTCACTGCAGGGTTAGCTCAGTATTATGGGTCACAGAGAAAAAGGGTCCATTGCATTTTAATACTGGGTCTGCCAATAATTATTCTGCTTTCTGCAAGATATATGAAATATTTAACCAGGTGAGGTCTGTTGGGAAGGTGAAATGGCAGCTTATTTGAACTTGTGTGTACACAACTCTGAAAATTCACCCGAAAGGTTGCAAAGTTGGGAGCAGGTGAGTATCTTACAGTTCGCTGACTCACAGGCTACAGTTAATTGTTCACCAGAAGACATTATAAAGCATTTCAGTACGTCCATATATCCTCTGTCTGTCCCTGCCTCTTTACAATCGAGAGAGAAACAACTGTAATTCTAGAGAAGGTAAGAGGGCATAAAGTTTATGTAGCAGAAGCACATCTATTTTACAGAAAACATTCCACTTAAATTTTAGGGTTCTACCTGAACAATTGCCAGACAGCACTCATAGACTTGTAGAGTATTGCACAGAAGTCATGACTGAAGTCCTTTATGCAATTTGAGATGCTTGTAGCGTGCCTGGTAGTTTGGTGGTACAGGAAAAGAGGGGCACATGGGTCTGGAGAGCAAAACCAAAGTGAAAGCAAAGAGATAATGGGAACACAAGAGTAGGAGGAAAAACTTATGCACAGAAAAAGAGGGGAGAAATTAGTCAAGAAAATATAGGAACTGAAATACTAAATGTTGACTGAGAAAAGCGGCTCACTAGCAGTTGCTAGGATGAGAATGTGTATGTTCAAGAGACTCAAGCAGTCCTTCCTAGGAGGTTTGGAAATCTACCATGTGAAGGACCTTGGGATGAGCAGGAAGACACTTTCCCTGTTAAAGTGTTGCAAATTAGATAGCTGAGGCAGAGAAATTTTTTAATAGTATCTGGAAAAGAAGATATTAGAAATCAAGGTCTTGATGACAGGAGTGTGTCAAATTAATGCATGATGTATTTTTGGAATTATACAATGTGTCATAAGGCAATTTTGTTCCAGGGGAAATGTGACATCTTTTCCCTTGCGAGTGAGGTTTCCAAAGGGTTGAAAAGCAAGGAAAACATGGTGTCAGATGGGGAAGCAAGGCACTGACTGTGCTATTTAAACTATATAAATCGGTGGTGATGTATCCTGCCTCTTAACCCCTTCTGATAGCTCTGTGTGTTTAGACTGCCAGGTCTGTTTTCCATTTTCAATCCGTTTCAGGACAATAGGTTTTACCTTGACCTGTAAAGCCAGTCACATCCTTTTACATAGCAGTGACTTCTCAGGAAGCAGAAACATAAAAATACACTGTTGCCATGAGGTGCATGCTGTGCCTCACAGCAGATCTGGTTTTTTAACTCACAAGAATGAGGACCTCACTGGGCTGCTGAAAATATTTGAACTGCGGTTTTACATACTGAATTGTTGTTTCTTTTGCTTCCAGAATCTGGACAGTTTAGAAAGGAAATGTAGAGTTAACATTTGCAATCTGACATGGGCTTCCTTTTCAGAAAAACATTCTTTCTGGCCTTCTTGTTGGGGAAGGGAAGCCATCCTTTCCAAGACATTAGGGATAGTTATGAAAATGTTCAAAGAGCTGACAGTTAATAATTATTATTCACTGGTGCTGCTTTGCTTCTAATATTGTGAACATATTTTTGGAGGAGAATTAAATCCAAGTCTCTCCAGGGGCTATTGGTATTTTGCTAATGCCAAATTAAAGCGTGCCATGTGCTGTGCTCTAGAGGTGGTCAGAAGAGGCTTGACAGAATTTAATTGTGTGTGTGGCAGGGGTGCTCTGGGTCACTGTGTGGTAGGTGTGATGCAGCCACAATCTGGTGGGAAGTCAATCTTTCACAGCCCCTTGTATTTTCATGAGCAGGAAGGAGACATTCCCAAGCTGCTTCCCATGCTGCCCACAGTTGAGGTGGTCCAACTCCTGGAGTGGTTAAGCTGCACAGACAGTTTCTGTGCCTTCTGCTCATCTCCTGTCCCTTTGCTTTTTCTATTCCCAAGCTGTAAATACTTAAAGCTCATTAAAAACCATGAAACAGAGGTGGAAACCAAGCTACCTTAAAAAAATCAGTAAGTGAAGAAACAGCTCCAGACTGGAGAAGAAATATTGCAGTCTTTATAATCTGCAAAATTATCTTCCTATAAAGTTGTTGAATCCTGAGTTTGGAGGTATCAATATTAAAATTTAGTAGTATACCCTCTTTGGGATATGCTGTTATATGTTGCAAGTCCTTAAATGGCATATCATCCTGTATTGCCCAGTTTTCAGCACTCATCCTCTTAATACATTCCTGCTATGATTTGTCTTGATGAGATCCTCACCTTTCTCAGCCAGATACTTAGAGCATGTTCACTCTGCCCAGACTGACACAGTGCAGAGTGTGTTGCATCATGTCTGGGCTAAAGTGTTAGTAGAAAGAGAACCACCAAAATGAAACCTGTAAATCTTGCCCCTGAGCCAGCAGTCACCATGTGGAGAGATTTCCTGAAATGCAGAGCTGAAGGCCCTATTCCCAGGCTCTCCTTCTTCCCACTCTCCTTTCTGTCTCTCACTGAGGGCTAAACTAGCTTGGGTAATCGGGCCCTGGCTGTGCATAGGGTTTCCATGAGAGAGGTAGACAGGATCGCTGTATCATGCAGTGACTAAGGCAGGTAATTGATTGGATGCAATGGTCAGTGAGGTGTAGCTGCATGTGAAGATTTAGGGGGAAAATACCCCTGATGTACTGCACCCACAATGATCCTCAGTCCTGCCTTGGAGCAAGGAAGGAAAAGGAACTGTCGTTGCACTCAGGGTGGGTGCTGTGGCTTGGAGACAGAGCAGAAGAGTTCAAGGGGAGAGCAAAACATCCAAAGATTCATAAGGCTAGCATGATGTTTGGGAATTACTGTGTGGAATGCTGGCATTTTGTTAATTTATTTTGTAATCTGTGATGGCAGTAGCTGAATACTGAACAGCTTAAATCTAAGCAACTGTCATTTCAGGCTTTGGTGAAGAGGGAGTGGGTGAGATAGTAGGGGTAAATTGTGAACAGGAGTGAAACCAATATGTGCAGCTTTCTCTGAACCTGCCCACCTCTTTCTTTGTGTAATATCGAGCAGCTGGGGCTGTGCTATCACAGCTTATCATCACTAATCAGGCTATAGATCTCTGGGGACATGTTTTCCTTTCAGTTGCTTTGGTAGAAATCTAAACTTATTACCTAGGTTATTTGCATTTAGGCCAGCAAAACTGCATGGACAGATTTTGAGCTTTTTTGTCAGTGTGGTTTGTGGGACATACTCTCATTTTAAGAGAATGCCATCTTTGTTTAATCAAAGAAGAAACCACTTGAACGCAAAATGAGAGAGCATTTGCACTATTTTTGGTATTTGTTTTTTTTTTTCTTCTGTGAGGAAAAAGGTACTGATCTTAGTAGGAGTAAAACTAATACATTTCACTGTAAATTAATTAGAATTACTTACTTGGTTTACAAATGAGATTTTGCTAGTCCATAATCTTTATGCCAACCTGTAAGCACGTAAGACAAAACACTTGACCAAGTTTGTTACAGAGATGTATGCTGCTGTAATTGAATTTCTTCAGCTGTTTCAAACATTCTTCAGGGAGATTTTTCCCCTTGCTTGAATTCCATGGAGTTTTTCTCAGAAGTTTCCCACTGGATTCCCTATATGCTTTTTAATGCTGGGTTAGGCAGGTATGTTTATAAGTTGCTGTCCTAGGCTGCTTTCTCCAGAGGTGTAATTTAGAGCCTGGTGTTTCATTCATTACTCTGCTTACCTTGGTCTAAATCTATGATTCTGCCTGTTGTTTAACTTGCAGACTGATGATTCATTCCTTTGCTTCATGGGACAGCTGCATGTGATCTTATCCCACTCTGAGATGAGCTTTGGAACTGAGCTAACAAGAAATGTTTACAGCATTCGGCATAAATCATAATTCCACAGAGAAATTTATTTTACAAAAAGAAAAAGTTTTTTATAACTAGTAGGTGTTTCTATATCTAAGGGACTTAGTCTGCTCTCCCTGGTAACAAGTGACAGGACCAGAGGAAATGGCCTCAGGTTGTATCAGGGGTGGTTTAGATTGGATATTAGGAAAAATTTCTTCACTGAAATCATGTTCAGGTATTAGAATAGGCTGCCCAGGGAAGTGGTGGAATTACCATACCTGGAAGTGTTCAAAAGGCATGTGGATGTGGCACTTGTGGACATGGTTTAGTGGTGAACATGTGGCTGGGTTAATGGTTGGACTCCATGACCTTAGAGGTCTTTTCCAACTTTAATGATTCTGTGATTCTAAACCAATATTTTTAATCATTTGTCTGTTTAATTATGTCTCTCTTGGGTCTCATGGTATATGCAAAGAATGTAAGAAGATGCTCTCTGCCCCTTTCTAACCTTCATGAGAAAAGTCAGGGTGTGCAGAAGCAGATTGGTGCTTCCATTCAGGAACAGGGTGTAGCAAAAGCATCTGTGGGAATCCATGTAAAGAAAGATATCTGAGTGCAATGTCCATTGTATTTGCAGGAGTTTTCTGTAGAAGAGAAGTTTCCTGCATGACATGTCCCCACATGACTTAGCAGCATCCTGTAGGTGTGAATGCCTGTCTCTGCAGAGCAGAATATGCAGAAAAGATGGGTGGTGGAGGTAGACATGGTGACTAACTCTTTATTCCTGGAAGTGCACCCTCCACATGGAGGACAGCATTAAGTACATCCCAGATAGGCTGCTCACACTGCGTCATTGCTGAGGGTTTAAGCCATTTTCCCTGTGGATTCTGTACTTGGCAAAGCTCTGAAGGAAGTGGTAGTGTGCCTTCAGATTTAAACATAGGCAGAAATCAGCACTTACATAATAGGTTTATCCTTTATTTTCTGCCTTTTTTGTCTGTTCTGTGATAGGGGTTTCAAATACTGCATATGTTGGTTTTGCTCCTTCTGCCCTGTGAACATGGCATATCGTAAAGGAAGGACGTTCAGACTTTAATTATTCTATCTCCCAGAATCTCTCAGTTTTACTATATCACCTCATTTTCTTCCTGTATCTCTTCTGGTATTTTTATTTTATTTTTAAAATATCAAACAATGAGTACAGATTGTTACCTCAAAACTGATTGTTCCTGTTCACTAAAAAAAGATAATTAGTGAACTGCAACTGAAATAATTATTAGGTTGTAAATTTGCCTTATGGGGAGTGGGGGCTGGGGAATTTGCTTACCTTAATCTTTCTTCTTTGCTAAGTCTGTGAAGACCACAAATTTTAATTTCTGTAGGTAATTCTAACTTCATTCATGCTGATTTTGAGGCATAAGGGTGAATTTGCCATAAAGACTTGTCATGAAATTTGAGGAGTACCTTTATGCTAAAGGTAAGTAAATAATCTCTTTCCATATTTAGGTAAAAGTCTCAGCCAGCCCTCTTGCTAATGGCATCCTTTAGAACTAACCTGGGTTATTGTGTTGTGTGGAGTACAACAATGAGGTGATACCAGACAATGTTGCTGTGGTTCTCTGCTTGTAAGGGATGCCCTTATTGTAGTTAAAGGCAGCATAGAGTTTATACTGGGCACATGCACCATCTTCCAAATGTGTTTATGCCACTTTGCTGTTACCTGCCTGGGAGCTGCTTTCACCTAGTAAATGTTTCTTGTGGCCATTTGGATGGTCTGAAGGACCATAGTCCAAAAACTTTTCTTCAGCCTGTCTGCCAAACTGTGTTTGCACAAGTTAGAAGACAGGCAGTAAGGGGCAAAACTGGATTTTCTCTAAAGTCTGTGAGTTAGGCTCCTTCAGGGCACAGGAAAAACAGCCTTGCATTTGACTGCATGGTTGAGTATAACATACAAACATTTCCTTTCTCTATTTGGTTTAATAGCCTGGCTGTTGTTGAGCCTTTGCAACTGTGAAGTCAGCTGGATTCTTGTGTACCAGATTCTGCAGAAAAATTTTTGGCCAATGGTGACTGATACCAAAGAGAAGCATGGACTAATTCTGTTTAACAGCTTGTGCAAAATATATGTAGGAGTGTAAGGAAGAAACTGTCACTACTGAATCTCAGAAGAAGTAAATGTAAGAAAAATGTTTAGAATTTAGGGAGGAGGGAGAAAATGATGAACATGAAGCATCAAGTTCCTGTTCAAAAAGGGAAGCTCCTCAAAGGCAGTTTGGCAAATTTGGGTAGTTTCCAGAGGGCATATTCTGTTGTATCTTGTATCTGTAAGTTTTTGGTGTGTATTATAGTTTTATCACTACAGCTTGCTGACTGAGGCTGGTGAAATTTGGTTTTACTGAGGGTGAGTATCCTCATAGGACATGCACAAAAAGGTTGGCTGATTGTATTCTTCACCTTTTGAAAAGCTAAAATGTTCTTTGCAAACAACTTGTAAAAAAAGCAAAGAGCATATCATTAATGGTGTTATGTGAACACAAATTTCTTTTGTCATTTTATATATGAAGAAAACAAAAAGAAAAAAAAGCATGGCAGTTTACAAGCAACAGCTAAAGGAAGACTTTGGGGGAAAAAAAAGACCTCACATATTTGGCTTCTATCAATAAAGCAAAATATTTGCTTAAATAAGTGTGACTTGCATTTAGTGTTGTAAGGGAAAATATTTTTACACTTCATTTCTTATCTTTGCCAAATCTCGCTTACTTTATGGAGCCATGCTTGAATATACCGTATTAAGCAGTATTTTTGTGAGTTATCTGGACATTTGAATGTCTTATGCATGGCCCTTTTCCACCATGAGGAGACCTGTAAGCAGTGGCTGCCAGCGCTGAAAATTAACAACTTGGGGGCAGCTATGTGGGGGGCTGCCTTTTTTAGGCTTGATGCCTAGTAGAAATTAAATTTGTTGCCTTGAATTGGAGAACAGAATTGTTCAGGGTATTTAAAAGGAGTTTGTCTGCTATCAGTGCTATCAGTCCATGAATTTCAAAGGTATTTCTTGAACTTGAAAATTGAGACGATGCTTTTTGTCAAGGCATGAACTACATGATCCCATGATGTAGTGCCTTTACTTTTGTGTGGAGGTTGTCTTCATGGCTGACTCTCTCTGTGGCTTTGGAAAAAACCTGGTAAGCAGAAGTATCCCTCTTTTCACCTGCAGATTTTCTGGACCTGTAGAAGTATTGAATAGATGTGGTATGCCTTGCTACTCCAATGTCTTGTGATGCTTGAACTTTCCTTCAGAGCCTGGACTCCTTGGAGCCCCTAGGATTTTTAGGTTAAGCAAATAGCCTGATAGAATGTTCGAATGATACCAGGAGATGAAAACAGTTGTGCTGGCTCTGCTGGAAAATAGCAAAAGAAAGCCACAGAGAATCACTGAGTGAATGCAATCACAAGATAGCAAGCAGCCCCAGGAGCTCTTGGTTTGGTACACTGGGGACCAGCATAACAATAGCCTTTTTTCCTTTCAAGGCTACAAAACCCAACAGAAGGCTTCAGGGAAAACCTTTGTGGCTTTTTCCTGCAGAGTTGTTTTTTTTTTTCTCTTGGCATATGTCACATCTGTGTAGAGGGATGTGAATTGGCCTCAGATGTCCTAAAACAAGATCGTATATGAAGGAGGGGAAAATGTATTTCGTATTACAAGCCATTTGACTGACATTTTCAAGTTAATAACATAAGGTGGAATTTTAGAAAGCTTGTTCTGTTGTTGCTCAGTTCAGCTCTTCCTGAAGTAACTGGAACAGTTTACATGATACTTAAGTAGGGACAAAGTTCAGTGGGTTGGGTTTGCTTTGTTTTGGAGCCTTCTAGCTATACTTTGCAGGACTGTCTTCTGTAATTAGGGTGCAGAAAACAGAATGAAATTTTCCCCTTGTTTTCGTACCAGCTTGAGTGTCATTTTGGTGCCCAAAAGCATTTTAAAAAAGGCGTTAACTTTTTTTTTTTAAGGGCAGTGCTTTTAAAACAGCTTTTATGAAAGGCACCCAAGTTAGTTTTTGATGCATTGAATTCAGTTAATCACTTAATTGGTCCATTAGGTACTTAGGAATTTATTTACCAAAAGAAATGGACTTGTGTGACTTGTTGTAATTTAAAAATCTGCTCCTTTGAAGAGTTTCCAAATAAGTTTATGCATATTTATTGAGGATATTGTCATGCTGTCAATTCAGTAATTCAATTTATTGACTTCACTTCAGTTACAAAAGTGAAAAAAAATATTTGAAATTTTTGTCCTTTGCTTTTGGATATTGGCAGGAGTTAAAAAAGAGGAGTACTGATTCAATGTCACAGACTAATCCAATAATTGTGTCTCTTCAGTGTTACTTTGATAATATAACCATTTCTTAAGAGGTACTGTTCTTATTGAAAGGAGCATAATTTCAATTAATGTTTTACACTATGTGTCTTAGTATTTTTAAAACAGAACATCTGTAATTGGATCTGTTTGCCTACTGCAGTCATAGTGGAAACTATACTCAATGGTAAGATATTCCATAAAATCCAATTGATAGAAAACATCTACAGCTGAATTCTGGTTTGGGGTATGTTTCTAACTCCCTGTTACAAGTGAAGAACCCATGAAGTGCATCTCTTCATAACAGACAACACAGATTTTACAACGATGTGTAACATAAACGGGGAATAAAAACTGTGCTGCAGTAGTATTTAAAAGTTATGTTGCAAAGCCTAGAATTACCTCTGTCTTAAGTTATGCTGCTTTCAAGTATTTTCTTCTTGAACTGTAGTTCTTTCAGCTATTTTGTTTAACCTGATTGGAAATAATCACAGAATGGCTGAGGCTGGAAGGCATCTCTGGAGAATTGCTTAGTCTACTCCTGTGCTCAAGCAGGGTCACCTGGAGCAAGTTGCAAGAGGCCTGGATGGAGGTGTCACAGTCTCTCTGGGTAGCCTGTTCCAGGTTTGATCGCTCTCACAGTAGGGGGAGGGAAAAGAAATTATTTTCTTACTTTCAGATGAAATTCCTTTTATTTCAATTTGTGCCAGTTGCCTCTTGTCTTTTTGCTGCGCACCCCTGGGAAGAGTCTGTCATCATTGCCTTCCATCAGTTGTTTATACATATTGATGAGAATTCTCCTGAGCTTTTTCCAGGCTGAACAGTCCCTGCAATCTCAGCCTCTTCTCACATATCAGATTCTTCAGTTCCTTAATCACCTTTGTGGCCTTTGCTGACTTGTTTCAGTCCATGTTTCTCATGTACTGTGAAGCCCAAGACTGACATCTCTGCAAGATGTCTCACTAGGGCTTAGTAGAAGGGGAGGATTACTGCCCTTAACCTGCTGGTGATGCTCTTTCTAATGCAACCCATGAAACACTTAACCTACCCTTGCCCCAAGGACACATTTCTGGGTAATATTCAACTTTGTGTCTGTCAGGGCCCTTATGTGGTTCTCTGCCAGCCTGCTTTCCAGTTGGACAGGCTGCAGCAGGCAGTGGTGCGTGGAGTTACCCATATCCAGGTGCAGGACTTGGAATTCCCCTTTGTTGAACTTCATGAGGTTCCTGTCAGCCTGTTTCTCCAGCCAGTCCAGGTCCTTCTGGATGGCAGCACCTCCATCTGGTGTATCAACTGCTCCTGCCAGTTTTATATTATCAGTCAGCTTGCTGGGGACTCCCTCCCATCCCCAGGTCAATTGTGAAAATATTAAATGATCTTGGCCCGAGTAGTGACCTCTAGAATACTCCACTAATAACTAACCTCCAGCTCGATTTAGTGCTGCTGTACACAGCCTTTTGAGCCAAGCAGTTCAGCCAATTTTCTATTCACCTTGGTATTTACTTATTTAGTCTGTACTTCATCAGTCTGTCAATGAGGATATTATGGGAGACAGCATCAAAAGCTTTGCTGAAGTCAAGATAAATAACATTCACTTCTCTCTCATCTCAGTGAGATGAGCCAGGCATCTCCTTGCAGATGACTCTCAGGTTGGTCAGATGTGATTTCTGCCTTCATAAATCCACAGTGACTACTCCCAATCATTTAATTTTACTCCATATGTTTAGGAAATAGTTTCCAAATTTATCTGCTTATCACCTCCCCAGTGTTGGAGGTGAAACTGCCTTGCCTCTTTTTATGGGATCCTCTTTCCTGAAAATAGGACTGGCTTTCATGCAATCCTCAAGAATTTCCTCTGATCCCCATGATCTTTCAAAGATAGTTGAGAGTAGCCTCCTATTAACATCAGCCAGCTCCCTTAGCACTCGTGGATGCATCCCCTCTGGATCCACGGGCTTGTGTATGTCCAGTTTGTTTAAATGTCCCTTAACTGGATCCTCCTCTGCTTTTGGAAAGTCTTTACAGCTCCAGACTTTCTCACTGGTTGCAGGGGCCTGGGATTTCTGAGAATAGAATATTGAAAGAATAAACAGCTTTTAAATTGATGGCCTTTTTTTCTGGTAGTAGTCTGTCCTTCTAGCTATCACTGAAACACCTAATGTGCTTTAAGCACAAACCAGTTCTGTGCAGCATGTGTGTATTAAATAAATTTAGAGTCTTTTGATGGTCCTGTATTTAAAGCTAAACTAATAATGTCTTTCCATGATTATACTGAAAAAGAAAAATTCTGTTGCACAAAGCAGTAGGAATCTACCAAAAACGTGCAAGTGTTTTCTATGTGCTTCTCTCCTGCGTTGGCCTGGCTGAGTGCTGACTGTGCAGAGATGTGTAACAGGAGTGACTATAGACAGTGCAGTGATTTCAAAGATGGTTTTCATGTGTCAGAACAACAAGGTGAATTAGTCTGCAGTCACATTCCTGTTGCCATTGAGAACTGTCATCCATGCCCAAGCAAGGTTGCTTTAAGCATGAGGGGCTGTAAAAGTCCTAATCTACAAGTGTTGATGTGCAGTTGTCAAATGGGGAAAAAGAAGGAACTAAAAAAGCAAAGCTGCTATTTTCAGCTCAGCAGGAACCTGACAGCTCCTGAGCTAAGCAGGACCAGGATGCTGGGAGCTGCTCCCTCTCAGGTGCAATCATCAGTAGGAGGCAGGATTCTGGCTCCTGGATTCTTCTGAGCTCCAAGCCCAGCCACAGCTTGGGTATCTCACCGCTTCTGGGGGTGCAAAGCAGATCATCCCTTTCCTGCTGAGCATGTGCCACCGGTGGGGAACATGGGTTAGTCAGCCCTGCCCTCCAAAGAGGCATTGGACATCCCCACTGAGTGGAGGGAGAGCTGAGAAGCCATACATCCTTGGCAGTGTTCATCTACCCTTCCAGCACAGCTCTGCCAGCTTTAAATCAGTGATAACTTTTTAAAAGCCTTTCCATTTCTTAGAGTTCCTTAATCAAGCCAGCGACTCTCAAAGGATTGCACAGCACTGAGGACTCAGCCCAGCATCATGTATAGGTCTGCCAGAGTTGCTTCTCATCCTACATGCAAGTGAGCGTGGCTCTGCATGGGAACAGTGGCACTACCTTGAAACTAGCAGAAGACCGCAGAGTTGCAGTAATTAATCTCAAGAGTAGCTGTACCAGCTTTTGGGCTGCTTTCTGCTGGCGCTGTTACACAAAACAGGTCATTTATTTTCCTCAGCATATCTTCTGTTGTCATTGCATCTTGTTAAGTCAGAGTTGCTATGTGTGTCTGTTCACGAAGACCATTCATAACATACCACATATTGGATGTTTTATCTTAAGAAACCATTGTATGATCTCACCATAACCATCTGAGCTTCTGCTTCAGATCATTACTGAGATCCTGAGCATGAGTCCAGCCAAGCTGCATTCAGTGGGGCCACTTTTTTTCAGTTGTTTATAAGGGACTGTAACTTCTAGTGCACTGAAGAGGCACCTTCCTTTGTTTTGAAGAAAACTGACCGTGAAAGCTCCAAGTGGAAGAACTGCTGAAGAAAAAATACCATCCTTTTAGAAAGACAGAAAAAATGCCAACATTACTTAAATTTTGTATTTTAATTGATTTTTTATTATGTAATGTTTTATACAAATTTTTAAATATACTTTAAGTTTTTTAAGTCTTTTATAAAAAAGATTTTCATAGAATCCAAGAAGAAAACACATCTGTCCCAATAACATTAAAATATCCATTTAAATTTTAGTAATGCATTTGATACAAATACTATGAAAAATGCAGCAGAAATAAGAAGTTACTTAACTGAACATGTACCAGAACAAGTGGCACCAAAAGTGTATATGGTACCACTTAATTACGGAAGTTTAATCTCTTTTGTTGTGCATGAGCTAGTCTGTTATCCTCACTGTCCAGTGAGGCAGGGCAGGATGGAACTGGAGGATATCTTTGCCTGACTGAAAGCCAGAATGGGAGCAGTCAGGAGTGCAGGAAGTGCTCAGATGTGAACCACCTTATGAAGGTGGGGCTGCATGTTGCTACAGCATTGTGGCACTGCATCTATGGCAACTAAGGAAAGGAGAATGAGTAACATAATGTTTCCCATGATGGGAAGCAAGAGGAAAAGGGTTAAAAAATGCTGCTCTCAAGTGATACAGTTTTATGCTTTTTTGTTTTTAGATGTAGGATTTGAATGCATAAAAGAGGTAACTCCACAGGCTTTTCTGACAGCCTTGAATGTTCTTTTTGGTATCACCACTCTTCTAACCTCTGTCTTTTTGTCCTTGATTTAGTAGTTCTGCCAGTGAGACAAAGACTTTCTTTGTAGCTGGGCCATCTCTATAAAAAGCCCCCAAATCCTCAGGTTTTTTTTCTGATAGCTAAAAAAAGTGAGTGGCTTTGAATTCATATGCTTTTATTTGGGGCAAACAAAAAAAGCAAACCAAATTTTGTCTTAATTCCAAAAGAATATCTATTATTTATTTACTCTGCCATTATATTTCACTACTTCTTCATTACTCTTTTTGGAAGGAATTGTTTTAGGAGAGGAAATGGAGGTCTCATTTTACCTACCAACGCCCAGGCCATTTTGGGGAAGTGTAGGACACAAGTGACACTTATGGTAGATGGACCCACCATCATAGTTTTACTCAACACACCTCAGTGAGAGTAGCTGTTGCTTCAAGAACTGGAGGAGAAGAAGGGTAGAAGAAGGGTCAATGTGTGCCATGCTCCAGGCACAGATTCCCATTGCTCTGATTTGACTTTTATACATCTTGTTAAAAATGATTGAGTTAGTGACTGGACAGGGATTGCAGGTGACTCAGTGAGGCTTGGCATACCAAAGAAAACCTGAGGCCACGTGGGGTCTTGTACTCACTGGAAGGATTCAGCTTTATGGCTCTCCTGGAGTCGGACTGAAATGAGACTGGTAGTAAACAACTTCTGTGCTAATAGCAGGGTGTCTTAGCGTGCAGGTGGTTTGGAACAGAAGTGAGTACCTTTAAGCATTGTTTTATGGTGCTGGGCATTTCAGACTGAAAAATGGCCATAAGCTTTATTACTTTAATATTAACACTTTTTCATTACTCTCTCTCCCCCCCTCCTACAAACTGCTGCATTCATCCATTAGGGAGTAGCCCTTTCTTTTTTCCCCTTCCCCTGATGTTTTTCACAGCATGAGAAACAGAAGTGCCAGGAGGGGCAGCTGAGGACGTAATGGCACCACATCTGTCACCAAATGAAGCAGAGCCCAGGCTGCTGCCAGATAACCTGTTGAGATAACTCGCAAAGCCCTCCACGATGACAGCATCCCTCCTGCCCTTGCTGTTGCGTTCTAGTGACCTGAAAGGGGACTGCACCTCTTATGAGACTTTCTCCCATTTTGTTTTATCATCCTCCCTCCTGCTCCTTGATGGCAAGGGTTTTGCAGTGCAGGTGTTTGTATCCATCCCTTCCCAGAATTTGTGATCAGGTATTTCCACTGCATTTGCCACTGAGGGCTGTGTGCCAGGATGTTTTCAAATTGGGAAACAAGCAGCAGTGATTCACAGGACCAAATTTGCCCTGCTTTCCTCTCAATTTGGGAAAATGATGTTAAAAAGCTTTTTTAAAAAAATCCTATTCTTATATTCTCTTTCCCATTCCAAGTATGTTAAGTTTATGTTGGTGCCAGTACCACCTGTAACCAGAGTTAAATTAGCTCTCCTGTTTGCTCTGCTTGGTTTTCATTTTTCAACAAGCCTTAGTAAAATAAATCATGTCCCACATGTCTTTAAATTTCATTATCATGACCTAACTTAATTTGCTATAAATTATTTCTACCTGAGCTTCTTTGGCTGTGAACTTGCAGCCTCCAGTGTCTTGCTTATTGGATCATTGCCCAGCTAATCAAGATTTCTTTTTCTTTCACAACTCCTGCTTTTTGTATAAGCTAGCTCCTCCAAGTCATCTCGGCTCTCTAACCTCAGAGGGGACACACAAAGAGCTGGTGTATTCTTGTCTTTAAAATAGGGGTTTATTGAACCAAATTTCAGTCTCTTCCTGTTGTGCTCTAGTGCTGCTGATAAAGAACTCTTTTCCCTTAGAATAAATATGACCTCGAAGGTTTGTTCTCACCTTGGAGGCAGCCATTGCAACACTTACTTTTGGCTCTTCCTTTCTTTTTTCTTCTCGTGGAGAATGACTGACTGACTGACAGTACTGCACACTCAGTATCGAGCAGCTGTGCTTTGGTTTGGGGCTTTTTTTAGACAGCTTAATTTCATGTCTGATAAAGACTGGTGTTTATTTCCACTGAGAAATACAGATTTTTTTTTTCTTTAGAGCTGTTCCTTTTATTTAGCAATTGTTAATAAACAACTTTTATTTCAGCCCCTGAACATTGATAGCTCGCCTCTCACCAAGCTGCTGAATTGCAAGCAGGCTAAAGATTTTTGCTGAGTAAGGGTCAGAGAACCCTTAATAGATTTCAGCCTGCTACAACAAGTTTTAATAACAACTTACTATCATCTTATGTCCTCAGAAGAGGAACTTATACAGCAAGTTTTTTATGACTTCGGAAAAGTACTGCGTGGTTAAAAAAAAAAAAATTACCTGACTTGCTGGGAAGCCTTGGGGATGCTCCAGAGTGGTTATTTCAAAATGAAAACATGCTGATTGTTGCTTAGATGTAACACGTGTAATTTGCAAAGTCCTTTAATGGCAGCTGAGGGCCTGATGTAACTCAGCAGCACATTAAAAAATGGCCAGTTTTTCTAACTAACAAGTAGTAACATATATCTGTTTATGATGAACTGTGTAGCAATATCTTTCAATACAGCCCTTCTTTTGAAAGCAGAGGCTCTCTCTTGGTGTTTAGAACCTGGTGGAGCAGGTATGTCTGCTAGAGTAGTTTAACTGTTATGGTGGATGTAGATACAGGATGGTGCAAGACCAGAGGATACAAAAGGTCATGCCTTGGGCACACAGAAGTCTCCTCAGTTCTGAGATGCTTCAGCCTTACCTAAATTATTGGGCTCAGTGTGAGGTTTGCTGGTAAAATGATACGTCATGTGGTAGGCAGGGGGTCAGATTAGATGATCTAATGGCTCCATCTGGCCTTAAACTCTTAATTAGGGAAATGCTGCCAGCAAAAGATGGCATTGAAGCTTTACACTTCTAGATTTCACTTGCTTGGGAGGTCCTCATCTGAAGCAGGGCTACAGAAGTTGTACTTAGTTAGGCTAGTCCTTTCCTCAGCTTCTAATGGCAGTAGCAGCCAGCAGACCTTAAAGCAGGTCCTGATGGGAACCTGGTAATCTTGCTGTCGTGATTCAAAAGCCCTGTCTCTCACTATTCCAGACTAACACTTTTAGCTTTTAGAGCTGTAATGATATCTAAATATAGACAGAAAAATCTATTATTAGCCTGGTATTATGACATTAATTGACAGATTTAAAAAAAAAAAAAGGTAACTTTCTCTGCCAAGCTGATGAAAAATAAATTGCAATTATTTGAGGCTGCTTGTGGGTTAAAATATTAAAAGCAGGGATATGGTTTCAGTGGTGGGTGGTTTGATGCAATAAACTTTTATGATACCTTTGCTTGATGCCTTTAGTGCAGAAATGGGAAGTACATTGTGTGTTTGTGTGTTGTTGTAGATGCACTCTTTTCTCTCTCATCTATGCAAGTGTCAGTGTGCAGGTCTGATTACCACTGACACAATAAAACCAGCATCACTGATCAGCCAGTTTCTTTGGCAAGCTGAAATGGTTTGTAGTTAGCTCTGTCTGTCTGGATTCTGGAAGGTCACTTGAATGTCTTTTAAAGTTGCTTAATTGCTTATTGATCTCATACTTATTCCGTACTTGCTGTCTCTTTTGCTATTTTCTGAAATGCATTCATAAGTCACAATTTTAATTTCTTTAATAGAAGATTGTGGTTTTGTGGTGTTGAGCATTCACTTTTAAGTTTAGAGCTTTTAATTGGAAGTTTCAAACTGGAATGGTTTCTTTTATATATAGTCACTCATTTTATTTTTCTTGCATTTTTCTAAATGAGTTACTCCACTTCTGCATGCCTCTTAAAGGTCCTGTTATTATACAGCTGGCATATTTCAAAGCACAAGGAGCTGAATTAATAACTGCTGAGGTACTGAGGTACTCTGTTTTAGCTGCTGTCTCCTTTTGCTAATTTATCTTGTGGATGTTTTTCCCCCCAATTTAATATATTTTCATACAGAGTAATTGCTCTGGAAATACGTTCTTTTTCTTTGTAGTCTCATTTTGTTTATGTTAATCAGATTGCTTCATTTTAGTAGTAGCGTCTATGGACTTCTTTCTTTGAAAATTCCTTATGCCACGGATTATTGCTCTGTGTTTAGGTCACTGGGCAGTTGTGCCTGGAGAGAAACAGCCATGGTTTCCTGAGGTTTAACACAGCAGGGTAATCTAAATCCCAGTTAAAAGCAAGAGTTTGTGAAACTGGATGCTAAAGTGCCACTGGAGTACTTTCTCTGCCCACATCCATATTTCCTTTTGGACTGTCTGGCTCAAGAAATGGGTCTCACCTGTTATGACCCCTTGCAGTTCCTGGCAACCTGCTCTGTGGCAAAGGGTCAGCTGGGAAAAGCGACTTTCAGTCCTGCTCTGCTTCATTCTCCTCCTCCCTGCCTTACTTTGGCGCCTGTACCACATCTCTTCCAGGACTCCCCAGTGCCTGGGTACCTGCTGCCAGCAGCTGCCTTGCTGGCTGCTCTGTGCCACTGCTCTCAGCTACAGCGGCGCTCACTGTTCCTCGCTGAATGGTCCCTTCAGGTTTGCATGCTTATTTCTGCCTTGCTGACTTTATTATCAGCACAGCTTCCCCAGCCTAATTACAACTTCTTTCTGCCTACTAAGTTGCAGGAGCATTTGGATGAACCTCAAATGAGCCTAAAGATCACAGTAAACAGAACCAAATAAATGACCTTAAAAGTGGAATAAAGGTATTTAGGTGGTCTGAATCTTGTTTATTTTTGCAAGGTGGTTCCTTAAAGGCCTATCAACTTCTGATAAGCTTTTGGTACTACAGGTTAGATTTACAGTTTGTAAAATGAGAGTGAGGTTTTCAGTTGGACAAGGACACCATCTGCAGTCACCAGATGCAGTTATCAAGATTGAATTGCAAGACTTGCCACTGATTATGCTCGTAATCATGGAGGTGATCAGTGTAATTATCTTGAGATCATGACATTTTCTCTGATCTGATACTGCAGAATTAAGTTGAAGGAGCATCCATCATTAGCTGCTGGCTACAGTCATGGTATGGCTCCAACTGGGCACTTGTCTGTTTCACTTTAATCACATTTTTTTATAATATGGGAGCAAAACAGATCAGCAAATGTTGTGAAATTGCCGTTTTATATTGAAAACATTTTCCATTGGATTATATCAGATTTATTGAAAACCTACTGCATTGCTTTATCATGAAAGGCTCCTAGGCATTCTGCTCATAAACAGACTTTAGAACAGACTTTAGTCTGGGTCTCTTTACCCAAGGAAGACAAAGTATTTCCTCTTCAGGTTATTTTAATGTTTTTTCTAGTATAGATCCTATGGAGAATTGCCTCAGCTGCTACTGGAAAGAGTTTCCGTGCCAAACAAAATTGTTGTTGATGTCTCAGAAAATGTGACTGAGACTTGGTAGGGTATAATCCCAAACTCTTAAAAGTATTTTTTTGCTCTAATGCGCACTAATAATTAATCTAGAAACAAATTATGTGGCTTTGGAGAACTCTTCACAAGTAGTCATTTGTGTGTATTGGAGCATTTTCCATAACATCTGCAATGTGGTTTTCATGATCTTATATGGTTGTAAAAAAATCGTTTTCCAGATATGTTTGCTGAGAAGTAACTGACATATCTTGAGCCAGTTTGAGTTCATTCTTCTATAGATTGTCAAGACAATTTTTTCCAAATTTAGTGATAAATTATGTTGTAGCTTATGATGTATGTTATATCTTATGCCTTTCATTTTTAACTTCATGTTGCCACTACACGTGCTCTGTAAGTGTATGTAATGTTTCCTTCCCTTTTTCAAATGGCATAGATTTACATAAAAATATTATTTGTATTTCTCATCAGGGTATATTACTCAGGGAATGGACCAGAGCCTTTTGTAGTCTACATCATATGAAAAGAGTGCAGAGGATAAAGCAGGAAAAGTAGGCAGCCCTGAATACCTTCTAAAAAGCAAGTGATTCAATCTTTGTTAAGGCTTGAAAGAACAAGGTCTAAGAGCATCCTTGAAAGCTGTTTCTTTAATTTCCAGCAAGTATATAAAATTTCATTCCAAGAAACGTGTTGCCACTGAAGACTAACAAGAGCAAAGCATCATAGGAAAGCTAGGAGATGATTGGTGATACTTTTCTGTCATTGATCTGTTGTCTGCTAAGCTTCACACAATTATTTATCACCTGAGAGTTATGAAATAATTCCTTACTTGACGTGAAAAGGGGGGAAAGTCAAATACGTTTTTTAACATGAACTTAAACCATCAGTCCTAAAATGCTGATTCATTTGCCCACACAGTATAATTAAGCTGTTAATCTGTAATAAGGAGTGATACATTCAGTGATCTCACAATCAGAAAGCAATTGTACCTTAAAATATTCATTTGGCTCTCCTCAACTATTTTAGTACTCTGGGACTGTTAAGAGAGGGCATTTGTAGCTTAGGATCTGTAAACTTTTACCTACACAGTTTGCTTCTGCAACTGGACGTGGCTTGCCTTGAGCAGTTATATATAGAAGTCTATACTGGAAGTTTTTTGGGAACAAAATGTCGACTGGCATTGTGAGTCCTGTCTTAGGGGAGAATATTATAGTTTGAGTACATTTGGTGTTTCATTAGATAATGAATCCATTATGTAATTGAAGTTCAGGCTCACACTGATTAATCATGACATTTCAATTATTCATAGAATTGGTGATTTTTACATCCTTTTTTTCCCACCTCATTTGCCATTGGCTTCTATTACTTTCTCTTCTTACTGCTTAGTATTTCTTCTTGCCACATTCTGAAATCCTGAAAATCTTCCACTGCTAGAGAATTCATCTGGGAATTTAAATCACCTGGCACCTTGCAAGCAGCTCGTGGCATCTCTCTGGTTTGGTGCTTCATAGCATTTTAACTGCCTACATTCAGGTTAGCTGAGCTGTGAAGCAGCCAGGCAGCCACACCAAGGCATTTGAGGAGTGACAGGGAGAGATGCATGAAAGACAGAGGTTGTCCTGAGACTCAATTCTTGTTTCATCTGCTAAATTAAATTTCCTTGGGTTGTCCTGGAGCCATGGAGAAGGTTGAGTTGCCTGACTCAGAGTCCACTTTTGCAGCTAGTGAGATTGCCTTTGGCTGTGGTGTGCTCACAGTACACAAGTGGTACTGTTTTAAAGGATTGTGTTGTTTGTTTGAAGGAATTCACTTGGTACCCATGAAATTTGTTGTTCTGCAGCACACAGACAGTACAGAGATCAGAAGTGGCTGCTGCATTCTCCTTTGGGTCCTGCTGCTCCTGCTCAGCTCCAGCTCACAAGTATCATCACTTTCCAGCTCAGTACCCACTCAGTCAGTCACATTACCATGGTGTAGTTTTATCATATGCCTATAGGGAAGTAAAAAAAAGCAAACAACCAAACATAAAAACAAAGCTGCTTTTTTATTATTATTGTCTTTTTTAATACAATTTTATTTTTATACTGTACTGTCACTTTTGAGCTGTTATCTAAATCTTGGAACAGAATTTAGAGTAAAGTATGAAAGGAAGAGGTTCAGCATTTTCACATCAATTTTCGTGTGTTTTTAGAAATTGTGGGCAAATTCATCCTGCATATGCTGGTGGAGCCAGGCAGGATTTCATGGAAGTTTTTCCCCAATGTGCATAGATTTTGTTAGCCTCCAGACACCCTGCTGCTCTCAAACATGGCACACAGGTGCACAGGAAAACCCAATGTGTAGCTTACTAGAAGATCTGCATTTACCACTAGTGTAATATTGATTAAGGATATATATAAATGTTTTTTCTGTAGATATCTTCTCTGTTTTAATTCTTCATAAATATGCCATTAGCAATTGTTCGGGCGTAGTGGGGGCAAATCTCTTTCTATGTGTTCAGGTAAAATTGTCCTGTCCTCTAACAAACTGGACTTTTCAGGTTGGATAATGACCCATTAATTTTAACCTATAGTCTCCAGCTTATGGCTATCTTGTCAGTACTAATTGCAAGAGAATGTTTTTAGAGATAAAGTAGTATATGGCATTTTAGCACAATGGAGAAAAAAAAGGAAAAAGGAGTACGAAGTCTTAAAATATAGCTCTGTATGGATGTGGATAGCAAGGCAGGAGGAGTGTGTTTGTGTTTTGTAACAAGCTGACTGGCATTGGTGGAAGCAGAACTCAAGGAAAACAATGTATTAAAATGGGAGTATTTTCTATTTCAATGGGTAATTTGCTAAACCTGATGTAAACCAAAAATACTCAATATGGCAAAGTTAAGACCTTTTTAAATAGATAATAGAAAACTAGATTTATCAATGAGCATCTTTTCTATAAACCAATATAGTCAGTGTCTTAAAGAGGGGGAAAAATTATAATAATGTCAAGTCCTTCAAAACTATGAAACATCTCAGTAATTTTATGGAAGTCAGATAAAACAATGATCTTTTTACAGTGTTCTATTTTAATGGATTTTTAGTTATAAAATTTTAATGTTTATTCAAAGTTCTAGTTTGCGTTAAAAGATGTCTAAGAAAGGAGCCCTGTAGGAGTCTTACTTCCTGGACTTTTCTAATTCTGTATCAAACTTCCGATGATGGCATACAAGAAAGCTGTTACTCTGAAGGGTGAGACTTTACTTAGACCAGGCTTGAAAAGTTGAGCTGTTTTTCAGGGATCTCTTGAAGGCCCACTGGGAGCTCAGTGGTTCCTTTGGGGGCACTATTACTGCCCACACAAATTGGGGCAGGCTATAAAATTCATATGTGAGTCGTGTGGGCTGTATGTGAGGCAGACGGAAGACACCTGGATATGCACAGTGCATCCCTGATGTGGAGGGCCACCAGTTGTTCACAGGGATTCCTTTGGTATTAACTGAGGAAACTGATGTTTGTTGCAGACTCTGTGATCCCAAGGAGTGTGGAGCTCTGTGGTGCCATTTGGCATCCATTTTTAAAGGAGGGCTTCTCTGGGTACTTTGCCTAAAGTTAGTAGCAGGTCTTTTTACAGCTGTACATCATCAGAAGCACAGTAGGCTTAGGCAGGTGAACTGTGCATCAGTCCCTACGTTCCCCTTTCTTGAGAAGCTGCGTTGTACATAATTTTTTTCGTTGTTTTCTGGTGGTTGAAAAGTGACAGACCAGACACATTGAGTAGAGTCATGATGCAGCCAACAGTCCAACCCCTGTGGTTGATCTATTGGCTTCTTCCTTTTGCCTCTTCCAATCTTGTCTGCTTGTTTGAGCACATAAACTATAGTAACAAGAAATTCCTCTCTAATCATGGCACCTTCAGTAACCTTAACACAGTAACAAACTTTGTGTGTAGATGCTGAGCATCAGTGGTAGCCGTGACCCCTTTGACATTGCTGGAGTAATAGATACAATCTTTTTCATCAGGACGTCCAGCTTTGACGAGCAGACCTTATTCTAGTACCTTACATTATTGATAAGGAAAATGAAGTTGCTATCACTGCATTTCCTTCACAGTGAAACATGTGTGCTGTGCAGCCTCTTTTTTGTACATGCAAGAGAATGATGTAGTTTCTCAAATGCCAGTGAAGGCATTTGGGATTATAATGATGAGATCTGCACAAGTGATCATGCATGAGATGGAAATATCACTTGACATAAGAGATCAGCAGTGAAAACTCTTGTATCCAGACTTTCTGGCCGTGGAAACCACATAAAATTCTATAAGTGGCTGCCAGCTATGCTGCCATGTTCCCCCCCAGCCTGACTTCACAAGCTTGCCTTGTTCTTGGGCCCTCACTCCTTCCCACCGGATCCCAGTGCTACTGCAGTTGCTGTTAGCATTGGTTGTGGTTTGAGACACTTCTACAGTTCCCTCTTCATCTGCTGGACACCTTGCCTATTTCTTCCTTTGGATTTTTTGTACCTCATTGTGTGCCATGGCTTTGTAGTCCCGTATAATGTCTGAACCTAACCAGGGACATAAAAACTTCTTGTAGAGCTGGGACTGGACTCTGCCTATTGTCAGGGCTGCACTATTCTGTTGTTGGGGCTGGGCTCAGAGGGGGCAGATGCAGCTGACTGACCTGATCAGTTATCTATCAAATAGCTGTGATCATCCCCTGGAGTGAAAAGAGGGGAAGTAGAAGGAACACTGCGGAATGGCTAGGGACAGGAACGAGGTGGGAAGCATGCCGCCTGATGGACACTGTACTAAAAAGGAGGCCATGCTTTAGCTGCAGTTTGATGCTGTAGCACCTTCAGTCTATTTTTCCTTGGCATTCCATGACATTGCATCTCAAAGAAAGAGCACCTTCCAACATACCTGCAATATTTATCCAGTTGTTATTTCACAGTGCCTGTGCTTGTAGGCTTATCTTTTCTAGGATGATATCTTTTTCCACTTTCCCATTTTTGCTTATTTGTGAATTACAACAGCAAAAATAAAAAATTCTCACCTTTTGCTTGTCACTGAGGAGTCCTTACAGCTTGTGATCCAGTGAAGGCCAATGTGGTACTGACAAGTAGAGAGCTGCTGCTTCTTCTTCCCATCAGTGTTTTACCACAGACAAGATGAGTGATGATGCTGTGTATGGGTCTGGGGGGGGTCTTATGTTGGTATGTACATGTGTGATTCTGTTCAACAGACTTAATTTTTGACCCTCATTCTGTGCTTTACAACAGAAATCACCCCATAAAGGCATTAATATTAAATACATTGAATTGTGGGTTTGTCTTTACCATGTAAGATCTTGCTTGATGAACAACAGTCAGGGAAAGGGTGGTGTTCCTGTTCTTTCCTCAACAGAAATGTTTGGCAATTCACCTGAACTGTCTGAGAATTCAAATGAAATTCCAAGTAGAAGTGTTATATTGGAGCAACTTGAACAAAAACATTTGACTGTCACAGGTTTTTTGTAGTACTAGAAAGTAATCTTTGAAACATCCTATTGAAATGTAGATACATAATGTGTGGAGAGGACATCTGATAACAAATAGGGAGTAAATCCTTTTCTTGCACCTGGAAGATTCAAATTTCCAGGAAGAGTGTTATCAACAAGTGGCTCTGCTGATTTCACCTGATGGCTGAGGGGTTTGTGTGTGTGTGTGCCTGTGTTCACAATACTATAGGCAGAATACTTCTTAAGGTTGATTTTACTCTATGCTTTTGAATCCTCTGAGAGCGGTGGCTGGCCCTCAAGTGCAAGGGTCTGGCAGCTGCTCCACTCTCACTTTTTATGGAGGCAGGGGATGTGTGGAGGGAGGACCAGTGAGGAACTACTCACACGTAAGTGTGAGTACTTGGCTAATCACCAACGTTGCCATGTGGACTCTGAAAGTCTGTACTCCATAGTAGAAGCCTCTTCCCCTAGTCAGACATCTTTAAATATACATATATACATTTGATTCTTTTTTTATGCATCTTTTGTTGTCTTAGTATTGTCCTAAACAACAAAAAGTCTCAATCTGTGTTATTTTTAGGCTATAAGTTAGTGTTGCAGGCTGTCTTGTTCCTGGGCTTTCTGTGTGACTTGGGTAAGTCTGTGGGTCCTTTTTCCATGTCAGTAGTTGGAGGCATTGCTTCTTTATATCACTAGTTTCTTGTGGGGAGAAGTTATTAATCAAACAGATAATTTAGTAATATTGCATTCAGGTGCTAAGATACGGTCTCTGCACCTTGTTTACCTTAAAGACAAACCTTTGCAAGTACCTGGCACCTGAAGGTCAGAAGAAATCTCACTTTGTATTAAAAGCAATGTGCTTTCCCTGAGGGTTTCAGGATTTGTACATTTTCCTACACTTTTGGATGTTTGTATTGAGTGAATGGTCTTGGGGGACCATGAGAAGAGGAAAGCTTGAAAACCCACTTAAATTGCAAGACTAAAGAACTCTTTTGTGCAATCTTCTATCCGCAGTTTTACTGGCCTGCAATATTTGATTTTAAGTTAGCTTTTCTATGTTTGTACTTATATTTTAGAAATGTACGCAAAAAGCCTTTTTATACCGTGATGCTACCAGTGTTCATTGTATTGCTGTCATTTCTCTGTAATTTATAATTAATTAATCTTTTATTTTAATGCTATGTCTTCCATCTCTTTCTCTGTAGTCCTTAGTGTTTTTGTGTGGTATATATCTCTTGTGTTAGTTCCAACTTTGCTACCTTCATTATTTATTGTGTTCCAAGCAGAGGAAATTAGATAGATGTTCAAGAAGCCAGAAATCTTCCTATTGACATTAGAAATGTGTAGATCCTTTTGTTTTCTCTTCTTGCAGTGACAAGGAGTAAAGAAAGTTCTTGCTGTAAATTTACTGTTGAAACCCAAACCTCAGATATCCCTTGGATCAGATATTCTGATTATGGAAGCAAACAAAACTCTGTTTACCCTGACTGATGCTCAGTCCTGTTGGGTTTTTTCTTATTAATTTACTGAGAATTTGCTGATCTTTGTTCTTGTTCAGCTAAGTTTTGTTGACTGGGTTGTTCTGTTTGGGTTGAAACTTGTATTTTCTCTTTCTAACAACTTAAAACATTGGGAGTTTTTTTCCCTCTATACCCATTTACTTAGTTATGTCTTTTGAAGAGGCGTTGCTTCATTAAACATTTTCCTGCTTAGTCTGTAATGATCCTACTTCTCCCACTCTAAACACATTAATACATTAAAGAGTTTCTTTTGTCTTCAGTAGGATGAAGATGTTCCACATTGTCTTTGGTTATTGGGGCCTCTTTGATACATAATCTTTGGTGGTGTAACTGTGCTATGGAGGACTCAGAAGAGTCCATGTCCTAATTTGAGGTTGGCAGCGTTATTTTAGCCTGTAATGAAGCAAATACAATATTTAATTGTCACATTCTGGTGACAACAATATGATTATGCTTCTAGAAAATGAAGCACCTGAGACTACTTCAGGTTCTTGCTCTTTCACCCCAGTTTATTCCTGCAGTAGGACTCCAGCTTCAATGGGAAGCCACTATATACAACTAGTAGGTGATGAGATGATGGTCATTCTGTGCTGATGGGCTGCACCAAAAGACTAGATAGGGAGTTCAGCTCATCAGTAGTGAGGCATGTAAACATGAAGGGAAAAGAAAATAAGTGGCTGTTTTTTCAGGGGATGGGCCATCTTGCCACAGCACCCAGGGCCACTGAAGGGAGAGGCAGATTGCCAGCTCAGAATGCCGGGGAGAGCAGCTGCCAGCTCCAGCTTGGCCTCCAAATAGGCTGCACATTTTAGCAAGTACTTAGAGCCTTGTGGCAGGCTGGGAAAAAACAACTTCTGGAGCTTATCTCCTTCTGTACCAGATTTCTGTCTGGTCTGAAGACCAGGCACTGCAGTGACCAAAGAGCCAAAGGGAGAAGTGAAAAGAATGCACCCAGTGCACCGAGGTTCTTTCACATAAACCCTTTTCCTTCCACAGAAGTCATGAAGGACTCCGTTGACTGGGGAGGTGCTGCCTCACCTCTCTCTCCTCAAAGTGAGCTTTTCACACTCTATGTACTTCCCTTCTTAATGGTTTCCCATTTCTAGGGTTAACTTCACAATTTCTCATTGCTAACAATCTTTTTACTTTTAGAGTAGAGGTTTTATGGAGTCCAAATGTAAACTTTCTGTTCATGTTCTTGGGCAATCTCTGACTGGAACAGTAGATAAGTTAAGGATTAGTGGTGATGCACTACTCTCTGCAGTAGTTGCAGTGAATGTGCACTGAGCTTTTGCCATTCCTGAGCCATGGGGTAATCACACATAATGTGCATGCTATTAAGATGGGTTTTAGTTGTTTGTTTGAGTGGAGTTACTGCCTCAGCAAAAAGGATTACAGGAATCCCAGGCTATGGGTTTGAAATTCTGCATGAAACATCTGATCCATATTACTGCAATGTGCTAGAAAGTGCAGTTGGTATGTCAGTTCTGCAAGCAAAACATGATTGCAATGCAATTTCTTCTTTTTCATGTAAAATCACACATATCCTCCCTGCAGGGATTTTCTTGTTCAGTGGACTACAGTGTGGATTTGGAAAAAAACATAATTCATTTTTATGTAAATACGACCTGAAGGCTGCAAATATCCAAGCTTTTACCAAGACAGAGGGCATGTACATGAAAACAAATGGACCTGTTGCTGTTAGAAATTCATAGTTTACCATAACAGGGGTGGGGGGCAAGGTTGTGTTTGAAAACATATAGGTCAGCATTTCAGAATTCGTATTTGTGTTCCAATTAAAGAAGAAAATGGAAAAACTTCTGGATGTGTACTATTTTTAGGCCAACTTGAGAGGAGAGAAGTAGAAGCAGTATTTTTCATATGTCCCATTAGCAAATTACATGCCACAAATAAGATATTTTTGTGTTTGGCTTGTACATAGGTTTGTGTGAGTTTTATTTGGTCTGGAGGTGGGATATCAGAATTTTTAGCACTGTTCCATTTCTTTTTCTCTATGTAAAATGCAAATAATTTTTTCAAGAAAACTGGAAGTAGAAATTATGTCTGTGGGTCTCACAAAATTCTGGGAAGTACAGGAAGTCCAGCATTCTAAAGCAGAAGAGAAGGAGGTGGGGAGAAACAAGGAGATGGTGGATGTTTGTGGTGTCTTGCAGCAGCATTTGTTTTACCTGTTTTTTGGTCCTTGATATGGTAAAAATATTTCCTTGCTGAAGTATTTTGATTTGGACTTTTAATAGCATAAATTATTTTGAGATAAGTTCACATTAACTACCACAAATTCTTCACTTACCTGTCACTGTTGCTGGGGATACAACTCTCTTGGCTCCTGTTAATGCGTATTCTGCTTCAGCAAGGGAAATTGCAATTTAGTTTTATAGCTGTTTTACAAAAGCCTGTGATAAAAGTGAACCAGTGACTTCTCTAATAAGTATTAAAGAAGAAACCTGTACAATTTGTAGTAAGTGTAGTCTATCCTCTTAAAAGTGTCCTGGGGATATATGCACTAAACTCAGATTAATGCTAATAGGAGTTACCGAAGTTAATAGATCATTTATTTAGTGTTGCATTTCACTTTAACTTATTTTTATTTCTATTTTTTTATGAAAACAAAGTTAGAGTTCAAGTTTATGGTATAAAGAACTTTTTTTCTTTCCTCTCTGTAGGCATGCTTCTAAGAAGAGTATTGACCATGGGGAAGCCCTCGTGTTAATCAGTTTTTACTAATCCCACTGAAGAAAATGAAGCCACATTTCAGCTTTGCCAAACCTTTTCTCACCACTGTTGGCTGAATGAGAAATGGTCGTGTGATTATGCTGACACCCCAGCATGCATTTTGTAGACCTGTGGTTAACTCGTTCCCTCTCCATGTGTCTGCTCTTACAAAGTTTTGTCCTCATGATACTGTGCTTTCATTCTGCCAGTATGTGCCCAAAAGGCTGTGTCTGTTCCCACTCCAGAGGTCTGAATGTCAGCTGTAGCAATGCAAACCTCAAGGAAATACCCAGAGATCTTCCTCCAGAAACAGTCTTACTTTATTTGGACTCCAATCAGATAACATCTATCCCCAACGAAATTTTTAAGGACTTGAACCAACTGAGAGTCCTCAATTTATCAAAAAATGGGATTGAGTTTATAGACGAACATGCCTTTAAAGGGGTGGCAGAAACGTTGCAGACTCTGGATTTGTCCGACAACCGGATTAAGAGCGTGCACAAAAACGCTTTCAACAACTTAAAGGCAAGAGCCAGAATTGCGAACAACCCCTGGCACTGTGACTGCACCCTGCAGCAGGTGTTGCGGAGCATGGCCTCCAACCACGAGACGGCCAACAACGTCATCTGCAAGACTTCTGTGCTGGATGAACACGCAGGGAGACCGTTCCTCAATGCTGCCAATGATGCTGACCTCTGCAACCTTCCCAAAAAGACTACTGATTATGCCATGCTGGTCACCATGTTTGGCTGGTTCACCATGGTGATCTCCTACGTAGTTTATTACGTCCGACAGAATCAGGAGGATGCAAGGAGGCACCTTGAGTACTTGAAATCCCTGCCAAGCAGGCAAAAGAAACCAGATGAAGCCGATGACATTAGCACTGTGGTATAGTATTCTAAATACAATGACTGCCTTTGTGATGGAAACCAGAATTGGATGACGCTAAAACCAGAGGTTTACTTCTAATGTTCATTGTAAACATTAAGACTTTTGGTTTCTTTTTTTTTTTCCTGTTTAACTGAATTATGCCACTTTTGAGCTTTCTAACAAAAAGTTTTGTCTGGGTGGCATACTTTAATTATTTCTCTGGTGGTATCCTAAAGCAAGTGAATTAATATGTAAACATTAGTTTAGACCCATTCCACTATTTAATAACGAAATTTATTTTTTTAATTTAAAAACCAAATAAAAGCTTAAATTTGAACCATGTAAAGCAGAGTAATTTATTGATCAGAAATCTGTCCAGTGCCAGAACGCACTTGGTTTGTTCAGCTGTGTCTTTTGTTCAGCCTGTGAGAGGTCCAGGAGCGGAGGGTCCCCGAAGGGCACTTCTCACCCATGGGTGCAAAGTGAAAGCTGGTGAATGGTAGCCCACTTGGGGGGCTGCCCACCACGATGGGAAAGGGGCACAGTGTGGGGAGAGCAGAGTGCCCAGACTCTGAGAGTAAGGGACTGATGTTTGTTTAAGACCTTGGAGGGCATTTTGGCAGTGCTGGAGAGGAGTCAGCGTGAAGGAGCTGCATTTCAGGACATCAAAGAGAGGTAAGCTGTGGGAGTATATGGTGGTTTTTCATCTTACATCCACTTACTGCCTTGCATGAGTTTCATGCAAGTGTCTTCAGCACTGGGAAATACAGCAAGAAGGCAAGAGCAAGATTAGTTTACTGATCAAACTGGCATACTATTGGGGATGATTAAAAGAAACCCTAATAAAACTGGGGGTTTTTAATCTGTGTATAATTTGTTCATAACTAAATGTGACTTTTTTTTTAAAAAATGAAGAAAATAATATGTAGGCTAGGCATATTCTGTTGTCTGTTAGGAAATATGTGTTTTTGTATGATTTTGTGGCTAAACATTTGGGAAAAATATAAAACCCACATGCAGTTAAACTCAGTGTTGCATATCAAGTGGATATTTTAAATCTCCGCTGTCTTTAAAAACATGATGGTTTTCTCTTTTCATAGCTAAAGTTTTCAAAGGGAACAAATTCACAAGAATGTATTCCTCTTGTTCTTTATTACCATATAAAATGATTCTCTGGGTCCCTACAGAACCAATATAACTGATGTTGGAATATGTATTATGGAGGGGTGGATAGAAAAATGTGTAAAATGCTGCTTTGCAAGGACAAGTGTTAAAGTGCTTAAAGCCTTAAAATATCAAAAATTTACACAGTCATATCTCCCATTAGATTATCCATTATTTCTGTCACAGTTAGACTCTTTTATTTTTTAGAGGGCACAAGTTTGTTTATCTTATTTCTCTCAGAACATTGTTAAAATAATAGCTAAAATTTGTTTCAAAGCAAGTGAGAGGACAAGAAAAAAAGAGACTTTTTTAAAAAATGCACATAGAGTCAACTTTTTATGTCCTGCCTGAGTTCTGGTAACCAACTTAGCTGTTTGCATTGTTTTATATCCATGGACAGTTTTTGGCAAATTAAGGGAACATTAATATTTGTAAAGGGCACAGTCTGTTCAAAAAGTATCTGCTGTCTGATATTTCTGTCACTACAGTCACTTCCCTTAGGGAAAAATTTTATTTTCTAAGGAAAGAAGGCTGTTTATTACACATCCTCCTGAGATTGTGTTTAATACTTTCCTTCTTCCAAGCTCTCTCTGGCCATCTACCCCAGCCCCCCCAAGCTCTGCATGGCCTCCTGCAGGAGCGAAACCATTAGAGTTAAATACACATGTGAATCTGAAGAGAGCACATAAAATATTATCCTGTACTGGCAATATAACAAACCCTACTGAATGGGGCATGTAGTGCCTCTGTGTAGGCTGAGCCAAATTTGTTCCTGATGTAATTCTCCTAATTTCTCTAAAATTTTCTTCAGAGTAAAATTGATCTTTTTACTATTGCTCTGTTCCCCAAGGGATATTTAGGATCCCAGCTGGTATGCTCCTCTTGGAAAAAGCAGGGGGGACTAGCTAAAAGAAGGGACTGAGGTGGAGGTACTAATATAATCAAGAATTCAGTGTTGCTTATTCACATCTGATTGCAGGAGTTTCTCCACAAAATTTGGACAAAATTATTTAAACGGCAACATCTACAAAATTCTGGATGGTCTTAAAACATTCTAAAACTACTTGCAGATTTTCAAAAAAATTATTTCAAGTAACACTTTACAAAACAACCCCTCTTCCCAAAAGACTGACAAAAAATAGAGATAAATTATCTTTAGTTTTTTCTGGTTTCCCACTTTATTACTTGATCTGTAAGACAGGATCTGGAGCTGGTATAGATTTACCCAGGCTGAATTTGTGACTCTACATCTTTAAATCCTGACCAAAACCAATTTACAGCAAGTTGAGCATTAGTCTGTAGAAATGCTTTTTTCCAGTTAGTTCTCCAGGTCTACTCATTTTCTTTAATTGATCTCAATCAAACATCTCTACTCACAAAAGGTTTTCTTTGAAGCCAGTACTGAAATCTCTGTTTTAAAGTGTGAGAATCAAGGCAATACTCTGACAACCAGTAGATGCAAACTCACCAGGCTGAATTTAGCTGATGAGGAAAATTATGGAATTACTGTACCTCAGCTATATGGACCTGACAGTGCTAGTTTTCCTGTCAGCTCAGATATTTGAGCTGTATGTCTTTGTTACATTTAAAAGAAATGGAAAAGAGATGAAAACTTTTAGGATAAGAAGGAGCTTGTTTTTATCATGTTTACTACACACATTTCTGTCCAAAACTACTGCCTGGAGAAAAGCTTACACTTTGCCCTTTGAAATCAATGGCACAAACTTTTAAACTCTGATAAAGTTAAATACTTCAAAGAGTTATTTAAAAAAACAATTTTGCTCAAAAATTAGTAAATTGCCATATTTTTTTTTTTACTGTTATACCTTACTATGTAAACATAGATGAGAGGGAATGTTTTCTTATTCACAGGAGGTAGCATGTGACAGAAAATAAGGGGGGGACATACATAGCACAATAATTTTTTATTTTTTTTTCCCATTTAAAGTGCTTCAGGAAATGTAGAGCTGGGGCTTAATAACTTAAATGTGATTAACTTCTCTACCCTGATTTTTTCTTAAAAAAACCCCACTTCCTTTGTTTCTAAATAGTAAAGTATAACTCTCTCAACTTTTTTTTTTTTTCTTAAAAGCAATGGTGATTTTTCTCTGCTAGTTTTCTACAGTTACTACGCTCTGTGGCTAAGATTTGTGGTAGTACAATTGATCTTTGTGTATTTAGGCTCAGACTTAATGTGTTTGTTTTGTTCTCACTCTGGTACAGATTCAGATACACTCTTGATTGGCATTATGTTTTCAAGTCTTCGTAACAGCAAGATTTTGCACTGCAATTGCCATAAATTTCAGGGGCTGAGTACGAACAGGAAGTGGGGTGATCTGTGTTCTGGTCTTCCCAGGGAGGAAAGAAGAAAATAGAATCCTTGTTTAGTAAAGAGATGCCATGCAGAAAATCTGCCACATTGTTTTTCAGCTTGAAAGGGGCAAATTGTAAGCATTAGGAAACAAAAAAGGAAAGAAAAAGGAGGTGGAGGCTTGAATGCTTGAAGGTGTCATGGAGTCTTGCAGCATGTTTAGATCTGCATTTGGGTCTCAGAGTGAATCTAAACCAATTTTTAAAAGAGTGTCCCCTGGAAAAAGAGCTAAATTAAGCAAGAGTAAATGACACTTTCCAGGAGTTAAAAGCATAGTCTTTAAATTGTAGGAGGAAAATCTAAAGGAAAATAGAAGAGGGTATAAATTCTAGTGAGGTTAGCTATAAAGCCATAGTGTGGCCAAAACAAATGGGAACCTTTTTTTCGTAAGCAAATCAGAAACAGGAGTCCCACTTCAGCAAAGGCCAAGAGTTAATTGAGTATTAAGGAAGCACTGGATAGATAGGGCAAATGTTGTGAAAGAAACTAGGCTAGCATGTGAGAAGGGGAAAAAGTCATCCTATGGATTAGTTACTGTTAAAAGACAAGGAATGAAAGTAAGAAGACATTGCCCGTTTTCTTGAAGGAGAATGGTTACTGAAATTCCTGAGAAGGTGTCCCAAAGATCTCATTGCTGTACATTGTCTTTCTGGGTGATGTGGAAAAGGGAACTGGTAACATTTGTGGATTATAAACAGTTGGAGGGCAGTCCAACCTACAGCTAACTGTGAGGAAATACAAAAGGTTCTCATATTTCTAAGTTAGCAGATGATGACAAAATGAAGGTTGGATTTGGTGTGAATAACTATGAAGTACTGCAGATGGCACACCCATAGCTATGAACACAAGGATATTCTCTAAATGGGCTATAATCAAATGGAAAAAAACCATCTTGGAGGCACAGTGGGACACCCTTCAGTGACAAACACCAGATATTATTAGGAGGGAAATAGTCAAACAGCATGGTGGAATGGCATGATAAACCACTGAATAAAATCTGTGATGAATCCACTTCTGGAGCATTGCGTTCAGTTCAGGTTCTCCTTGTCTTCAAGAAGGAAGAACTTATTTCTGAACTATTGTGTAGAGAAAGACAAGAAGGATATGAAGTTTTTTCTGTAGAAGACATCTAAGATCTCCAGGCATGGGGGTGAGATGCCAGAAGAACTTATGATAATAACTGCAGTAGTACACAAAAGGTAACGTCAGAAGGTCTGATCTCCATTTCTTGCAACAGAAGACAGAGCAGTTCTGATTAGACAATATCAGGCAATGGGTGTTGGGTTTTTCTTAGAATACTTCTTGTAGAGAGCATGCATTTAAATGACAAAGTACAAGATACTGTAGAGAAGAAAACACATATTCAAAGGTAGGACTCCACAAATTCTTGGAATTCAAGGTTGTTAGCAGTTAACATTATGTAGATACAATTGTCAACAAGGAAAGTCTCTGCGCATCCCAGGAAGCAGGGATGGTTTCCTTAGGAAAGGCTCACAAGTCTTTGCTTCTCTTATTCTGTCTGAGGTGCTGCTGTGGGTGTTTGTTGAAGAAGGGAAGAGGGGCTTGATTTTTATGGCACTGATGTTCTCATACATCTGGCAGGATGCAAATCATGCTGCCAACCTGTGAACCATGAGAGGGTATTTGCCATGAGGACAAGGAGGTTTCACATGCGTGGAAGGGCAATGAAGTCCAAAAAATGCAAGATTATGTTTAAATCTTGGCATCTCCTCACTGTGAATTGCAGTACTAACTGCTGGACTGGGTTCAGGCACCCTGTGCTCAGTTGTGCCAAGATTGTGTTAACTAAAGGAGTGACAGCTTTCCACTGGGGATCTGTGGGGAAGTTATTCAAAGACCTGACACATCAAGTTACATTGATACTATTACAGCTCACCTGGTGGTTCTTCTAGTAAGGATGGGAATTTCCCTGAAGGTTCTTCATTAAAATGAGGCTAAAGACTCTTTTTTTCACAAAGAAATACCTTCATAATTGTTTCTTCAAGTTAAAACTGGTGTTATGACTTACTGAAAGTATAAGAGCTTCACAGTGCCACTGATGACAGGGAAATATCCTTGAAGCTTTGGTTTTGTTTTGCCCAAGGAAGTTAATCTGAACAGTGAAACCAACCAACAAGCATTAAACGCAGCATATATGTGCTGTACTATAGCAATGTGTGAAGGAGGTGTTGTTCTGAATGCCAATATGTACATACGTATGTGTGTGTACAGCTCATCCATACCAGGTCATCTCTCAAATTCGCTCATATTTCCCTGTGGTTAGTCATGTCCATGACTGTGTCAGATATATGCATATACACATGCACACAGATAAAACAGGAACTCCTTTGGATGCTTTGATTTCCCCTTTTTAATCATGAAGCATGTTGCTTCGTTGCTTCAAAGCTATGATTCACACTGCATCTAAGCCAAGAACACCTCCATCCCCAGCCTTTAACAATGCTCCCTGGTCCAAGTACCAGCTGCACGCGATGTGGAAGAAAGTGTGACGCTGGCACACCTCATCCTCTTTCTGAGATCCATAGTCACATCCATTGGTTACAATATAAATCTATCCCAGGCATTTGTGAAAAACCTTTTGTTTTCCTTCTGGCTCAGAAAGCAATACAATTTTCTAGAAAGCAGAATAGGTGGATGATGTCATGCTTTCTAGCTCTTAAGAAACAGTCTTATTTGTAAAAACCAGAGTGTGCAAGTGCAGCTAATGTCCCTGGATCTATTCTCCTCTTCTGCACTTGCTAATGAGTAGGTTCTTGGCATTACAAGTGTGTTTGGCTGTGTTTTTCTCCTAGGAGATAGTTATGGCCTTTGGAGAAGATTTCTTGAGATGGTTGTGAGGCTGAATACAGCTGCTAATTCCAAAGAAGACTGCAGAATGAAAAATGAGACGGTTTTAAGCTTTCCCTACTGCAAGGAAACTTGAGAAGCAGTTAAGTATTTGGGAACTCAAATATCTGTATTAGTCTTAATGCTGTTGTGAGGTTTCAAAAGCACATTGTGAGCATCCTGTTGCTTTGGTGGCAGTCTGCAAGCAGATTTTATAACAATGCAGCAATGTCCAAAGCCTGTTAGTGGCAGATTAAACTGGACATTGAGAAAAAAAAAAACCTCACATGAATTAAAGAAAACAAACCAGAACACTCCCTCCCCAAAAAAACTAAAAAAACCAACCAAAGAAGACAAAATCCAAACCCCAAAACAAAATAAAAAAGTCTATATGTTGAATAATCTGCTTAGGTAGCTTCATCCTTCACAACTGTTAGTCACTGCTTCATAATCAAAGAGTTTGTGATCTCTAGACTTCTTCATAGCTCCATCTTACTTTGGAAAAATAGGTTCTTTTAAACACATCTGCCTTAACACTGGTAGTATATGACATGATGCTATTTATATTTAAATGGAGTTTGAAGTTTAACATATTAACTAAACCTCGTCTGCATTGAGGTCTCTGTATGCCTTTCTGCACATCTATTACAAAATATTTAGGTATATATTAGAAAAATATGCATTTTCTTTATATAGGTGTGGCTGTAAAACCATGCTCTTCCAGATATGCTCTGAAAGTTTTTAATGTGTAAAAGAAGTGAAAAAATTGGAAAGAAAAATGAGACTCCAGAACTTTCAAGTTGTCTTCAGACATCAAAGCTGGACAAAGAAAGGAGGAAGAAAATCCCTATCAGAACCTATTCTTGTTTCTTCCTTTGAGGATTAGCTTTGTGCTCACTGCTGCATTTCATGGCTTACCAATTTTTTATTTCTGTACCTAAGCCAGATTAACATTTTTTTTCAGCAAAGTCTCTTATAAATGGAGTTCTTAGCCACTAAGAATATTGAGGCTTATCAAGTTGGCTAAAAATAACCTGTGACTGCAACAAATAAGCTCTCTAGACAATATATATATACCCTGTTAATTAAATTTAGGGGCCAAGGAAAAGAGTTGTTGAATCAAGGTAATGCTAAAGAGATTTCAGATTCTCAAGTAAGTGCTGGCTTTTATATTCTGAATGTGGCTGTATATGGGGCAGCCAACACACTGTTTTGCTATCCTATTTCAGAAGCTATGGGTCTGGTTGCTATCACAGAACATAAAACCTCTTGTCTCTTTCTTCATATAGTCCCTAAGGATGAGAGCTTTGGGAAGTGCCATACCTGGGAAATGCCACCCTGAGAGCAGCTTCTTCAGGGTCCCACCTCAGCACTGGCAGCTGTTTTGGTGTAGGCCATATGTAGGAGAGAAACTGCTGTTTGAATCACTTCTGTGAACCCTCTCCCTCTTGAAGTGACTTGATTACCACTAGTAGCAGATACACCACAGGTCAGGATCCCAGACAGCTCATCCTTTAAAACCATAGGGAACTTTCTTTTCTACAGAATGAGACAAGTTAGTTTGGGGAGATCAAACTCTCCAGTACTACAAACTGAAAAACACCAGCAAGCCAGAAGAGGGTGTCTAAGCATTTCACAGCTATACGTAAACTAGATTTTTTCCCCCCTGTCTTTAGTCTTCTGTTGTTTTGTATTACATTTGTGGTTCAATAAACTTCATAGCCCTTCAGACTGAATCTTCAAGCAAGCTTGTTCTCACTTACCAGACCTTATTTCCTATTGCTATTAATGTTAGACCTCACTAGGAGGTATGTGCATGGATGGGCAGGGATTTGGTCTGCTCTCATGGTCTTTGCAAGATTCATGAGCTGGTTAATATATTAGGGATTTTTACAAAGTAAATGAGATCTGATGTTTATACACAAGCTTCTTTTTAAAAATGGCTGATCAATAAATGAACAAAGTGAAATTTAATGATTTTATTCTGAAGTTCTGAAGTACAGAAAGACTTATCTGTTTAGAAGGACTGGGTAAGGTAAAAAGGTACTCCTTCAAACAGTAAGTTCTGCAGTACCTGGAAACATCTATTTCTTTCCAAAAGCTGTGGCAACCCTGAAACTATAGATGCATGATCATAGATGCAAACTGCAATGCTGAAAATAATTTATTTTTAGATAATTAAAGGAAATCAATATCTACCTTCAGTTCTTACGTTGCAATGTACCAAAATTCTTGCTGAACTTGAATTTGTTCTTGTTTTGGTAGAGAACTTCATTCCCAAATCCTGGAATGTACTTTGGGCTGCATATGAAACAGTTTGCTATTGCCTTCAGTGGGATCAGCATTTTTGCTATAAATGTGTTACTGAATTGGGGTGAACTGAGTGACCATTCTGGCAATTGCTTTTGTACTGAGGGAGTTAATTTGGGTTCAACCTCTAAATAATGGCACCACACAGCTCTACAGTATTACACCCTCAGACTTCCAGAGTGGCCACGAGGGACCAGGCTCTTCTTATGCTGGTGGCAGTTAGCAATGACAATTGCCTTAAATTTTTATTGTTTATATGACAAAAGGCACATTGTATCTTTCTGTATTTGGCTGTACATAGACCTCTGGAATCTCCAAGTGTGTGTATAGGAGGGCAGGCTTTGCCAGTGAACAAAAAACGTATTTAAGAGGGTTGACTGCACATTATTAGCTTCTAGTAATGGGTCACGGTGCAGGCAGCATCACCCATGAAGTTACTTTATAGTAAAATCACTGGAGTCAGCAGGCTTCTGGAAAATACCCACCATTATCGTTTAAATGCTTGTATTCCTGTATTTTTCAGAATTACTTTTGTTTCTGCACCATTGTGTTCTCTGTGAATACCACTGTGGAGGTGAGCAGAAAGTTGTCTAGGCAGGAACAAGCTGTGAATTTCCAAGCTGTCCTGAGGGTGTGGAGGAAAGGTCTTTCATGGAAAATACCTCCATTAAAAATATGACTATACGTAATTGTGGACCTGAGGAGACCTGACACACATTTCATGCCTGGCCCCCAACTGCTTGAGTAAATAGATGCCATACTTAGCACAGAGAACAAATGATTTGGGCTGAGAAGGGTGAGTCATTCAGAGTCGAGTTGCTTTTCCTGAAAGTACACAGAAATGCAATGATTAAATAGGCTTTACAATTGAAAAATCCCGCAGGCAAGTGTTTAATCAGTGTTGAAATGCTTTTCCTTCTGTTGCCAGTAGATTTGTTTTGACACAGCATGGTGATGACTATAGGTACAGCAGTCAGTGTTAGGTGGTAGGGGTGTATGGGTGGCGACTGCTCACATTATGCGAGCACAGTATTGGGTGTCTGACGAGTGTGCTCCTTCTGCTGCAGGTGCTGGATTGAGCTCCACAGAGAACCAGCTTTTCCACACAGAGAAGATGCCTGCACTGCATGGAGTGGATGGATTTGGGAAGAGTGAGCAGATGGCACCCTTCACTCCAGGCCTGATGATGCTGTTTCTGATGAACTTGGTTTGAAACACCAGTTCTCATCCCTTGTGGAAAACCACAGTGGTTCATGACACATAGACCTCAGCTGTTCCAGCTTCCTGTTCCCATACATGTGTTTATGCACTTGCATGGGTGCAGAACATTTGGCTCAGCTAGGTCTTTCTGGTAAGAGAGCAGGAATTTATATGCCCAACATTGCGAGTTAGTGCATACAAAGTTGACGGGCTTGGGCAGCATCAATACCCCAGGGCAACTACCTGCAGACTTGTTGGAGCATGGGTGGGAGAGTCTCAGACAGTGCTTGCCATGATCACATCCTATTCCAGTGTTCATATAAGAGGTTCGTGTTTATTTTGTTTTCTGGTTTTTTACTGACCTAACACCAGAACCTTTTCTGTATAAATGAAAGCAGAGTAATGAAATTGTTGCTTATCACTGCCATAATGCAGAAACACTTAATTACTGCATGTTATAAGTCATATCAGAGCCTGCCAGGTTGCTTTTGTCTGAGGCACTTCCCCTGGGCAAAGAGTCAGCCAAGTTCTTGGTACACCCCTGCCTGACTGCAGGGCACCTGCCACTGAGCAAAATACTTTGTTCACTGGGCAGCTACACTCGAGGAGATTCTCTGTGTCTTTCAGTGGTAAACCATCCACTTGTCTCAGATGTTGTGGATTTCCACATATAAACTTCATTTCCTATTGGAGAAAAGAGGTCATGCAGAGGGTCAGGCTGAAAGGTGAGGCAAATCTGCACCTTGTGCTCCCAGGGAGAGAGGAGTAGCTGGTGTAGATGAAGGAGGACCTGATTTGAAGAAAGAGGCTACAGGAATGCATGGGAAAGCCAGTAAAACCCAGAAATCTGGCAATCTGTATGTGCAAGAAGCCCTGCAGAGAGGGAACGAAGAGATGGGAGAGGCTACTGTCTAGAGAGGATGGATGGAAATAAGCATTCATTCAGGCAGCTGCTGGGGAGGGAAAGGGGGATGTGGAGGGAATTCCCCCATTCAGTCACAACCCTTGCTGACACCATCACTTGTTTTCCACCCCACGTAACACCATTGGTGCTGCTCTCTGCTCTGGAAAGGTAATTTGGTGGCAAAGCTGAGCTAGGAGAGAGGGATATTAGAATGCTTATGCTTTTGATGAGTTGGTCAGTTCCCCAGTTCCATCCAAGCTGGCCAGAGTGTTTCTCCTTTGCCACCTGCAGCCTCTGAGACCTCAGTGGCATGGTGACCTGGGTTGGAAGAAGGCATCCCACTGCTGGCTTTGCTCCTGCTGTGAGGCTGATTCCCCCTGAGTAGGATCAGGGAGAAAAGGTGCCAGAATCTGTGGTGGCTGCTGAGTTAGTCCATCACTGCCATATTGCCATCCCACAGCTTGACTTTTCAAGCTGATACTTGGCTCTTCCCTGCACAACCCTCATCAAGGGCTGAAGAGGAAAGATATTTTTCTTTTCAGGAAGAAAATTGTAAATAATGTGCATGCTCTGCTTTTCCACCGAAAGGTGATTAAACGAGCTGTATGTGCCTTTCAAAACACAGGGAAGATGTAGTGAAGAAGGGAGCAGGCTATATAATCAAGCCATCCCTTGAATGCTTCTGTCTGCTTTGTATGTATTTTTAAAAATTTATAATTTATAATCTAGGAGACCACCTACCACACTGTAATGCCTTTCTGTGTGAAATCCAAAAGTGTAGAGGGTCAGATCCTTACCTGCAGTAGTTTAATCTAATTCCATTGAAATCAAAGGAACTGTTCTCATTTATCACAGTGAAGGTCCTCTTGCAGAAAGCATTTTTAACTGCCAGCATCCTCACTGAGCATGAGGGAAAGAAATCTGTTGTAATTTGGGGGGAATATTTAACCAGTCTAGTTTAAAGGTGCTCCTATTTCAGTTGTGCCTAGGGATTCCTATCAGAGAAAAAGATACTGATAAAGGGGATAGTTTGGCACAAGTTTAATTTCAACATTGACTTAAGCTGTCAGGGCTAAGAAGATCAAGAAGAATAGCACTCAAATTATGACAGCTTCAAGGCTTTGTAGATCTAATTTTAATTACGATCTTCACTGAATTTTGAAAAGACCGTATTCTTTCATCAGTGCATAGAAGGAAAAGAAGCATCTACATGAACTCCTCTCCTACCTTAAAGGTAGTAACAATCTTGTTTTTTAGCCCTAAACCAGTGAAGACTTATATGACTTTTAGTTTTTTCCCTGGAATTACTTGGTACAAAATTATTGTTATTGCCATTCTGCAAGGTTATTACCATACTGCAAGGACAGTAAAGCAGAGCTAAGGAAGAGAAGTTACAGTCTAGCTAGGAAGTACTAGGGAGTGGGGAAGACTCGTGTCTCTGCTCATTCTTCTGGTAAGTGCACACGAGTATACCTCAAAGACATGGAGACAGAAGAAGAAAGAAGCCTGAGTGTTCAGAAGGCCTACTATGACTGACTATGTTAGTTTTGTTGTGTATTTATCCTCTGGAAGGTTAACAGTGGAGCAATTAGTCCATACACATACACGTATATATTTAATAAAATACGTAGATGTGCATGGCAGGATGAGTGGTATCCTGTGAGTGCGAAATGACATACACCGAACAATATTTTCTGATACTATTTTCCAAGTTTCATACCCTCCCACAAATTCCTAGCATGATGATGGAGCTAAATCTTCCCTGAATTTTTTTTCACATCACATTAACTGTTTGCCAGTGAACGGGGTCTGATTAGCAAGTTTCTAAAACTGAATTTGTGAAATGCTCTAACTTCCATACTAAAATGCAAAAATATTCTTGTTGACTCAAGACATACCTCCCTCCCAGTTTGGAGGTACTTACCTAACCCAAAAAGATTTTAAAAAATTAAGCACCTTTTAAAATTTCAGTCTTAGGCTTTGTTGTGAGTCCAAAACTGTACTTTTGAACCAGAGGTTTATTCAGTTTAGTTGTTGTAATACTGGTGTTATGTCTATTGCTTCTATAAGGACTTTTTTGAGGAATAGTTTGCAAGCAGGCATCCTGCATTTAAGAATAACCTTTTGCAGACTTATTCAATGTTTTAGATACAGTTGCTGTCTCTACCTAAGATCCTTATCGTTGTCAAGGAAATGAGAATTTCTCAGGATTGTTATCACTATAATTCCATGATATATTCTCAAGTCCATAAAGTAAACACCTGTTGCCTGCTACCAGCCTGTTCTAGGACCTCATCATTCTTAGATGGGAATGGTATGGATGCTGGGACGCTTGATATCAACAAACTCCAGACAAAATACAGGAGTGTGGTTCAACTTTTAAAAAAATATACCGTGATGGAGGAAAAGATTTATAGAGGGTGCTTGGAAAGGTGTTCAGAAAACAGATTGTTCAGTTTTATTGTTTCTCTCTTGCTTGTTTTTCACTTTTAAAGTCCTACCAGGGCTTCAAAATTTTACAGTGATTGGAGAAATAGCAATGTAGTGAATTGCCACAACCAAAGGAGATGGTGTTTAATAAGAGAAAGGAAAGAAGTATTTTTAAGTCAGACTGCCTCAGACTCAGTTAACGTGTAATTTTTTTTCAGCAGCTAATTAATGTCAGATAAAAGAGATTATAAAGTCTTTAATAACAATTTGGGTTCTTCATGGAGATGAAAGAACTCAAAAATCTTTGGTTCATCCTTTATCAAGCCTTGGAAACTGTGAAAGACCAAAGATCTTTCAAGCAGATCAAAAGTAAAAGTAATGAAAATCAAGAAGGTTTTAGCTTTATTCTCTCCACCTGTACTTTACCCAGCAGCTGTAATTTAGGCACCAAATCAATGGGGAAGACAAGCTCCATACAAAATATATATGTTCTCTCAGATCAGCTACAATGGAAAGAATATTTGGTGTACAAGTTTAAACTTCTTTTAATTACCCCAAGTTTCAAACTGATCTGTGTTCTGGCTCTAAGTATACTGATACTTAGGACCAAATTTGCAAAACCTTAAGCAAAAGTCTGATTGAGTTTGTAAATCTGGCCTTAATGAAGAGACTTAGAGCTGGATTATTCAGATTGTTTTGGAAGTCAAGATGATTAAATATTTGTCTTAAAGAACAAGGCCTCTTTAGCATTTTCTTAATGAAGCCTGTAAGTAGAAATGTCTGATGAAGAAGAAGGTAAAAGTCTTTAAAATAATAAGAACAATTCTTCATTTCAAAAGTGCAGGGTGGCCTGGCAGAATAAAGCCAAGTCCAAGGCCCCTTCTTCTCGTGCTGAGCTATGGTGCTCCCAGATGCTGAGTGAGGGGCTGTGGGGATACTGCTGCCAGAAGGGTAGGAATCAGTGAACAGGAGCTGTTCTTTCTAGCTCCACTGGCTTAGCCAGTTTGGTGGGTTGGCAACCCGATCATCAGCAAGCGTTCGCACTGCTCCTGCCTCCATACCCCGCCTGGCATGAGGCTGGAATGGTGCTCATCCAGATCATCTCCCAGATAACCCCCAGGTGCAGAGATGTTTGTGACAAGTGTTTCTTCCCCTTTCATTTTGCTTTTTTCCTTCCTGTCAGTCACTGAAGGCAGGATTCAGTGCTCTGTGTCAATACAGAGTGATTACAAACCCCAGTAGAGTCTAAGGACTGGGGAATGTTCTGCAGATATATCCAGATTCAAGCTCTGGAAAACAGTTTGCCTACCGCACTGATGATTCCCATAATGAGAGGAAGTGTTTTGGAAAAGGGTTTTCATGTTTTGAGAATGCTGTTTTCTACATGCAGTGTGCTAATTACGTCTCTTGTGTACATGGTTAGAGACAGGGGTTCCAGCACTGTGAGAACAAAACACTAAAAAACTCTAAAACTCATGCAGCTTGCTAGGGACCACCTTTAAAGAGAGGACATTGCTTTTATATCTTGTTTTCTAAGACTCTCTCCAGGAGAAAACTACATTGACTTCAGTGTCTCAAGTGAGGATTAAGGGCTCAGTGTCCAAATGCTTAGCCACTCATTACAACTAAAGATCTTGGTGTCAGACATCATATCCTAATGGAGTATGTATTAATCATCTGGCAGGGAAAATCTAGCTTTAGAAATATGTGGCATCCTGAAGTGCTTCCACTTAGCTCATCAAATTCAGCATGAAGATCAATTTGTGCATCTGCAAGCCCTTCAAAAGTAGCTGACAACAGAAGGACTTGTTTGCTCAGAGACAAACTCCTGTAGCTTCTTATATGGTGTGTGAATCTCCAAGTTCACCTTCCTCTCTTGTTTCTCCAGTTATCCTAGGAAAAGGAGTTGGGGAAACAACAGAAAATTTTAAGACAGACTAGGTTAAAAAAATATACTCTGTGAGAAAATTTTAGGATTGAGATAAACTCTGTTTAATGTAGTCCCCTAATGCACCCAGCTGTCTTAATTTGTTTTTCTCACCTGAGAGCTGTCATTGTTGGGAACATTTGCTAAGATATTCCACTGTGGTCACATATATGCCTTTGAGCAAAGCAGTTGCAAAATTTCATATATAGGGGAAAGTAATATGCTTTTCCTGCTCATCTCTGTCTACCATTAAAGAACACTAAAGGTCCACACAGATTTCTGGTTGGTTGGTTGGTTTTGGATTAAATTATCAAAGATCTTACATTTCTCTTAAGTCCTTGAGCACATGTGCACTTGCTCTCTTTTGTTTAATGTGGCTATTGTAAAAGTGAAAAGGCACTGTCTCATCTTATGGATATAGCTGAGAAAAAGGGGGGAAACCCAACAGACAGGATCTTACAAACTGCAGAAATTGAAAAAATTCCTGCTTGTTTTTTTCCCCTCCCAATTATGTCAGTTGCCTACAAAGACATGTGAACTTCTCCCATACCTTGCCAGAGGCCTTATGACAGCTAAAACAGTGCTGTTGCTGTTTAAATAATGAAGTGTTTTCAACTTCTGAGAATGGTATTTATCATCCCACTATACTGATATCTGTAGAGCAGAACACTGGTTACCAATCAACTGCTTATTTTACAATCCTATCCCAAAATAGTCCCCAACTCCACTCTGCTCGATAATCTTGTTCTAGCCCACTGTCAACATTTAAAACAGAGCTTTTTGTCAAACTGGAGAACACACAGATTGGTAAATATGCAATAAGTGGGATTTCAAACAATCCAAATATAATGATTTTCACTAGATGGTCAGAAAGAGTTTGCTTACTATTAAACAAAATCTTGTATTGCTGCAAGCTTGGTGTGCAATTTCTGTTCGTGCAGAGTCAGGCACCCCTGTCTCTGCTGGGAGAGTATAAACCCACAGTGAGGCTTCTTTAGAATTTCAGTGCCACTGCACCATCCTAAGCACGTTTCTATAGACCACGTGCAAGGTTAATGTCAGAGTTTCCAGTGAGGAACAAGAAGGCTCTTGCACACAGAAGGCAGAGTATAGTCATGTATGTAATGAACAGGCTCACTCTACAAAAGGCTTGAACAAAGTCTGCGCTAACAGGATGTAACAAAAGAAAAGTGGTGACACAGTATGTGACTGGTTGCATGGTTTCTGATACTTCTGAAGTCATTAAATATAAATAATCACACCATAAACACATTTTTGCTGCTCAACAGACATCTCAGTAGCACTTGGCACCATCATGTGAGCTTTGCAGTGACAGCTGATGACACATTTGTTGGAGGGTAAGGTAATGGGTTCACAGATCAGATCAGCAACAGATCAGTTTTCACACAAAAAGAAACTAATGAAAAAAATCTTTAGGACATTTCTGGGTGAAACAAACCAAGGACGAAATATTAGAACAAGAAGGATTATTGCTGTATTATACTACTGCACTGTGTTTCATGATGGTGTAGCACAGAACTGAAGTTGGTGCCAATTCTCTTTTTGGCTCTTAAAAAAGATTTCTAAGCATTTCAGGAGAGTTGGCTAAAAATGATGTGAAAAAAATTGACTTTTTTTTAGATGTTGTTGATGATTTGCAAACAGCTCCAAGTATTGTTGAAATTTTCCTGCTTTTTTTCTTTGTTATTTTTGTTTGCTTTTTTGTTGTTGTCATTCCTCTGAAGAAAACTGTGTCTATTACTTTACATCACAGAAAAAAAACATCTTTTAACTTTGAGGCATGTATGTTAGGGGTTTTTTTCATTTTAACCTATTCAGTTGCAAAGCAAGTGTAGTGAATCAAAGGTCCTGGCTTAGCTGTTTTATGATTTGTTGACCTCCATTTAAAGCCAGTAATGGTAATACTTTCATAACACTTTCTGGCTGTGCTACTTCTCAAAGAAATAACATGCTCACACAGGTTTCATTGATCTTTGAGAAGGCTGGAACTCTATTTTGTTAATAAACATATTTTCAAAGTTTTGGTTAAACAGAGTGATGTTTGTGCTATGGAATTATTCCTTAACCTTATTGAAACAGATACAAGAGCACTTTCTGCCATGTCATAATTCTGTTGTATTGAAGGACACCATTCTCAAATGGCTCATACAAGGCTGCTCAGCTATGAATGTGCAAAATGGACGCAACGACCCAGCAATGCATCTGGGGAGCTGGCTCAGCTACAGGGCTTTGCATTAGCCACTGTGGGACAAAACCCCTTCTGGATGCAGTTATCCTGATGCTACATGAAATTTCGGCAGTCAAATAGTCCTGCTTAAGCAGGAGTCACAGTGTTTGTGGGTTTAAAGCTGTGTAGTACCGTGCTACGCTAATTTACAACAACAAGGGTATCGCACTCAGTCTTTATGAGCCTGGCAATGGTAACACTGAGCTTGGCTTCCTGATGCACAGAAGCACTGTGAGGAGACAGTCTGGTCCCAGCTCTCCAGGAATGAAGTTGTTCCTTCAGTGGATAGGAAGAGTTAAGCTCAGTTGCAGAAAACATATGTTGCTTGCATAAGATACATTTTGGGTGAAAACTCTGCTTTTAATTATAGACGGTTGCATAAAATGTCAGTGATTAAAGCACAGCTTTAGCAATATTCTTGGCCTGCAGGATACCAGCCAAAAAGCGTGTTTCTCCTCCTGTTTACTCCTCTTGTAGCAGAATTTCTTAACTTTATGAAAGTTTTATATTTAAGTGGAAAAAAATAACCGAAGAGGATAGTCAGGATAGTCACATTTCCTCACCTTTTCTGTCTCTCAGGGTTTCTCTACAGTGAAATTGCTTGGGAGCCGAGCAGGGCTATTTTGAAACAGGGAAAATTGGAGATCTCATATCTCACTTCAAAGCAAGAAGACTAAAGTTCAGGTTTATGTTGTCTGGGGCAATCTTAACCTTTGGTGGCTTTTTGTCCATAGGCTGATGGGGAATGCCCATCCGTTAAAATCCCCAGTTGCCTTTGACAAGTAAATTCCTACATTAATTCTCCAGAGTCTGAGATAATTATATCCAAGGAAAAAACTGGCAAGGTTTGAAATGTGATCAGATATATATCCAGCTGAGCGCGATTCACTTAAGTATTTGTTCTGTCTTAGCCATTGTCATTCCAAAAATACTGCCATGGAGGAAAATATAAACATGATCCCTTCTTTTTTAAGATTGTTACCATCTGTATCATAGTTACCAAATGTTTCTTGCTTAACTTGTATTTAAAATTAACCTAATCCATGCCTGCCTTTACTGTAATCATATTATAGTAATCACAGCTCTGTTCACAGAATGTGGTCTACTTCGATAAGCATTTTTCTCCAGCTTTGAGCAATGTTTTTTGACAAGTGCTATTTTTGCCACTTCTTCTATAAATATATAAGTTCTTATTATTCTGCTGTAGTGATTCACTTCTGTACTCATTTCTGTGAATTACACCAGCTGAGGTTAGGGCTTCTACTGTGCTTTTCAGAATGTTTTCTTTTAGTGTCCTCTATTTTTAGGTCAATTACTGAGTCGAAATCACATTGCATGACTGAAGATAGCACCTGTCCTTTTATTTATATCCTCATATTTTCTGAGTTCCTGTTGCTGCTTTTTTTGACCTCCCTTCCCCATGTAACTGCTTCTCATTATACTATTTCCTGATTTAACCTAGATTACACAATATCTGTGTAGGTTCAATAATCCCTTTGAAAGAACTAATTGAGCTGAAAATGCTAGTGAGTGACCTGTGGGTTAACCCCAGCAAAGATAAAATCCTCAAATATATAAGGAGGATATTTTCCTTTTTAAATGAGGTGATTAACAGCAAGATCCTACCTTACTCTGAATGCTGTGCACGAATTACTTTGGCAACCTTTGTTGAAAGTGAAATCACGTTTAAAAGAGTATTTACTGGAAAGCCATGTTCTGCCTGGTTCTAGGAGGGATCCTTATCACCAGGAGGAAACACAAAATGCTCCTTTCCCTTTCTCCAGCTTCTGCATTTCTTAAAAGGGCTGTCAGGAGTCATTTGATTCACAAGGTAGTTGCCAGCTAAGCATTGCCAAATGCTGGAGAAGTGAGGAAGAGCCATGGATGTGGCTCTGGTCTCTGTCTGTAGTCAGACTGGCTGCTTGTGACAGAAGTGAGAAGTGAACCAAAGCAGCAGCCATCTGACCCTCAAAGAGCACTCACTCTGAGTTACCAAGTTTGTACTGTCAAATGTAATGGCCAAGAGCCAAGGCTCTTCTGTGTGAAGTACCCAATTAATAGCTGAATGAGTATTTGGAGGTCTTGGCATATAGTCGGGCTTTGTTATCGTCTGACCTTTTCTAATCTAATTTAGGATATGTCATGCATAACTTTATTTGTGCAAGGTATCTTTCCTTTAATTGTTACACTTAATCCTCAAAAATAAGCACTACTGATATGTGTGTCAATGTAGAACTAGAATTACTCACAAATGTGGCTGTTTTTAAATACATTTCCAATATGAATTACAGAGATAACTTCATATGCACAAAGTAACTTAAATTTCAGGAAAAAGCAGCTCTTCCTAAAAACCTGCTCAATGAAAAATCTGGATGGGCTGCAGTATGGTTTAGGCAATTTCAGTCTCTCTAAGTATCAGAGTTCCCTACATCAGTATTCAGTGTATATTTTACTGTGATCAAAATAAGACAAACAGTTTCTTGTGACATGTCTTTGATTCTGTATGACTTCACCTATAAACTGTGATTCCTATGGGTTATGAGCTGAAATTTGAGCTGTGCCAGCCTTAGTTTGACTTCTTGGATCCCACAATGGAATGACCACCTAATATCCTGATAAAGAACAGCAAGTAAAACTGGAACAAAACAGTAAATAATGGGTACAAAATTTTACCAGTGATAGATGAAGCCTTTTCCCAAATATGGCACTGATTTTGGCAAGTTAGGAACATTATATCTAGTTGCCTCTTCCTCAAAAACAATATAATGCAATTACAATTTTGATTGTGAAGGTGTGTACCCAAAAGTAAGCCTTGAGAAAAAGGTTGGTTGAGTTATGTGGCAAGGGTAAAGAGTTTAGTATGAGTTTTTGAAATAAAAATGCACTGCTGTCTTTTGCCAGTCAGTCTGAACAAAAATAACATCTGAAGAACATTTATGCTTATGGTGTTTTGAGCCGCCATCTCTGGTGTTGCTGTTACTGCCGTTAATTACCTACTTTGGTTTCTTTTCACTTAGTGCTGATTCTTGGCCCTGGCAGACTGATTCACTGTGAATTGACTGAGAAAGAAATCTTTCTTTGTCCTCAGCAAATCTGAATAATTAATTTTTATTTGAATCATTATGCTCCTTAGCCGACAGTCTCTTTATGAGAGAAGGAAAGGGACATGTTTAATTAAAACAAGAAAGCGCTGAAGTTAAACAACACGTCAGTCACTCCAGTAGTTGAATAACATGCTATTTTTCAGGGTTACACACTTGCCTTCTCAGCTCTATTTACTCTACTGCTGATGCTTCCAAAGCTTCTTTTTGCTGTAATGTTCTGCCAAAAGCTAAATTATTTGCAATTAGTGGAGAGGAAGCTTTATGTCTGCACCTCAAAAATATGGGTAGTTATTCATTTAGGCCTGGGAAGCACCGGGAACAGAGGCTGAGACAGTGCCCAGAGGCAGGGGCAGAGCTGTGCCCTGTGCAGCACCTTCCCTGCACCGGGTTCTCAGTGGAGGAGAATCTGAAATGTGCAGTTCAGTGCGAGGTGCATTTTCAGCACCTCATTAGCTCCCATACTGCAGGGGACCTGCAGTAATTGTGTGGGTGTTATGGCCGGTGCCAAACATGAGGTACTTTGTAGTTGCTTCAGGCAGAGTGAACAAGGTGTGTGAGGGAGAAATCACTGTGCTGTTATGAATGTGCATATTTTTTCTTCCTGCTTGGAATTTCTTTGGTCTAACAGTTTGGCTTTCTTGTCCAAGACACTCCAGAACATTGTTGCCTTTATTGAACATCTAAAAAGCACCAATTTAATCTCTACTCGCTCTTCATGCTTAGTCTCAGATTCACCTAAATCTATCCAAAAAACCATAAGGAAAGTTGTCCCCCCTCCCAAGATGTCTGCTTCAAGAGGAAAAAAAGAGAGAATGAAAAAAGCATTAAAGTGGTTAAGTTAATCATTAAGCTAAATAGTTTTAAAGTTTCAATGTAAATGTGATTTATTAAAAAAAAAAAGTAAAATCATGACATGACTTGTGTTTAAAATGTCTGTCCTAAAATAACATGTTTCCAGGCCTGGCTTTATGTGAATAAAACATTCCGACTTTCCTGTATATAAGTCAAGATCATTAGATGTGTTGAAAAATAATCTGAACGCTCCTTTTCGGTGCCAGCATGGATAACTGCTGCAGAGCTCATCACTCTGGTCACAAATATTACCCAGCTGGAAGCAGATCCCTTTGGGCAGGTCCCTCTGCTTATGCAGAGCTATGCCCATGGCACGATACTGTTTTCAGGGTGGCATCCTCCTGACCAACCATGGTAGTTTGGTGTGCTTTCTTAAGCATGGGGTTAAAAAGAGTTATTTACAAAATTCTCACTGATGCCAATGTTAGATCCTCTCTGCTTACCAACTGGGTCATTAGAATGGCTGTAAAATTAATCTGTGCCAGAGATAACTGGATGGAGATAGAAGGGATCTTGCCTAGAGCAGAAGTACAGGGCGGGTGTACAACGTTCTGTGTCAGTGACTGAACAAGACATATTTGGGTAAGGACATTAACAAGACCGATATGTTGAAAGAACATTGAGAACTTCCAGGATTCCAAATCAGGAAACCCAATTACTGCATGATGAGCGATAACTTAATGAAAAAGGAATGATGGCAGTGAAACTGTAGCCACTCTTTGCAGTGCTCCATCAGAACTGCAAAAACAGATCTTAAGAGTAAGGAAAGGAAGGATCAGTGTAATAAACTTTAGTTCACATTTCATTAGGCTTGAGCTAGAAGAAACAGCAGGGCATGCTTTGGTAGGGATTCCCTATTTAAATGTCAGCAAAGTTGCTAGGAGCTGTTCTTCCATCTCATGCCAGCAGAAACATCCTATTCCATGAGTAAGACAACAAAAAACCATAACCATTAGCCTTTTGTCTAAATCTCTCTTCTAATCCTAAGTAGATTTCTGAAACAACCATGAAGAACCCTACCTCTAAACGCCTAGTCCAGATTTTTCATGAAACCCAAGGGAATGCAGAGGAGGAAGACTGAAGAGATTCTTTGAATGGAGTTATCTCCCAGGTGGGAGAAAGAGAGATGCACAATTCCTTCTTTTCTGAAGGTGATGCTTTATTGGCAGGTGGGACACGACTTTCGTATTCCATTGACTGGAGGGAGACTACAGTAAGTTACTTATTTTTATAAATGTCTAACCTTTAAATGCCTAAGATTGAGTGAGATGAGCCTACTTGAGAAGTACCTAATAAATATATTCAGTGGAGGTTCCTCTCTAACACCAGCATGAAGAGCCCACTACATATGCTTTGGTACATAGATTGCTTCTGTGCATCAAAGTCTATAGAAAAAATTCTAATTAGTTCCTAAAATCTGTTCCCGATGCTTTTAAAATTATGTCATGTACCTTTTGCTGTTCAGTTTCAATGCCTTAAATTTTTCAGGTATGTTACACTCCTAAAAAAATCAGTGAAATAAAAAAGATTCTCATGTGATTCTTACCTACAACAAAGGGTAAGTGAAGGAAATTAAATTTGTGTTTGTTTGAATGAATTGAGTCTTTTCTATGAAGACAACATCCACAATAAATAATTTTTTATATCTTATACACCAATTTTTTTTTAAATTCATTTTTCTGTGAAAACAGCTTTTATCAGCCCCTCTCACGCAACTGTTTTAATTTGGAATGATGTTTTCCAAGGCACTATAATCTGGATTTCTAAAGCACCATAAAATGGATAGAATTTCCCTACCCACCTCAAAAGCAAATAATTTTATCTTTTCATTACAAATGAGGTGCTCTAGAGCATCCATCCACACCAAATTAAGGTCCAGGGTTGTAAATCTGGCTTTGCCATCTGCTTGGGCATGGAGTTCAATCAAAAGCCTTCAGGAGTGAAACTGAGTCCATCAAAGGGTAGAATCTGTCTTCTAATACAGAAACTTGGCCCCAGTTAAACAAACTGGCACATCAGACGAAAGCACAGGAATCAAAGCCAATTTGGGATCCAAACACATTAATTGAAAGCAATAGCTTGAAGCATACAAGAGCACAGTTCTCTATGGCTGTGTACTCTGGTTTGTATCTGGCACTTATCACTGACCTTAGTGAGATTTCACAAGCAAAGTATGTGCAAGTACAGAACTTGTTGCTTTGCATTTGAAGCTGTACTTTCAATTCAGTTGGTGAGCAAGTGAGAAAGTAATTAAGGAAGCAGTTGTTTGGGTTTGGGAAAGAGAATTAAGAAAATGATGGTGACATACTAAAGGCTCACATATGAGCAAGGACAGATAGTCTCACCTGAATGTTCTTAAAGAGAAGGCACAGATAATTACAGAGGCGTTATCAATCATTTTTGACACCTCATTAAGAGCAGATGAATTTCCAGTGGACTGAAGGACAGGAGAGTCAAGGAACAGCTGCTAGTTAAGCAGGTAATAAACAGGAGAGACAGATGTGGACCTTTGAGGCAATGCCCAAAGAAACGGTAAAAGGCTTTATTCCTATTGCTACGACTTCCAAATGTACAGGTTTCAGCACCTGTAGGAGGAACTACTCTTGGTTCTAAGGAGAGTTAGTCAGGTGGGCAAGAATCTGTCAAGCTAGTTAGTTGCTGACTGAGAAGTAAGATAACTCCTTCTCTCCACCCTGATCCCTCACCTGTCAACACCAAACACCGTGTTTTTTATTTAGAATATATTTGGACAGAATTCTAAACAAAGAAATAATTATGATCAATAAAAGAATCCAAGAAATTGATTAGACATATGCTTGCTCAGTGATGGTTAATCTAATTCAAGCACTCCCTGTAGTGGGGAGTGATTTGGAACTCTAGTACTGGATTTCATTTAGTAGACAAAGGCAGGCATGCATAGAGGCTACAAGTACAACAATGAGCAGTCAGGTCCTGGCACAAATTACTTAAACCATGCCCTGAATCTTCATTTTTCTTTCAAACAAATCTCAGACTGAATTATTCACATTATTCTGGAGGCCTTGAATAGCATTCTGATATTTCTTTCCACTGCGGAGTGAGTTGGTTTGGTCCATTAATTTAAAGCAGTTCATTTGGGGATTTCTTCATTGAGATATGTGTAATTGTCCATTAAAAAAGAACAGTAACAGAACCACTGATAAACTGGGAGAGATGTTAATATAAAGGCAATGATGCTATGCTGATATAGGCAAGCTAAAGATCTTTTCTATTGCACACTCAGAGCAGTCACTTGCCAGCCATGTTATCTATGCTTCATTCCCTTATTTTCTGCATGACCAAGGAAAGCTAAAGAAAATTAGTTCCTTCTTCCACCACTCACAGCCAGGAAAGAATCTGTCAACATCAGTCATGAAAACACTTGGAATATGGATGCAGTGTCTTTATTGCCATCATCTTCTATATCTAGCTTATTACCTTGCTTTAGAGGACATCAGGGTTTTCCCAGTGCATCAGTTTCAGACATTTTTGTCAGCAGAGCAGGATTGCGTGGTGGAGGGCAGTATGTATTTTACTATAATCTCTTCTTTTTCTTCAGTCATTCATAACATTTTAAGTCATCTTTTTGTAGCTATTGAAGTGAAAAGCTTAAACTTTATATTACTAGAGTTTCTTACAAATGTCATGATATGACATCACTTAGCACTTGCCAAGTGACCCTGGTACCTTTCTTCAGGTCTGTGATATGTGAGATCTCACTCTTAGTTAGGACTGGTTTAAGCCTTTTCTTTTGTTACAAATATAGCTACTGTTTTAATTTTGTATCCAGCATGACAATAAAGTAAAAAGTGCCATGCTTTCAATTACATTCTAATTTCTGTTTCAAGATAGCTTTCATTTTTCGTGGCACTGCTCAGTTGCCCTGCCCTCTTCTCTGCTGTCTTCTGCACTCAGAGCTTCTAACTGCTTGGGAATTATGCAGGGACAGGGATTAACAGATGTCATTCATTTGCCACAACTTCTGCATTGGTAGTAAGACCAATTCTCTTAGTGAGAAAATTATGTTCTTACAAGCCAACTAAAAACTTCTGTCCATGGGGAAATGCTGCAAGAAGTTGCTCAAATGAATAGGATGCTGTTAAGAGATGCCATAGATAAACCATTTGTAATCCCAGTCCTCCCTTCTCCTCCTGTATCTCTCAGCCCGGGATGAGGGCTGGGCTTAAGAGAGGGGGACATTTGTTGGTGAGGTGAAGGAAGGACAGCAGATGCAGACTGCAGCTGCAAAGATAGAAGTCAGTACTAGCGGGGGTCATGAAGACCCCTCAAGGAGAGATAAATACCCTAGCATCTCCAACACTAACCTGGGAGGTGCTGAAGGATTCCTACAATGCTCTTTCTAATGCCTTGGTTAGGCTGAGCTTGCCACCAGTGTGGACAGCTTGAGCAGTCTTGGGCTGAGACACCACTATGGAGGCTGGAGGGCAGCAACACAGATTCTGGGAATCACTGGTGAAGTTACAGGTGAGTCCCTTCAGAGAAAGCAGGAGGCAAGATTTCCTATCCTCCCTCCAGTGAAAAATAACTCTGACTGTGCACGTTTATGCTGGGTTTTGTTAGCCTCCAACAAGTTGAACTGAGAAAAATAAAGAGCAACAGGCGAAAGGTGTTTTGGTTTACTGGGATATTCATCCAGGATACAGAGGTGAAGAAGAACAAGCAAGAACAGTGGGGATGGGCTTATTGCTTCTTAACCTCATGCTGCCCATTCTTCATTTTTTCCTCAAATTAGTTAGGCATTTCTTATGGTTTTAGTAAAATCAGCTCAATAGGAACTCTGTGCTTCTATATAGGGAAAAATCTTCTATGGGAAAAAAAAAAAAGAAGGGAGTGTGTGTATTTGAATCCTCCTGCTTTTCTGCATAAAGGTTCAGAATGTTTGATTTTTTCAGATCCTCAGACACTGAACTAAGTGTAGGGAGGAACAGTAAGGCAAACTTCCTCCCAAGGGCTAGCTAGTGTCTGAGTGCAGCACAAACCATCTCTGTCCTGCAGGTTACAAATACCAGAAAATACAATTTCTTCTGAGTCCATTTTGAATTGTGCCCACCATGCTGTGGCAGCTGTGGCACACTTACTAACACCAGAAACTCCAAACTAATTTTCTAGATAGGTGTAGAGAAGCTTGGCTTCCACTAAAGAGAAGCACACACATAAGGAAACAAAATGCTTGGTATTTTGAAGTGTAATTCTCTCTTTAACATTCAAAGGAGAGAAAACAGAGTACTGGAAAATCTTTCCTCTTTGTTAAGATGAATTTTAAAGAGAGAGCAGTCTGCTCCCATACAAAGTAGCCCCAGGAGCAAACAGACATGCATTTGGCAGATGAGGAGGCTTTCCTCTTCCTTAGGAGCTGAAAAATGGAATCTGATGTATAAAATACCTCTTGTAATTAATCAACTAGCTTGTTTATGCCTCCTAATCTCAAATTTGAAAGCTGTTTGGAAATTTGGAGCACCTTAGGGATAAAATAATGGGCATTAGGCTTATTTTCCAGCAATTGAAACTTTGGGAGTCTGCCAGCATTAGTCAGGCTTATTGGACCATACCTTATTGAAGCACGGAAAGGCATGAGCTGAAGTCTTTGACTACCTGAAAGTTCAGAGAGTGATGAGCAAGAGTGACCTCTCCCAAGATGTGAGATAAATAATAAATGGCCAAAAAAGGGATAGAGAGCTAAAAATAAAGTCCAACTACACTGTGATCCCTAGCAGGAGCAATGAGGATCATTTCACATTTCAGTATCTTCTCCACTTAGTTGCAAGCAAAAAATTGTTCACAGAGCACTTCACTAAGCAGGTTTTTTGCCCCTTACCGTTCAGCTCCCTGTAATGAATGAGTCAGCATTCTAGCAGAGGTGGGAGGGGAATTTGCACACCTTTGTTGGAAGCCATATGACCCTGAGCAGTGTGATTGTCCCCTCACATCCACACTGGGAAATTCCACTGACTCTGAAGAAGTGGTTGCCAAGAAAGGGCTCTGGTATTAGAAGGTGAAAACATATTTGTAGTATCTCCTTTCGAGAAGGAAAAAAAGAGGTGTCTTCAATAAGATATGGTCTCAAGAAGGTGTTGAAGGGGTTTATTTGACTCATGCTAACAAACCCTTTGATGAAACAAAACCGTTTTAAATGGAGAAGCTGGACACACAGTCCAATTAACCTGAGAGAAACCACAGGCAAGGGGTAGGTCTGTAGAAAAACATGGGACTTTATGGAGCCTTGCTGTGGAAAGAGAGAAATATGGGCACAAGTTGGTGAAACCTCTGAGCTCTTACCTTGGTGGGAATGGACACACACTTATAGTCAGGTTAAAGGCATTTACTGAACTTGACCAGGATAGAGAACATAAATTTTCAGATCAAAGCAGATGATTTTGGTGACTGAGGAAAAGTTGGCAGAAATGTCTGTTCTTTCCAAGCCCAAAGGTTGAAAACTGGGCTAAGACATGAAGAGTCCACCTCAAATTGCAAAGGAAGAAGTGATTTAAAAGAGAAGAATCACAGAATCATGGTATTGCTAGTGTTAGAAGAGACCTCTGGAGGTCATCTAGTCCAGCCCCCCAAGAAAGAAAACATTATGCACAGAGCTATTGCTTTTAAAAGACAATAATAACATGGAACTGTCTCCCTTGCTATATACTGAGCAACAGCTTTGGAGGTACCTTGAATCAAGGAGCAGAGGGAAGTCAGAGATAAGATTCAGCAGAGAACTGAGATTGAGCAGCAAGGAGCTATGACAGAAACTGCAAAAAGGGAACAAGGCAGAGGCAACACACAGAGATGACGGTCTCTTCACAAATCCTCCTTCAGATGAGAATTTCCTGTGACTGACAATCAGGAATTAAAAACAGACAGGGTAACATTGGGTATGATCATGCTGGAGATCTCAGTGCTATGATACTGCAAAACTTGGGGGAGAGAGAACCCTGAGGGCAAATGGGAAAGGAGGAAATCATACAGAGCAGGGCTTTGAGAATGTGAACTAAAACAGTTTCCAGCACAAAGGTTTTACCTTTGCACTGAAGATAATGTAAGCAACACCTTGGCTCCAGCAAATGCATTTGAGAATAAACACAAATGGTGAAGGCCATGCACATTAGTTGCATTAGCAGTTTCCAGAGTCCACGATAGTGCAGTTTTGATTAAGCAGCCAGGTAACAAGGCCCAGTCCAATACTCACTTCTACTGGAACCGGTCCTGCACATCACTGCTGACTTGCCTGTGTGTACCCTCCATTGCCTGCTGACTGGGTCTCACTTTACAGAGTGTGGGTTGAGACATGCTGTACTTGCCATACATGTTTGTCCTATTTTATCTGGTAAAACCACCAGGATGCTCTTCTCTGGTAGTACTACTGCAGGTCTTATTTCACTTCAGAAATAATGCATGCTCTTGGGTTCTTTCCATCTCATATCTTCTGTGTCTGGACTCTGAAGATGAAGATGTTCTAAAGCACAGCGCTCACAGCATCTTTTTACTTATCTGGCATGTGACAACAGAGAAGGGATATCTACAACTTACTCTTAATTCTGTCTTAGACAAGAGATGAAAGGAAGAATCACAGTGAAAGGCAAAAGATGTATATTGGAAAGAGAAAAATAATTATTTTAGGCCACACGTTATTTCTGTATTAGGAATCTGAGGTCCTCTTTCACATAAAAATTCAGTTGTCTGGTTTTCTTTCAAAGAGCAGCTTCTGGTGTCACCTATAGTGTGATTTTTTTACATGGCAACTCACTTTTTAGCCCATTTCAAGCACTTTTGTCATTTTAAGAGGCTTACTAGGCAGTTTCTCATTTATTTGAACTGTGCAAATCTGCAAGTCCCAGGGTTTTTTTTGGTATCAGATTATTCTTTCTTAGTCAACTGCAAATTCCCCTCCTCTTTTCCATCACATTGTAGCTACAGTCTACTGTTTGCAAGGAAATAGTCTCATGCAAGTAAAATTTTAACCAGCTCCTACAGATGCCAGGAATCTTCAACTAATCTTGGCTTCTGTTACACTGCTTCACAGTCCACCTCTGACAGAGTGGATATTTTTCCCAATGAATGACATAATGAGATATTTTCAAGTCACTTGACTACTTTTATAGCTTTCAAAAATAGCACTGCATCCCACAGCACACAGAAAGTCCCAGATCTCTGCAAATTTTTCAGTAGTGCTGTTTTCACCTCCTATCACTGAGTTGCAACAGAACCCAGCCAATCCTTACCTTTAGGATGCAGTCTAATCAGAAAACACAGAAAAACTGTACCACCATATTACCCATGTGTCTCTGGTGCAAAGTTCAACCTGGCTTTCTTGGTTTACCCTCAGTTAGTAAGTGCAATGAGCCTGTCACATTTTGATACCACTGCTGGATCAATCCTCATTTGTCACGAGCAGGGAAAAAAATTAGAAATCACTCACTCATTTTTAAGTGGTGTCCAAAGATTGCTAACAAAGCCTGGATGATCCAAGCCTGGACTGCCTCCCTGCACTGTTTGCAGTAAGTGCTCATCAACCAGTGTGAATGTGTTTTGTGCATGTGGAACACAATGAAATCACATCTGCTCCTTTTCATGGTACACGATGAGTGTGACTGTGGTCCATCAGGGCCTTTTCCCAGGGCTGACAGATGGCAGAAATTGAATTGGTCATAAGACCCCAAAAGTTAATGAAGGCAGACATCTGCAGCACAGCAGTCTTTGCTGAGCTACTTAGAAAACTCCCTATGCAGCCAAAAAAGATAGAAGACACTTCCAGGGAGCAAACCTCTGCCTTAATTTAGGTGTCCATTTTAGGGTGGGCTGAATCATGCTTTGGGCTCCATTCAGCATTGACCTCCCCAGTCACCAGTAAGCACAGGTGACCTACATTTAGGTAAGTGACTCCCACCCCCATTTTATTCAGGCAGATGAAGTGCCACACCAAATACATTTCAGGAGGGTGATGTCTGTAGTGGTGCCAGCTCCAACTTCCATCTGGTAACCATGACTGCTTGAGAGGTTATTTTGGGGCACCCAGGAACAGTTTAAAGTTTCTCTCCCCAGCTGGAGGCAGTTTTCTCTGTTTGCCCCTGAGGTCCATCAACTACTGCTATTGGAAATACAGTTTCCATCCCACTGTGGCAATAAAGGTGAGTCAAGCACAGTGAGGGGCTCTAAAGGCTCATTTCATTGATGTTTGCTGTTATTGAGTACATACATAACTTTCCTGCCAGTTGGAGATGGCTGTAATAAGGCCAGTTTCAGTAATATGGGAAGGGATCCTTTCAGAGAGAAAACACAATGGCTCATACCTCTTTCACAAACTGTTTCTTACTTACAAGTTTCAGAAAACAAAATTCTGTTTGTGGGATATTTTTCTGGTGTTTCTTCCCTGCCTGGAGGAGAACTTAGGGGTCAGACAAAGACAGCTATTCTAAATTCATAAAAAGAAGATTGTAATAACCATTCAGCATGCAACAAAAAGGATGGGTATGGCCACTGTGTCTAGAGCACAGCCAGCTCCACAGCTAGGGGTAACCCCTAGAGGCATTTAAATCAAAAACATAATCACGAGAATAAAATGACCCTCACAAGTCTATCCATTGGGCATCTCCAAGATGTCCAATTACCTAAGGGGTAAGAGAAGGGAAGATCTCGGAGTGACTCTTGTCTGTATAATCAACTTATTGCTTAAGAAGTTTTTCTTCTTCCACATCAAGTAACCTCTGTCTAATTAAAACTTATTTTTCAAAGTATTTTCTTGACAGAGATGAAGATCCAGGAACATCACGTTTTCTAATTTCTTTCAAAGACTCATACTTCACTGTTAAAAAAAAAAAAAAGCATCTTCTTGTACTACAACCACTTCTGGCTTCCAACATTTGAGCTTGATAACCCCCTGTTCTTGTTTCTTGCTGAACTCTTCTCACTAGATTAAGGATTCACTGAGCCCTGTCTCCCCTTTTCCCCAGCTTCAGCTGCTATCAAGCCTCTTCACAATAAATAGATTAAACCCTCTCAGAATTTTCTCAAACTCATCAGGCTTCAAATCATCTCTGCACATTTTCATTTTTCAACACGTTTTTCAAGGTGCCTGCATCAGAACTTGCTGCAATATTTCAGTTCCAGTGAAATCACTTCCCTGCTCCTGTTTGTTTTTCTCATGTTTATGCTGCCAGACATTACATTTGCTTGTATTACCAGAGCATTGCAGTGGGACTCTGCTTGCACTGTGGCAACTCTGAGACTTCTTGGCATTGCTGCTCACCCAGTGCTGCAGATACATCCTACAGTCTGTGTCTGTGTAACTCTGCCACACTGAATAGCTGTATTTGATTACACTCCCTACACCTAATCACCATTACTTCTATTCCAGCAGCATATGTGACATTCACAGATTTGTTTTAAATCGACAGGAATGTTGCATTTATTTCCAGATCACTGATGAAATTGGTTGGTCTACATTGTTTCTAGTACATACACCATGAGAAGCCACTAGAAACATACTCATTCAGAGAAAATTTCATGTTAGCAACAGCTTTGCAATCTGCTATTTACCAAGTTCTAAAATCATCTTATCCAAGCTTTATTGACACTAATTGCTCATTTTTGCAACCTTGCCATGCAGTTGCTCATTTTTTATAAGCTCAGATTATCCTACGCCAGTAAATAGTACACATTAAACCATAGAAATCTTCTATGTCTACACGACAGTGTTTATCAGCCAAACACATAATTCATAATCAAATCAGTCTGGTTTGGTGAGATTTACGTTTTAATATCATCATATTGACTGTCATGAAATGGTATTCCCACTTTCTATCTCTACTTACAACTTTATTAGTTAAATCTTTTTTGGTTTTCCGTATAAAAGGATAACAAGATGATTGCCCATATTAACCCATTATTTCTTTTTACTGTACCATCACCAAAGAGTTGAATAACTGACAGTATATTTGGATGCAAGTTACTCATGTTTGATGATTTATAAACATTTTCCTTCAAGAGATGGGAGAATTTTCCTTGCTTTTCAGTGAACTGGGAAACATTTAAGGTGGCATAGGCTTATTACCTGCTTTCCTCCGAGTACAGAATAGAACATCTACTGACAATTTCATTCCTTTTTGGTCTGTTGCAATTATGAATGGTCCTATTTTAATTTTATAAAGGTGGTCTTCTATCATTTAATTTGCTTGAACTGTGGCTCAAAAAGTTCTTGTCCTAAACCTAGCAGACTTTTTTCTTCCTGTAATTTTTTAAACTTCCTTGATGTGTTTTCTACAGTGCTAAATTCTAACTGATAACTGGTTTTTTCCCCTCTTTAACACTTAGCACTAGCTCGGTGGCTTACATTTACTTCTGTATTACATCAGTAGTCTTAAAGCAGAGAACCATTATATGCATATAAAAACAGCAAACCATAGAGAGTGAGAAGATTAACACAATTTCCTCTGTCACAGTCTGAAAAAAGAGCCTCTCAAACTACTCCTGGTACCCCAATCTTTGACTTTGTTGGTCCACCTAAGCCATGCACAGCACCCAACACCAACCTACCTTGAAGAGGACTGATGGCTTCAGGGCAGGAGGTTTTAGGCTTAATAATATACCACAAGTAGGGAACATTTCTGAGTAGAAGCCATTGTTTGATGCTCTCTGCAGCCTGAAACTGCTGTGACTCTACTGAAGATATTGAGATCAACTTTTCGAGGTTTGTCTTTTAAGAGAATCAAAATATTGCAAGCATCCCTGGGAGGCTTGAGTGTGCCTGTTGAGGTCAGGAGTGAGGGTAGTGGCTGCAAGTTGTGGGATGACTGAGGTATAGTGAACTATGCAGAGCTGCCATTGTATTTAGTGTGTTGAAGGTCTGCTCATCAGGATCACAGAGTAGCTCAGATGAGGAGGATTGGGAAGTCTAAGCCCCTGTGTAAAGCAAGGTCATCTTTGAATTCAGACCAGGTTGCTTGAGGGTCTGTCAAGATGGGTCTTGAAAAGCCTCCTGGAGTGGAGACTGATTGCACAGCAATCTGGACAGGCCCTTTTGCTGACTGTCCTTGCAGTGAAAAAGCTTTTCCTTAAACCTAGTGAGAAGCCAACCATCTCTGGTCCACCTGACATGACCAAATATGAACAGCTTAGTTCCATCTTTTAAGTGATCCCCTTGTATACATCAGGTATCGGCTGTTAGGTCCTTCCAAAGGCATTGTATCTCCTGACAGAAGAAGCTCCCCCACCTCAGTCTCTCCTCACAAGGCAAATGTTCCTGCCCTGGTCATCTTGCAGGTCCTCTGCTGAACTTGTCTGGGTCATTGGTGCCTTTCTTGTATTGCAGGCCAGAGGCAAAGCTGGACACAGTACTCTAGGTGGAGTCTAGCAAGTGCTGAGTAAATGTTTTCTTCATCTAACAGCTGTCTTTCAGCCTCAATCCTTTTTCTTTACAGCTTTTCCGAGGCCCTTAAGTGGATTGCTTGCACCCTGCCTCCATTTTTTGTGTCATTGCCGTGTCAATACAATAATTTGTTGCCCTGCTTTTGAAACTCTTACAGCTCTGCCTTGCAGTCTGCCTGAGTAATCATTATTCAGAAATATAAGTAACATTTTGAATGATCAGAATGGGTCTGGGTTTGCTAATGCTGACTGCCATGGCAGACTATACAGCAAGACCAAAGAAAATCAAAAAGTTCTTCTGTCTCTTCCCAGAACAGAGAGTAACAACAACAGATCTGTTTCCTACAGCAGCAGCCAGGGGAGACTTTTCTTTGCTAAGAAAATATGCTCTCTCTTCCCAGCCTACAGCAATTTGTATCAAGGAAAGCCTTTCAGCACTGCCTTGTTATTTATTCTGCCTGCATGGCCCCTCAGTGCAGTGGCTGCCGCCAAAGGCAGACTCAGGACAAGGCATTGCCAGAGAATGTTAAAAGCAGAAAAAATCCCAGAAGCCACACAATTGGATGCAAAAATGTACTCTCTCTTCTTGCTCCAGGAAAAAAAACCAGCAGCAACTATTGGTTGTACAAAGACTTCATGGAGCATTTAGGCTAAAGAGCCCTGAAAAGTCAGGGGAATCATTCTAGTTGTTGTGAAAATGGATGTGATTCCACACACAGAATATTGAATGTTTCATTTTACAAGGTTTGCCTGCATCAGTTGCTATATGTGCCAAATAGCCCCCTCCAAGATTAGATTTCTCTATTAGACAAGGAGCAAACCTCAGCTCATGGCTTCCAGTTTGGTGAGGCCTGAAGCACATATGCATTAAAGTGCCTAGTATGCCATAAACCAGTAATTAATATAGGAATTAGGTACCCCTGCGAGCTCCCAGAGAGGACAGGTTGTATAATGTTCAACAACTAAAACCAGGCAAAATTTTATGGCATTTTAAACTTCTGGGGGTTTTTATCATTTCAAATTTCCATACTTTCCTATTTTCACATGCTCTGTTACGCTCCTTCCTCAGCCCTGCACAAGGCCTCTCTGCCCTGCCCAGCTGGTGATCCTGGATAGCACCTTGCTTTGCCAGGGTCTGTCAGATTCTTCCCAATAGGGTCCAACTTTGATCTCTCCACCGATGTGCTCTGAATTGAGTCACAGACCAAATAAGATTGAATTCATCAGTCCTCTGGGAAATTGTGCAGAGATAGAGGTTTTAATATTCTTCGACAAATGTATTTTGAATAGAGAAAAGAGAACGTTTACAGGAGCTAATTGGCAATCAATTATGGCACTTAACACTGCGAGGCAAATCTTGACCATATTGAGAGCTGTGTGGAATAGGTGCAATGCACACAGGAAGAAGCAGCCACGTGATCACAATGTGCAAGGTAGACTGACGTGCAAATAGAAGAAGAAAAAGCTTGTGTACTTATTTCTTAGGAACATGCTTTTCCCATCCTTCAGCTCAACCTGTTGCAGCTGCTCTCCCAGACATTTTATAAATTTTTAAAACCTTTAGGCTATGAAGCCTAAACATTCAAATAAATAACTCATTCATCTCTTTTCCAAAACCAACACCATACATTCTGTGCTCTATGATACTCAGTGAAATAAACACATCAAAAAAAGAGAAGCTGGTGACGTGGTGACTGGGATTCTCCACTTTAAAACAAGGCTGTTGGGCACTTGTAATACAATGATTAAGGACAAGAGCCCATTTTTGCATAATGGTTTGTTTAAATAGCTGAATTTTCCTCAAAAACTGAAAGAATCAGTAACTGAAAGACTATGTAAATCTGATCAGCATACTGGCAGTATGGGAATGTGTTTCATTTTAATCACTGAAACACATATATTGACAGTTGTAGGAACAGAATAAAAGTTCATTGTTATGTTCTAAGCTGGGGACTTAAAGAGGAATTTAGACCTAATTCTCATTTGCTTAAAATAGCAATGGTGAATTTCAAGGAAATACTTCATTGTGAACACAGTGAGGTGAGAAACTCTGTTCAAATGAAAGGCTTTTATGCGTTATAAGAGATCACAGATCTATTCCATAAAATCCAGTGCACATGGAAGGTCATTCTAGCCAGGGAACTATTGTTCCCATCCCACTGTGGCTAGTTACCAATTCCTAGAATACAGCAGTGTGTCACGGGGGAAAAAAGTCTGCCCCTAACACGCATGGTTTGAATACATCAGAAAGATGACAAACAGGAGGAGACTGTGACACTCGTGTTACAAAGGCTGACCCGGAGACACTGAGTAAATGCACTTGCCAAAGGTGATGATGAGAATCAGCAGCAGCACCAGGCGCTGACTTACTGAGCTGGTTAATTCTCCTTGAAACAAACATTCACTGAAAGAACATCTTTCTCTCTGATGAATTTTTCTGAACATGCTTTGTTTTTTAAAAGGTGGTGAAACACAATCAAAGAACATGTTCATTACTGATGTTTGTCCAAGAAGTTTCTACTAATATCAGCCTCTTTTCCACTGCACTATGCCAGATCCATTTTCACAGGTCTATTTGCATCACATTGGGGAAGTCCTATTCATGCATCATTTGCAATATGAACCATCTGTTTTACTCAAAGCAGAGATAACAGACAATGCAGTCTCAACACTGAAGGGATTCACTTTTGAATCTTTGTGCACATTTGTTAAAATAATTTACCTTTGAATTTCAAGCTAAAAAATCTGTCAGAGCAAACACTGGCCTGCAAAGATCATAGTGATTTAATTAAAAATGTATCAAATGTCAAAGTTGGCTTAATGCTCCTTTTAAGAAGGAAATATGGCCAAATTGCCACTCATCCTGAGTATATATTGGTTTATATGAGTTGCATTGGAATGAAAACAACCTTTTCAATCAGAAGGAATTATAAATTAAAATTAAGTAAAATGTATCTTCCTCTGATGGCAACAGTGGCACAAACACAACTATATACAAAATCTATTGTAATACTTACTGAAACTGTCCAACGACCCATTCTCAAGATTTCATGTCAGAGGGACCACAGTTTTCTTTTCAGCTTCAGTAGTGTATTTATATATTCACATCTACACCAGTTATTCCATCTCAGCAGAGAAGTCTAATTAAAGCCTCATTATACCCTCTTAATAGAAACTCATTTCTCTCTTCAGCCTCAAAACACTTGCTAAATTTTAACACTGCCCAAGGCCACTCCATAAATCACTAAAGGCAGTACTGTTAGTCCTGGGTACTTCTTGGCTCATAGGTCTACATTTAACTGCTAAGACAACTCTCAATCTCTCTCCCTTGCCCACTCTTTTTGGTCTACACCCAGTTTTTTAGGTCATAAATAAATGTAATGTCAAATCAAGTACTCCTTATCACAGCCTGCCTACTCACTCAACATGAAAAATATGCAGAAAAGAAGGTGAATGAATGTTCCTTGTCAAGGAATAGCCCATTGTATATTTACCAAGAGGAATAATATGATTCACTTACATCTTGAAGGTTCATGATCTCTTTTACTTCCCTTTCTGGCAATATATTCCTTATGCTATTCTGACAATATAAAATATTCTCAATAGAAAACAAGGAGCTAGTCATTATTTTATAAAGGAACCATACTGTTATTTTATATCTAAGCAACAGCTTCATGGATGGAGTTGAAATGTAAAGCAAGCTCTTTCTTAACACTAGTGGAGAGACGTCCCCAGTGACATGAAAGTGAGACCTTCATGGGCCCAAGCTTGCCCCCGGTTAACGTGGCACACAGTATAGCATGGGGCTGCATTCCTCTTACTGTGGTGGTACCAGACAATAGGTTAAGGGATGGGAAGAACCACTCATGTCCTCTCTCTGTATGTGAACAGGTACAACTGGACAGATATATTTAGTGGTATTATCTCCCAAGGTGTTCTCCCCTTAGATATCTTTACAACATCCATTTCCATGTTTTGTAAGGAACTATGTCACAAGTCAGCGTCATATACCAGGTTTGGTACTTCTCTTGATGTCTAACCTAAATATTTCTCTTTTTTATTTTCAGCCATGACTCTGTGCTTCTTTACGTTAACCATTTGTTTCTCCAATCCTACAGCAAGAAAACCCCTTTCCTTAGATATTCAAATGCTTTTCTTCACTGAATAGAGTGGAATGATCATGTCTCTACCTCTGCTACTAAAGTTCCTGAGGATGGAGCCCAGGATCTGATTTGCCTTTGTGGCTGCTGAAGCACAGGGCTGGCCCAGGTTCAGCTCCTTGTCCTCCAGAACCCCCACAGGAGAATCTCTGCAGCTGCATCAGCCAACATTTCCTGTCATTTTCTTCCAGGTCCAGATACCTGACCTGACTCTAATAATGTGCAAATCTTCTTATAGTCCCATCTTCAAGTAATTTTAGGTGCTCTTTCTCAGCCTCACTTTCAAATCTCCATGCTAGGCAAAATGCTTATTTTTAAGTCCATTTCATATTAAATAAAACCATATTAGCGTCTTACTTCTGCCATCTCAAACAAAGTTGTATGACTACTGCAGATTTCATCTTGTTCAGTAGTGTCCTTTCCTGTTTTTGTTTGTTTGTTTGTTTGTTTCCAAAAGTCTTGGTGAATTCCAGCACAGGAAATGCTCTTATCATCTGCATGGGGATTTAGTACACTATCAGAGCAAACAACTGTTCTCTCATTATGCCAAATTTCCCTGCTTCAGATCCACAGCTCTCCTTGGTTCTCAAATGACCTGTAATCTGTGAGGCTGGAAGAAAGGCTGAGAGCCCTGGAACTGTAATCCTTTCCTGAACGCTACAGATTGCAGCGTCCCGCTTGTGCAATCTGAAGCTGTCGCTTGTGCATGGATAAAAGAAGTTTAGTTTAGAAGTTAGTGCATAGACATTTTCAATTCACTAGATATACCAGACCTTCAACTGCCTTCCACATGTCGTTCAAAGTGTTGGCTTGAATCAAAGTGTGTGGATAACTGATCCAACATCTAACATTTTTACTGAACTATATATAATTTAAAGAAGGAAGAACAATTTTATGGGTTTTTTTCCACAGACAGAGAAAGAGACAGAACCTTGACCACCTTCTGACTCTTTTATTTAATTTGGTGTTTTGCAGGAGAGGGTGTCGGGGCATGTTGGGGGTTTTTTCATCTTTAACCATTTGGGTGGCTCTAAAAAAGATTTGGTTTCACACAGGAAGAAACTGTTTTATTTCTTCTCTAGTTTACAACTGAAGTGTTCTACTTTTTATACTGTTTTCTTTTAGTTCAATGAAAAAGATAGCCTAAAATATGACATAAAACTCTTATGATTATCTCATATGGAAAATAGGCTGATAGTTTTTCAGACTGAAATAAATGACTGGAAATATGTAGAAAGGAATGGGGAGAAAGTTCACATTTATACCACAGCCCTGAGAAAAGTTTACTTTTCTGACTGAACTTAAATCTGCATTTTTCTGTAAGACTACCTTAAACATAACAAACATAAAGAGCTTAAATCATGTTGCAGCTTATGGGTATTTCTGTATTATTGTCAGAATAAAGGTAACCCTGATGACATGAAATGCCAGTAACACCATGCTCAGTGTAATGCAGATAAGCTAAAAGCAATGTAACCTTTAAAAAACATAAGGCTGCTATTTAGCTACTGCACATATTGGCTATCCAGCACCACAGGCCAGGAAAGGGGATGATGCAAGTGTCTAACCTTTAGCACGAATATATTTGTGCATGAATTACCCAAGCTTTGTGACCTGTGACTTCCTAACCAAACCTACCTTCCAGAGCAGAACAACATGTCACGAGACATTTTTCAAATCACAGGGATGATAAAGGGAAGGGAGGTTAGAGTGGGAGACACAAACAAGCCATGTAGCAGGGAAAAGGGAAAGGAGACATGCCAGGGACTGATGCAAAGCAAGACAAGAAATATAAGGGAAAGTTGTTACATTATTTTAGACCTCACGAGGCACCATAGATCCAATGCTTTCAAACAGCCTGTGAGTCCACATTCCTCCTTTCTAATGTCCAGTCAGTTGCAAGAATAAGATTGTAGGTTAAATAAATACAATTGTAAATGACAAAATTTAGCTGTCTAATTACCCGGATGTCCCTGTAATTTATTGGATCTTCAAATCTATCTCCAGGGAGATGGGAACAATTTAATTACTCCTAAAGCAAAGGCAAACTTGATATGCACAGATCTGTTGCTACAGGTACTGAAAGTGTTTTCAAGCATAGCAAGAGGAATTCCCCCTAAGACAAGATAGGATAAACAGGAAAGGCATGCAGATGTGTCTGAGGTTGTGATTGTCTACAGCAAGTCAACCATCTTTGATCTTTAAAGTGTTTATAGGAGTGAAAAACTGAAAAACTTGAAAACAGAAAGTATCTGCAGCCCAGTAAGCAATGGCTGTTGTGCAATTCATTTTGTGCTGGCAGCTGCCTTCCAGACCCCCTCTTGGCAGAACAAGAAGGAATTTATAAGAGACAGGAAGGTAATTCCTACAGTGGTGTGGAGAGGCGTGGAGAAGTGTTATGCACACTTAACTGCATTGTTCCTACTTTTCTTATGTGATAATCCTCACAATATGCATGTACATAAATAGGCTTTTTTTTATTTTTTTTAACACAGCCTTCTTCTCAGAAAACAATTCTGAACCTTCTTTCAAATAACTTTCTTACCAGCAATTTATCTTCATTTGATATAATGATGAGTGTTCATGCAAATGCAATGCAAGCCAAACAGGAATATCTCTCCAGGATTAGAGCTGCTGAGTGTCCAGCGTAGGAGGCCAGCTAAAATGATACCAACAGTCCCTGAGCAAACAAAAAGATAGATTGTGGCAACGCATACAACATACAGTAACTATAAACCACAGGGCACAGCCGTCTATGCCCTCTTTATTGACTACCTCTAACTTGTTAGAATGTATTTCCCAGTTTGGGTCCCAGAAGGAGCTGTTACACACTGCCCTTGTGCAACCCCAAGCCAGATAAACTCAGCGTGGCTTTGTTTTTAATTCCTATTCCAAACTGCTGCGTAGAGTTACTGCATGTAGCAGTCTGTCACAGTGACTCATTTGCATCCTGATCCAATATTAAATGGGGCCATGAAACAAGAGAGGTTGCAGGACCTTTCTTACTGAAGATATTCAAGAATTGCCTGGATACAATCTTTTGCTATGTCCTCTAGGACAACTATGCTTAAGCAGGGAGATTGGTCCTTTCCAACCTGACCTGTTCTGTGACATTGTGATTCTGTGACTCTGTGGTTCGGTCAAGTGAGCCTTTGCTTGAAGAAAGGCCAGGCAAGTAAAAAAACATTGTGCTACAGCTCATTTAGGATGACTGTATACTTTTACCATTACCTTTTTTCCTGTAATGCCAGTGATAACCACCTGCCAGTGTCATTGGGAATGTGGTACTTTCATGGCAGTGAGAAAGATGCTGCAGAAAATAATAATTTGAAGCAAATTACAGTAAGAGAGGAACACAGATTGTAACACACAAACACGTGGTACATGGCACAGTGTGTTTGCATGCAAAGCAACTCACTCCGCTGTGCTGGCTGCTCCCAGACCCGCTGCTGGTGGAACAAGAATCCTCCTCCCACTGCTGCTGGCTGCTGGCACCTGGTAAACTGGTCAATCTGACATCAGAAAATTGCAGTGACCAATCAGTGTTTGTGTTTGATATGCTTACAGCCATGCCAAGCCAGCTGTTTTCTGCCTGTCTGCTATTTGCTCTCTCCAGCTCATTAGCTGGTGGTCAACATGAACAGCACTGGTTCGGGGCACAGCTCCATGTGACTACTGTGCTGTTCTCACATCTCACCTGCTGCAGTTTTGGGAAGCAGCTGTTACTCCTCCTTCCATTCTTGCCAGCCCTGCCCACAGAAGAGCTGTCCTGCTCCTCCCAGGCTTCCAGGGAGCACACAGCCCAGGGAGCTGGGAGAGAGTCATCCCTCTTCTCATCTGTTTGAGGTGGGATAAGCTTAGCCATAACCTGAGACTTCACTCTAGGGGCACCAGGAGCTGCACAACAAGTTTGTTACATGCAGATAAAGCAGAAGTCACATTTAATTGTGCATGAAATAAAAACTGACCCCCAGGTGGAGGTGGCAGGGTCAGGCAGCTGAGCCAGCCCTACTGGAGCTCTTTAGCTGCATTCTAATGCCAACACAATTTTCACAGCCTCCAGCTCCATGATCCTTCCTTTGATGTGACTCAGTGATATTTTCAGGTGGTTAATTCCACAACTTGATCTGCTCTAGCACTGTGAAAGGTTTATACCTGACCTGAATCTCTACTTCTTTACACAGAGCTGACAAGCCTTCATTTTATCCCTCACAGTTTTGGGCAAGCAAAACTGTTTTTCTCTCACTTCTTTTCACATTTCAAATGTTTGTACAGCATTATATTCCTCTGGATTTTGGCTTTTTATTGAAGTGATATGAGAGAGGGGAAGAGACGGTATTCCAAGACAGAGACAGATAAAGATTTCCCTACTAAATTATGGGAGAAACTGAGCATATTGCATGGTATGTTCATAGGACTACGTTGAGGTAAATAGGTGTAGGAGGGTGCTATATGTTTGCATTCACAACAAAATATACAAACATACATAAGTACAAATTATTTTTCATCATAAAAATGCTTCATTAATTAGTAGCTCTTTTAATGCAACACAAAAATTCTTCCCCCCTTGAAAAAAAAAATAACTCTGAATGCCCCAACGCAGCCAAGCTTCAAGCTGAACAAAATTTCTGTGAGAGAGGACTAGGGATGAGTTTATTCCTTCACATGTCATTTACTGAGTTTTGTGAGCCTTTTTTCAGAGCAGTTGGTCCTAAAGGAGGATACCAACACAGATGCCTCACCAGACTCATCCTATATGGCAGGCTTTATCTCTCCACTTGTGATCTAATCTATAGATCATCAAAAATACAAACATTATCTGCATGCGCAGTAAAGGAGTCACAGAGCACAGCAGTATGGGCTAGTCCATAAGCAGAAGCCCCATCATCTCCAGTGCCTATTTGTCATACTGTCTTTAGCTCCTCTCTGTGGTTCTGCAGCTTGCAATGCTGGATCTCTCTGGGGAGGCACCTACGAGACACCAGATACCCAGTGCTTCCCACAGGCATGTGGTAAGTGATGGCAGCTTTGGCAACTGCTCATGTCCTGATCACACAGAGGTAGGGGATGGCTCAGTCCTGGGCTCTATTCATCCTGTACCTGCATCTCTGCACTGCACAGAGGACTTGCACCCAGATACTTCTTAATGAGTGGATAGAGCTCAGACCCACGCTTAAAATATGGCTCAGGCATACTGGCCAGGTGCTATGCTGCTGTGTTGGGCTTTTGCAGGCTACAGATTTTGTGTGGCCAGGCAGGGATTTGGGTTGCAGATACCCAAAATTCCTAAACCTCACTTTGGGGTCAACTGCTGATCCATGAGAGCTTGGATTGCCTTCCCTTCCCCTTGAAGAGTTTACCACAAGAGCCCCTCTCCAAGGCAACTCATGGCTGTGTTCTTAGTGGATCTCAGGTTTTGCACTGAAAAAAGGTCACTATCATGTCATCCTTTCTGTATGAAAAAACTCTCAGTTTTCTTTCTATGAAGTCTGAAAGGCATTTCAGATCTTCAACTGCTGCAAAACCAGCAACCCTCCCCGTCATTTAATTTTCAAAGGCACTGACTTAATTCCCAGAAGGCAGGTAATGCTGGCTGTAATCAAGAGGGCTGTGCCTAAGAAGAATAAGAATTCCCCTCCAGCTGGTTACAGGAGAACAGAAAGCCCTGCAGAGAGGGGTGGAAATGTCCCCTCCCCTGTATGACCAGGTCTGTCCTAGTGGGACTGATCCATGACTGCTTCCCAGCAGCTTTACTTCAGTGTAAATGTACTGATGAAAAGAGCTCATCTCTTCAGTTTCAGTAAGCTTAATTTACCTGTACCTCCAGCAGCTAGTTTCTGTTTTAATGCTACTGGGCTAACCCTAAATGACAAAACGATCAGAGGGGAAACCTGGGGAAAAAGTAATGATTTCCAGCTACTCAGTCTCCACTCTGAGGGAGTAATTTACTGTGTTTGGAGGTGCATGTTTCCTCTATGGCAGAGAAACAGGGGAGATCTGGCATTTTCAATCATCAGCTTCTGAAAGGAAAACTGAGAGCAGCCTGTCTGCTAAAATCTGGTGAGGACTGAATTATGCAGAGAAGAAAGGAGGACCATATAATTTGCACAGCATGCTATATATTTTCTTTCTCTCTGTTCTCTTTCTGCCTCAGCAGCCTTCTCTGGCAAAATACTGAAATACAATCCTTCCTTTTGAGAACACAGTGAATAATTCTTTTCTAGACAAATTCAATCCCAGGAAAGCCACTGATCCTAATGGCAGGGTAGACAGTTGAACAAAGCCTCAATCCACTTTATGGCCAAATAATCTGAAGTTTGCTATTAAAATTTTCATCAAAAGATGCTGGCATAGAAAGGCAGACTTTTTATAGCAATTATGAGACAAATCCATTAAAAACCAGTTTTTCAGTATCCAGGATCTCTCTCTTGCTGGCTGGACCTTGCATATTGCTGCAACTGCCCTTCCTGTTTGACCCCTGGCAGGACAGAGGTGCTGCCAGCGCGTGGGCTGGCATCGTGGGATGCAGGGCAGGCGGCCCACATTGTCAGCCGGCTCCAACGCCTCTCCCACAGCAAGTGTTGTGTAAGGGAGGACTGGGAAACAGATTTGACTAACAAAAACGATTCCCGTTTGCCTTCTCTGGAGCCTGCTACCTCTGCCTCCTCTCTGCTAGTGGCTTGTCGGTATTTACTCATTTTTTCTCCTTCCTGGTCCCTCCTCACATCAAGAAGAAGGTGGCCATTCAGGTCCAGACTGACACTGTACCTACTTTATATCCTGTTCTCTGCACCCACCAGAGTATCTGCATTAATGCATTTTAAATACTGGTTCTCCATTTTGTATCTATGGTAATTAGTATTTACTTTTAAATTTTAAATTTACCTATGTTAAATATTTATTTTTGCTAACGTTGATAGATTCCACTGTGATTTTATCCTCTCACTTGCATTTCTGTTGTTTGTCTTATAATAAAAATTTTAAAGGCTGAAGGAAGAGTTTAGAGACTTAAGGAATGGTTTCAGTATTGCTAAGAGAGCTGCTGAGAACCAAATTTCTGTTTAATATGATTCCATATTAACAGAGGTTGACCTTATCTGAGGGCAGCCTTAAAAGGAAAGTCTGTTCAGTCTCAGGCTTGAGAGTAAACAGACATGTGGACCTTATGTAAGTAGTAATAAGTGTTTACAACATTGCTCAGATATCTTCATTGTTCTCAGCTGTACTTCTGCAATACTTTTTTTTGTTTAATTTCCTTTCTCTACTGTAATCTTAATGTAGTCATAATGGATTTGATTATATGTTGTTGCTCTTTCTTGGCATACTACAAACTGCTGACAAACAATCCATGGCTCAAATATGCTCCTGCAAAATCAGCTGTTCAATAATGCCAAAAAACAAACAATTTTTTGGTGAAGAATCTGTAATCCAAACAAAGAGACACATCTCCCTAAAGAAGCCTCTGTCTGCAGTTAGGAGCATGACTGACAGGCGAAGATAAGGGGCAGCAGTAGAAAAGACTGGTTTTTGAAGCTTACACAAAATACTTTTTTTCTACAGAGCATGCATCCCAAAGGAAGCAGAAAGGCTGTGGAGTAGCATATAGGGTGTATGAAAACCTCTTTGTGATGACCAGGATATCTGACTTCAGCCTCTCTTATGAATAACACCCATGTCCCAGACTTAAAACAGTACCAAGCCTCACAGTCTGTCTGTGCTCTTCTGCTCTTGGGAGGCAACAATCTCAACAGAAGATTTGTGAGTCAGTGGGTAAGAGAGATACCAGCACTGGGATCTGTAACAACTCCTTGAAAAGTCGACCTCCTCATTTCCTTTCCATCTTTTCCAGGCACTTATAACAAGTTCTATTTTGGGGTCAGATGTGATACTACATTCCATCCTGAGATGTTATTCTCTTTCTTTTTTTTTTTTTTTCAATTAACAAAAGAAAAATAAAACATCTGATTAACTTCATTTCTGAGACCACTTTGACACCTTCATCACTTTCATCTGCTATTCCTTGCCTTATGCTTGGCTTGTAAGCCTTTTGAGCCACAGTTTTCCCCATTGCCAGAGTAATAAGAAAAGAAAATAGTAATTATAATCTGTTCGTGTTTGTTCATAATAGCAAATAGATGCTGAACGTTTTCTCAAGTGAACAAAACCACCATGTCTTGCTTTTAAAATTCTTAAATTTGAACTAATCACTCATGGAATCATTTTATGTGTATATATGTGGTTTAGACTTGCATCCCTGTGGAGGACAGCTTGCAAGAACAGACTGAAGTTTATTGGTAAAACACAAGCTCTTGTACTCCTAGTTCTGAATGGGGCCTTCAGGGAGCAAGTGATGGCTGCCCAGTCACAGCTGGGTGACTGTACTGATTCAGTTGAGAGGTATTAATGCTAGCTGTTTCTTTAATCTGCTCTCATTCATACTGAGTCTGAGAAATGGTCTGAAACATGACTGACTCTCTGGAGCAGAGAGATCCCTGTTCAAGGGACTGGGATTATAGGTCCAAAAAGGTATTTCTTCAGCCTTACCTGTCTAACCCAGACAATGCAAAATTATGTGTCAACTCAAAGCCTCAGCACATTGATTTTACAAACTCTGACGTGTTTACCAAACAAATCCATGCAACCATTTCAGTTTTCCCCAACACAAGTCTTGACTGAGTTGCATTATGGTGGCTGTAAGCAGCACCATGTATAAATATTAAAATGTCACCTCACGGCAAGCAGAACTCTGTGAGACACAACTCGCCATTTGTAGGACAGACATAAAGTCATAGAATCATAGAATGGTTTAGCTTGGAAAGAACCTTTAAAGGTCACCTGGTCCAAACCTCCTGCAATGAACAGGGACATCATCTGCTAGATAAGATTGCTCAGAGCCCCATCCAATCCAACCCTGAATGTTTCTAGAGATGGGGCATCCATCACCTCTCTGGGCAACTTGTTCCTGTGTTTTACCCCCCTCATTGCAAAACACTTCCTCTTTATATCTAAAATAAATTGACCCTACTTCAGTTTAAAACTACTGCCCTTTGTCCTATCACATCAGGCCCTGATAAAAGGTTTTTCACCTGTGTTTCTTACAGGCCCTCTTTAGGTACTGGAAGGCTGCTCTAAGGTCTCCCAGGAGCTTTCTCTTCTCCAGGTTGAACAACCCCAACTCTCTCAGCCTGTCTCCATAGGAAAGGTGCCCCTGTTCACTGACAATCTTTGTGGCCTTCTTCTGGACTTGCTGTAACAGGTCCAAGTCTTTCCCATGCCAAGAAAATGTAGACATGTAGAAGGACATTGTGACATATAGAAGGTCAAAAGATCCAGACAGTTTCTCACCACTTAAAAAAATTTTTGGAACAAGAGATCAGGCATCTAGTCACTCTGAAAAGACAACCATCCAGAGCCCAGGATCTGAGCACACTAGCCACTGCCATACAATGCCAGCACAGACTTTAGCAGGTCAGTAAATCCGTAGAATTTCTTTAACACATAGAAATTGCAAAATTGCAATGTATTATGCAGGATTTTACCTGATGCCTTCGTCACCACACCCAGCATTTTCTTACCAAGGCTGTCACTGAAACCTCCTGGAGCTGTATTCACCTGCTCGCTCATGAGGCAATGTCTGCTCTGCAAAATGCTGCATTAGGTTCCAATTTTCTCCCAGGTGAAGTTCTGCTATGGCAGATGGACACCAGCTCTTGTTTGTAACCAGAGCAGCTGAAAACAGTAGAAACTTTGCTTAATTGAGCTCTCGTAAGAATGAACACTGAAAATGGAGCAAAAGAATCTTTTCTTCTTAGAGGGATGCTGGAGGTTCACCTGGAAAAGAGGGTTCACCTTTGCAGGCATGGCTATCTGGGCAGTGTGCTCCATCCTCTCTATGCACACACAGTCTTGTTCTTCACATAATCAAGGGTAGATAAACACCAGATGACCCATGTGGCTGATCTTTACCCAGATGAGACCACAGCAGCTCATGGTCTTTCAGCCTACATGGGGTAAAATTCTACTCACTGACACTCAGTGGAAAAATTGAAGCTTGTTTCCATGAGGTTGTTACTCCTTCATTGTGCTTTCCTAGAATCACAACCAAGAAATTGTACAAGGAGTGCTATGAATATATAGCAATGCCTACAAAAATGCGGTACTGAAAAAACTGAAGAGCTTCTGTCTCAGAAAATTTTCTGCAAACCTTGCCTATTCTATTCTTTTCAGCAACTGACATCTGATCAAAAATACAGCTTTATAGACTAAAATGTATAGAATGGAAGGAAGCCAGCATATGCTATTTTAGTGAGTATATTATCTAAAATAGGACTTCCATCTGTTTCAGACCTAATTATTACATCATCTTTATGTAGCTCAATTTACAATGAGTGAATTAAACACTTATGTGAGTGCTTCATACAATGTGCACCACAGCTGTGTCATTTTTATAGACAGAACAGGGCAAAATGTTCTAGACACACTGAATTTCATTTTTCTACTGTGTATATAAAAAAAATTCCTTTGTAGCAAATATTTTTTCCCACTCTCTTAGTAATAGACAATTGTATTTTGGAGAACCATACAGCATATACTTGGATTGCAATAAAATGATGCATATTTTTATCTGCCAAAAAAAAAAAGACTGTGAGTTTAGTGATCAAAACAGCAGTCTCTATGAAAAGCATTCAGCTGGTTCTTCCCAACCTAGCTGTTGCCAAACAAAGACAGATTAAGATTAATTGCAGTAATTAAACAAAGGGACAGGCTACAGCATTAGTAGCAGCAATGATCACATTCATTGTTCCCAGATACTTTATTCAATGGGAAAACAGAAAATCACAGGAGCTCCAGTCAATGTTATGCACATTTTCTATAAGGATTAACTCTGCAGCTGATACCAGTTACAAGGCACCAGAATGTATAGTTTGCCATGGCATATCAGTCTTTAAAAATCCCTCTAGCTAGTAAAAACAAGCTAAATTTAGAATATATTTCTTGATTAGATTATAGCCCTCTAAAATAGTTTAATGGGAGCATTTTTTTTAAACTACCAATTTTTGACTTGCATTTCAAAATCCATCTGACAAGTTGTAGTCAAGAGTGAGGTAGAATACAGATTAGGGTCTAGCAAAAGCTCTTGTTTCAAATCCAATACAGAATAATCATCGCTTTCTTCTAACTTTCCCTTTACCCAATATTTTAACTGGCTTTTGGGTTGGGTTGGGTTTTGATTTTGTTATTGCTCTTGGTGTGTTTGCTTCAGAAGACATGCACTCTGTTTAAAGCCAGTTTTGGTCACATCATGTGCTCAGGTTACACTGTCACTGGGCTTACAGCAGGATACTTCACATGAGCTATATTGCATTCACAGGGCTTGACTGTTCTGAAAACCAGCATATTGGTTGTTGTTTTCCTCAGAATGGAGAATAAAGGACTTTTGTGCCTCTCAAAAACTAACACTGCCAGGGTAGAAAGCTAGATTTAATACCCTGCTCATATTTAGAATAGTCCAAGGCACATGTCCTTGTCCAAGTCTTAGATCAATAGTTTACGAACTCAGCATAAATTCTGTGTGCCTCCAAATCTTTTGCTCTCCCAGGACACCTCCCATCCCTTTTGTTCCTGCATAGCTGGGCACAAGAGCAGTCTCTGTTTAGCAGAAACAATCAGAGATTATTTCCATTAAAAATAAAAACAAATTCCCCTTATGTCCACTTCAGTGTGGCGCAGACACAACCTGTTTTGCCAGGGTTGGCATAGCTTAAGGCTTAGTCATTAGTCATTAGGACAGAAATACACACGTTAAAAAATCAATAGGCAGTTTTGCAGGCAGAAGGGTAGCAGAAAATAAACAGAGCTGTACTCTAGGAAGCAATTATGAATTTTCCTCATTTAAGCTTTGAACTGGAGAGTGAATCTGCTGCTGCGAAGAAAACATTAAGGTCAGCTGAGGAGGGGAGAATGTGTCCCTTGCAAATAATTTCCCATGAATAGCTGCCTGCTCTGACATCTTTTAATTGAGCTATTTCTAGAGCTAACCCTCTGCTTGTAAATACTGATGCTAATCTTGTTTCAGAAATGTTTCATCTTGGCAAGACATTAATAAACACCATACCAGAAAATGCCTGGAGTCCAGCCATGCACAAGGCTTTGCTATAATAGATCAATCAATGGTGGAGGTATATGAAGACCAGAAGGATTTTCAAATGTCTTCGGGTTCTTCAGACACATTTTGATTCATCTGAGACCTAGTTTGGCTTTCCTTTTGCACAAGAAAAGTTTAGTTTGTGTTAATGTTCCCAGAAAACAAATGCTTGTTCACAGGTTGAAGTTTGCTTGATGAGAAGAGAAAACCTTGTTTGGTGGAGAGAACAAGACCCGTGTAATGGCAGTCATTCAGCAGGACTACACAGGTAAAGCAAGGAGATACCTGTTCACACTCCTGGGCTACAAATCACAGGAACAGCCATTACAAACTATTCACTAATCACTTGCAGAAAGGGGGTCTATTGTATAGGCCAAAAGTGATTTGTGATAGAAAACTTAAAGTCTCCTTAAAGAAATCTGATTTCCAGGAACCAAGATCTTCAAGATAGTCTCAATTCTTCAGATGTTTTTGAAAGCCATAATGGATATATATACCAGTCTGTTCTATAGTAAACAAATGATGGGAAGTCATCTCTTACTGCAATGAATTATTTTTATTACTTGCATTGCTGTTGACAAAGATTGTCAGCCTGGGCTAAACAACTGTAGAGAGGTTCCCCCCTTTGTAGAAAGTTTTGCAAAATATGTTGTACAAGAAAGATAAATTCAACTCTAAATAACTTCCAATCTCAGTGATGCATTAACAGATGAGAGAGTAATGTTACTTTTCCTTATTCAGTGCATAATCATCAGTGAACTTTCACCACTTATCTGAGGCTCTCATCATTTATGCCAGATGAAAAGTATTAATAGCAACAAGTGTCACTGGAGGAAAGCGGTGAGCGGGTCTTCAGTACAGCCTGTTGTTGATAAGAGTCTGATCCCCTGTCCAGCTGAAGAACAAGACTACAGCTGCCAAACAAAGCGCTTTTGTTCGATCTCGTTGCTGCAGCCATGCAGGGAAAGGTGCCAAGTATGATTCTGAAGCAGCCTTTTAATAGCAGATAGCTAAAATGAGAGGTTGCTCTGAGTGGGAACAAAACACACACAGGGGGAGACAGTTTTGCTTGATGTGTGAAGGCTTACTGTTTATACAAGATGATGCACATGGCATTACATAATTGTAATTGGATGCTTTTTTATCTCAGGATACATCTGAATTGTAGCCTAATCATTTGAACATGACATCCTGCAACCCCTATTAAAAAACAAAACAAAACAAATTTTGAATTTTACAAAGATTAAAAATCCTAATTAGAATCTAGCAGGGATTATGTTCACCTTAATTTTCCATAGGTTTGCCTTAGATCCCTAAAACCAGCAGGATGTTTATGGCAATATACTTAGAGGTAAATTATTAAATTAACAATGCAGATGGTAGTGTTGTGATTCTGTTTCATTCCAATAAAAAAAGAAATGTACTTTAGGATAAAAGTCATCAACTCATTACACAAGTCACCATCTAGTGGTACATAAGAACATGTACTACTTCTCCTTAAGTTTAGAGGTTAAATAAACCTATGGTTTTAGGAACTTAACATATTCAGTGCTGCTCAGAATGAACTTCTGAATATATACGGTACATATGTAAATATATGTTTTGTACATGTATGTTCTGTATTTTAGATGTATGTATTAATATACTAGAATAGAGAGGTATTTTAAGAAAATTTGGTGTTACTGTATGCAAAGTTTAGTTCAAATAAAGTTTTGCTTTATGTATTTAAAATGACAGAGCATGACAGTTTGTAGGCTACCTGTATTTTAGACCTCTTCTCTTCTCTGCATGCACTTACATGTGTAGCCTTTCTTTGTGTGCATCTGCATCTACATTTATATGTCTTTAAGTGATGCTCCACAGCACACGATGGAAGGTGTATGTCTTATTAACCAGCTGAGTTGCAGAGGCAAACTTGTATTTTACTAGTGCTACTCAGTAACCGCTGGAAGAAGTGACATCTTCCCCACTGCAGCTAGCTATCTGTTCAGAGGGAAAGCTATTAGGACTGACAGAGAAGCTCATTCTTGCTCATTATATTCCAAGCCCTTACAGATGAGGCAATTTTTCACTCTTCTCAGTTGTGATAAAAACTGAGGACAAATACAGCATTATACTCTATTCAGCCTGTATCTAAAAATGTTCTGAATTTATTCATCTCTGAAGAAAAGCTGTATGCAAGCCAGCAATTTTTTCTCTCCCCAAGTCTACCTTTCCTATTTGCATTTATAGTTAGCATCTTCACTCAGGGCCAAATGTTTGAGACCTTATTTGACTTTTACCCAATCTTTCTTCCTGCATTAGTCACCATATGAGATTTGTCCTACAAAGAACTAAATTAAAACTTTGCAGAAAGGATGTGCATTAGACCTTTCTGAAGAAAACAAAAACCACATGGCAAACAAGACATGACATCAGATTACAAAGGTGCACGGATCACAAGCCATGACATTTTAGCTCCTGGGCTTCCAAAATGCCAGAGGATACAGGAGGTGGAGCTGTAGGCAGAGAAATGAGATATGCATGGTGAGAGGAAGGCTGGCCTGCAAATAAGCAACCATGATTACTACTTGGCCATGTGCAGCACTTGTTGCTTGGGCTCCCATAGAAAGAGCAGTACAACCTGTTACAGAGGCTAATACAAGGTGCCTGGCTTACCCTTTATACCACAAGGTTGTTAACAGTAAGAATTTGATGCCTTCATGCTATCCTCTGCTTTTAAGGGACATTTATTACAGAGATCTCTAAAGTCAAGGCATTGCAGTGGAAGATCTTTCACTGGTGAGTGCTGCAGTAATGGATCCAGACTTCATTAAAGGCAAGAGCACAAAGGAATGCAATGAAACTGTCTAATAAAACACCTGGTGAGCTTTGGGGATGAATCTTTGTAAAACCTAGTCTGTAAAGGAGGGACTTTTAAACGCTGTCACCAGTTGTCAGTTCCTGCCTCTTTGTATTGAACCTGAAAGAAGAGGAAGGGAGAGTACTCTGTGTGTGGACTCATGCACTAGATTTGGTTCCCTCACTAGCAGGATATCGCAGATCAGGTTAGTCACAGGATCTGCCTATATCATTTATTCTGCTTTAAATGCAAATAAAATAGTTTACTTTAAATCCCTCCATTTGGCTGCTGCATTTTAACTCACATTTATTCAAATTTAAGAGCAAGCATACAGCCACTTATTGCAGGCCAGCTCAAAGGAGATAACTGCTTAGATCTTAGTTGTCTGCTTGAATCTTTAGAGTCTGCCTAGGTGGTTCTCTGTGGGGTCTGGGAAGAAAGCTGAAAGAATAGTGTCTCAGACTTGGTAATGTTCCTGCCTCAGACTTCCTGAGAGCCCTGATGCCAGTGGGAAGAATGCAGATTCATACTTCCCCAGATTAGCTACTAGTCTTAAAAATTCAAGTTAATTCTCTCCTGAATTAATATCCTGCTTTTCTGTATTATTTTCTTTTTAAAGGCATTCAACCTTACAAGTGGCCAAAGGCATCTGTTGTCTGTCCTCCCCTTTCTGTGCTCATAAAAAATGTCTTTTTGCAGATGAGGCCTAAAAGACAGGATAGAATACTTAGTGTTGGGGCTCCATAGTAAAAGCACAGAAGAATTAGAAATCAAAACACTCTAGAAGAAAAAGAGAGAAGAAAGTGGGTTTAGGAAATGCTGGGGCTCCACCACAATTCCTGGAAGAACACTGAGGAAGATGAGTAGCAAGGATAAGCAATTAGATTTACAGGTGGTGCAAACTGGCATTGCTGAGGTAGATTCAGGGCCACTATACTGATTTACATCATCAAGGACTGAGAACTGTTATGAAGGAAGAATGTGTAGCAGCCCAGTGAGGCACAGATTTTACTTTTTGTGGAGAATATTGTTCCAGTCCCTCCCACGGTTTGTCAGTGACTGCTCCCTGGTGAGAACATGAAGAAATTGTCAGGTCTATTAACCTTAACAAATGTAAATATGAACCCAAGATGTGGAAAAAATGCTTGGATCTGAAACAAATTTCATTCTAACAGACTGCAGAGCTAAACATTCACTTACACAGCCAACACAGCAACAGCAGCCACTGAGAAAGAAAACTGTTCACCTCATTCTTTTTGAGGTTGCCCTTCCTGCCTGTTTCTTGGTTTGGTGGCACCTCATGTAAACAGCTGCACTGAAGGAGGCTGGAGTCACTCATGTGATTTATCCCCAGTAAATTGACTTGTGAATGCAGGCCTTTCTTCTCCAGTCAAGACTGTTGTTCACAATTTTTCTATACATCTGGAAACAAATCTTGCCCACCAATTCACTCACAAAGCTGCTACTAGGAACAAGACATATGCTCAGTTCGTGTAACATCTGACTAGAACAAGGAACTGTGTTCCCTTATTTCTATTTCCTGAAGGAAGTGCATGTCCCTTGTCCTCTATCCCACAGAAAAAGAGGAGTCCTTTTCCCTGATATACATTGTTCCTGAACATGGGGAACTCTATGGTAATAGACTAACACTAATGCTGCAAGACTGTCTGGGGCATGACTTAGTTTGGGATGGAGTCCATAATACTACATTTCCCATGAACACTGTTGCAATAAAAATAAGTAATGAAAAGACACTTAGACCACATTTCCATGGCTAGGGTGATACAGGAGAGTCTGGGAGATCCTACTGCACTGGGTTGGGATGCCAGGAGCTGTGTGAAATGGCATATTTCTCCTTGTGAAAAAGCTTTCACAAATTACTTCCTGCAAGGACCATTACTCTGGGAGGGTTAGGATGTGGCTAGAGGGAAAATTGGACTAGGGAATTCTTCACTTGGCAGATCTTTTGCATTTTCTGCCAATGTATATAAACATGACTGCAAGAAACACTGGAAAAGCTCCAACTAAGATTCAGCCTGTGCTTTGGGATTGGGCAGTGCATGCAAAGCAACTCTGCAGCCTATTGGCAGCTTGAGAAAGAGAGAAACCAGTGTTTGGGTAATGCTCTTGGGTTCACTTCTCTGAGATCCATATTCATATAGAGACAGAAAGCTGTGCCCTGCAATGTTTAAGAAGTCAGAGGCTGCATTCTGCTTGGTGTTCCCATGGCCAAGGTGTGTACTGAAGAGGAAGATTGTCAGGCTCGAGCCCATGGGCTGTAGAAACTAAAGGTGTTACAGCCCAGCACTGTCCACATTGCACCTCCACCTGTGCCTCTACTGCTTCCCTGCACATCAGCAGCATGGGACACACTTCTACACCTCAGCATCTTCAGTGCCAACTCGATGTGCTATGTTAAACTGCTGGGGAGAGGGAACTGCGTTAATCTGAAGGACTGGGCAATTGTGCTGCTGTGGTGTGCCCACTTACCAGTTCTGTTAGAGTGGTAATGCTCTTCAGCCAGGGGGATGCAGAGCGGAATCAGCCTACCAAAGCCTGTAGGTCAAACACTCCTAGTCCTGGGGTTGTGCTGACAACTGGGAGTTCAAACCTGGAGACAGGAGATGCTGAAAGCAGAATAGGGGAGAGAGACTCAAATTTCATCCTTTCCTTGGCCTGTGAAGGTGGGTTTCAGCCTCCAAGATCTCACTGGTGGCTCAGGCATCAGTATGGTGCATTCAGACACTGGCAAGAACACTGCTTTCTCAGGATTCCCTTTGTTTAACAATCCAGAGTACTAGGATACTTGCCCAGACAGCAGACTTCTGAGTGACCAAAAAAAACCCAAAACAAACAAACAAACAAACAATCCCAAAAAACCCCAAACCAAACAAAATAAAAGAGAATTCAGAAGAATGAGGAGAGTTGCCTTTATATGCAAGAATATCTATTAATATTTTACATACTATAGTGACACAAATCTGCTCAATGGGACAAATTAAAAAGCAGGATTAGATTTTACAGAATAACTTTAAAGTATACATGGACATTAGGTCCCTCTAGCTCCATTTGCATTTAGATCCAAAAAAATGAATATTTGGATTCAAATTTACTGTTCTTCCATTAAAAAGAAGGCATTTAAACATCAATGGAGATTTGTTTTCAGCTTTGAGCTTTCTTCTGTTTTTCAGCTTCCAAGTCAGAGGTAAAATGGATAGCCCTTCGTTTTATTTAGCATGAAATGAATTACAAGGAAGTGGGACCTCTACGAATAAAACATCTTCAGTCTGTATGTTCATGTAAGTGTAAAATGTACTGCAAGGCAGAGTGCTTCTCCAATTTTGCTTCAGATTTGCTATAGTAAAGAAGTGGACTCTGGGGAGAAGTGAGCCATGAGCTGTGTGATTTGAACAGATACATTAACACACACAAAAAAAAAGAGCAAAGATTCAAGACAGTTCTCTATTAATAGAAAAATAATACAGCACCCAGAAATGCATAAAAAGGCAGTGAATGAAAGATTGCATGACATACTTGATAAAAGCAAATCTAGACTGACTTCCATTTGCAAACTAGTAGAGGCTCCCAGTTGTGCTAAAGCAGGGGAAGAGAGGCAAGAACAAATGAGCAGACAAAGGAAGGAAGGAAGAATCATACACATTGCAATGTACTTGGCTAAAATACAGTGCTGGAATGAATGAGAACCGATACCAAAATGGTAATTTACAATACAGAGATAGAGAGGACATTCCATCAGTGTTTGGTAGGAGGAAAAACTAATGTGTGAGTCATTCAGAAAGCACTGAGAGTCTGTTTACAATACCCACATCTGTCACACCACTCTCTGTTGTAATTACACTCCCCTTGATGGGAAAGGAGAAGATTATGTACCTCCCCAGGGAAGGATGTACTTGTATGAATCTGCAGGCAACGTTCAAAGAACGATCCACTCAGAACTTGCCTCATTCAAGAAGCAGTAGAGCATATAGTGCCAGTGAGCCACATTCCATACATAATAAAGCTAAACAAAAAAAAGATATATACTCAGCACTGAGCAGACCTTTGATAGAAAAATAAAGGAAAAGAGTTGTAAATTGGAGGAAAATCCCTAACTCATACCTAAATAACTCCTCCTGGGCTGCAAGCAGGTAACCAAGGTTGGGTCTTAAGGACAGAATAGAATGAAACATCTTAAGAAGAGGTCTTGTTTGTTAATATCTAGCAGGAAAAAAATAAAACAACAACAACAGCAAACAAACAACCAAACAGAAAACCAAACCCCACCATATGTCTAACTTCCACTTGAAAAGCACCTATCAAAAAATGCCTATCCACTATGGAGTAAAAAAAAATTAAAAAAAGGTCAAATCCGTATCTTAAAACTCAAAAGTATTTGTGAATATTTCCTCCTATTCACTCTACTTTGAGACAACTGAAAAGCTATAGAACTTTCAATTTAAACTTGTTGCTCAATAACTATAACTATATTCTAGGCTGTCCATGTAGCTCAGCCTTGGAAAAAAAAATATACAGAGAATCAATAGAATTCTATGCTAATGATAAATCCAAAACAGCTCAGAGTAGCTTATGCTCTTCCACTGATAGCATCAGTGTAATGGCAGTACCCAGGAAATTACGAAGATTTGAACCTTGGCAAGATAATCATCATAGTGATTCATGTATAGGGAAAAAAAAAAGATTAAGGACACATAATTTTAGTACTACAAGCAAAAGGACACATTGCAAAAGCTCTATGTAAAAAAAAAGGGGGGGGTGGATGAAATTAGGAACAAGTACTACTGCTGGACTAAAACCTTTGTATAGACTTGGGGAGTTTGTGAATCACTCCCTTGAGATTAGCTCTGGCCCCTCCACCTTCCCCCATATACACTGTAATGGCATTTGCAAAAAGCAGTTTAGCTGCATGGTGTTCACATTTTCCTGTTTCAAACAGACAACCAGACACTACTACCTTTGCTGTTCTATCTTTTCTGCCTGTTTGTGGGAGCACAAAAAAACCCACATGCCATAACGTGCCAACACAACTTCCCAAACCAGACAGGGGAGCTATGTGGGTGCAATGGCAAGGCTGAATATCAGTGTTTTCTCTTAGGTGAAGGTGGTGTGACCAACTCTGCAGGTGTGGTTGGGTCATCAGCCAAGACCTCAAAATGAGTCCTGTTTTGTTCCCAGTGGAAAAGCACTAAGCTTTTTCCTATGCACCAGGTGAACATGTAGTGTGTTTGTCAGATCCTTACACCTTGACAAATTAGGAAATTGGCCAGCAATGGGTATATGCAGATAAGCACCTGCCACAGGTGCCTTCACTGTTATAGCTGCACAAGTACCAGTACACCATTTTACATCATTGCTTTTAATTTTCATCTCAGATCCCCAGCATCCCATACGGAAAGCTCTCCTTGTAATTAAAGAGTACTCCAGCTGTTTTCATGTTGCAGCTTTGTGGATTTGTTCTGGTTTATGCATATTACATCTGAATTAACGTACATGTAAATTAATAGAGGATCTCATGTGTAAAGCATCATAGAAAAGCTCATACATCCTCTTCTCACCCTGGCACTACAGTCTATTTTTATCCCATAGCCTATTTGTTTCAGACACACCTGCACAGGAGCTTTACTTCTCTCAGGCTTCCATCTGCACTGTGGTATTTAGTGCTCCCCTTCCCTCCTTTAGCTTGCAAAAGAAAGCTGTGGCATCGTTTGTATTTTGTGTTGTCTGTAAGATCTGTGGCAGAGTACCATGTTTAGAGTGTCTAAGGCCAGAGGGGATCTTCAGCTCATCCGCTACTGCCCTTCAAACTGTCCTCCGATTAACTTGTCATTGGCAGAAAAGGCACATCTTCAGAGAACATGCCTGTGTTGGAAGTCATTGAAAGATGGAGAATCTATCACTTCAGCAGATAGTTCATTTCAATCACTCCTACCAGAACAACCTCTGTCTTGTTTTTAGTTTGAATTTACTGGTTTTTAGCCTCATATTCATGGTTCTTTCTGTGCCCTTGTTTGCTAGATTAGATAGAAGATTCACTCACAGTAATTGCTCCCTGGCATGTGAGTTTCTTTCCTTATAGATTCATTCTGTAGTGCCCAGCATCAAATGCACGATCAGCCTTTACACTGCTCCTTGGAGAGAAGCAAGTTAGATCACTTCTAACTTCTTTTATTTACACAATTATATGTGTTTATTACAAAAAAAATTAGTAAATTGCTCACTATTAACTATCTTTCTCGACTGCTTTTTAGAGTTTCACTGACCTGTCACAGTGTGCTGTTACCTGGAACAATACACCATTAGCTAACACAAGTATTAACTAACAGAGATTAACATTGAATAATGTAAAAATATTCATAATTCCAGCTACTATCAAAGAGAAGTCTGGACTCCTGTTACCCACACTGGTACAGATACCTGCTTTCAGAAAAGTTTAAATAGATGGTTCCATGCTGCAGGGCACTTTCATTACTTGCACTGAGAGACACATTCACTGTGATGGCTTAGTTTAAAAAATATGTTGTCTAACGCACAGCTGTGCACCTTTAGCAATGAAGCATTTCAGAGCTGGCAAATGGGTGGAAGTGTGTTCCCTGAAACCACCTATGCGACCCTCCCAGATTTCCCTGTAAAAGCCAGCAAACATATACAGCTTCAGAGCAGTTTTCCTTTACCTGTCAAAGTCCAAAGATATAGCAGTCTGGATGGTCCAGGCAAAGCCAAGGGTGCTGGGAATGCCAGCTGCTTTCTGCATCACCAGAGCTCCAGGGACACCAATCTTCTCTCTCCAATCAGCTCTCAGCCTTGCCAGGTGCTTGCAGGCAGGTCTAGCCCTGGAGGGCAAGACTCTCCTTGCCCCACAGAACATGTTTGTGGATTTTTTTCAACTATCTTCTTTTCACTGATCCTGCTTACAGGGCAGGTCACTATCCACTGTTACACCACGAAAATGGAGAGGACAACTGCAAGTGAGACTGTGGGAGTTGGTGGGAGTGCCTTTTAAAAGATAGTAAAAAGTCATGATAGAAAACAATCAGTTGTCTACACAAAGTACTTAAGTTTATCAGCTGTACCATGAGTCACTTATAATATCTGAAGAGCTTCAATTCGCTACAAGTTTAATCTATGAAAAAGACTGTGTTTCATAGGATAACATCTACTTTTCTTCAAATGTAAATTTGATGCCTTCATCATAAAATTCATTGTCATAAAATTCAATTTTTTTCTCTTAAAATGGTATTTGCAATTTGTAATTTTATTCAATCAATCCATTAAAGTCTTGTGTGCAACGGAAACTAACTTATTTTAAGTGTTGCCTTAAGAGAATTGATCAGCAGTTTTTATATAAAATGCCCAAGTTTGTTCACAAAAGGAAAATATTCTTTCTAGTCCTGCATTTGAGGTTGGATTGCAAAAAATAATCTTCAGAGATATGAAAGAACCATGAGGGGAAGATAGAATGTTATTCTGTTCTAGAGTACAGGTTTGTAGACATGGCACTGAGGTGATCACACATTGTTCTCTTTGCTAGTAATTTGAATCCAGATTTTTCTGTGGCCTTTCAGAAATGCTTAGTATTTTCTGAACATTATTTTAGGGAAAAACGTCTTTATTTTGTCAACTACAGCCCTACAAGGTTTCATTATACTAATTTTAAGAGATCATAGAAGTCATCATTGTGTAAGAAGAGTAGAGAATGAAGTATCAGTTATTCAAAATGTCTTTTCATCATCCCTGTCTTAGCCAAAAAAAGTAAATGAAGAATACAATACAGCTTCTAATATAATATCAGCATTTTCAGACTCCTAAATTTAGAGTTTGGAGATAATCACCTTGAAGAGAAATTCCTCAATACTGACATGCATTCAAGGATTAGAAAAATTATAACTGCCATGTAATTTAAAAAGACATTTAACAAAAATGGAACAAATAATTTAAATTTTCATTGTATACAATCAAGGCCATATAATGAGTCATATACAGCTTCCTTTTTTGTATTATGCCATATCTGGACTAGGAGATTATTAGGAATAATATTATTTTTCAAACTATATTAATAAGTAGATAGTTTTTTCTTCCTAAGTTAGTATTTGCATGGTCTGTTGCAAATCTTAAATTTTTTCAACATTTTTTTTCAAATTTTTCATTTTTTTGCACTACTTTCTGGCTAAATATTTTTTTTACATCTTCCAATATTCCTGATGTAATTTCTTGCTGCCTTTAAAATAAACAACAAAATAGACAGCAACTAATGGACTGCTCATACAGCTAGGAAAAACTATTGGAACTTTTTACTATCTCTGTGTATTGGGATATCAGTGGCCTTTTTAATTAAAAGAAAATAAACATGTACATTTGCTAATAACAGCCTAGTTCTAAGTGGACCTTAGAAAAAGTTATTCACGCTGGTATCACAATTAAGTGACCTGGCATTCTGCACTTCATTACTTCTGAAGTCCCTTCATGACTCTCTGCACTCTTAGATTTTTTTGGCAATAAAAAAGTTGTTCTTTAAAGCCATGCTACACTTATGTTTATTATGGATTCCATTTTCATGCTGTCTTACTTCTCACAGGCCGTTGTGAACAGCTGAGGTTCTTTGCATAAACTACTTATAGCCTTATAACAATTATTGCTGCCTTTACTACTGATCCTGCAAAATTGTTTTTCCATTCATTTGGGAAATTGCAAAGTTCTTTCTACTTAAGGAGTGTATGGTGATTTACAAAAGAAATTACTCCTGCCATCACTGCCAAAATTACGATCTCTGTGAGGGTGTAACTCAGCCAATGAAAAATGCTTTGGAACTTAAACTCAGACTTACTCTGCCTCATAGCGCCTCCCATATGGTCTAGTGGTTAGGATTCCTGGTTTTCACCCAGGCGGCCCGGGTTCGACTCCCGGTATGGGAAGCTTGACTTTCATGGTGGTCCCGTGGTGCTGTAGATAGTCCCAAGGACTTCACTGTCACTGCCCAAGCTTGCTCGGACGTGACAAATGAACCTTAGGACTTAAACGGTGGGGCCAGTTCTGTGCATGCTCTGCCTCACCTAAAAAAAAAATCCCCTGCACAGGCTCGAAGGGCACACACCCACATGGGGAGAGCTCTTCCCAAATCTGCATTCGCAAACATTGGCAGTTATTATATCATTACTACTCTGCCTGGTCTGTATTGAGACACATATTAGATACCGTATCCTACACAAACATTATTTAGTTACAATAAATATAGGTAATAAAATGTTCTTGAACGTCTGAGAGCTTCAACACGGAGGCTAAGCATAACAGTAATTCCTCAACCTAAATTTCAACTATACTGAAAATGCATTTCATACTTTCTTATGTTCTTAGGGTTAAAATTCTATGCATATGAAATGAATAAAGAAATAAAAGATTCTGCGGTTTAAAAAGCTCTAAACCAAAGCAAAAATGTCATTTTGATGGAGATCACAGATCTGAGCTGTCTAGGCAGATAGGAAGTTTCAGCAAAGGAAGGTTTGACTCAGTAGTCCAGAAATTCCCCCACGTCAGAGTCCTCTGCCATCCCCAGAGGAGAGTTTGTCGCGAAGTTTGTAATGAGCCCTGCTGTGATACCTGCCTGGAAAGTTCCAATATCTGCCTGAAGAATCTCTGTTTCACAGCCTGCTTATGCACACAGTAGGTACTAAAACTCAGCAAAAAATTACCCTTATATCCCTTTGTGTCTAGCATTTCATTTTTACATTGCTACTAACAGCACTTCAAAAAGAACAGCTCTTTTGCTTCTTGTGAATTGACCCTCATCTCAGTTGCAAGTAGAAGACACAGCAGAAGTTATTTATGCAGCGCTGTAGCTCTAATTTTACTTCTAGGGAGTCTTGGGCATTAAAAATAAATAATAATAATAAAAAAAATAATACTGTTTTAAAAGCTTTGTCAATGTTTTGTTAGAAGATCTGATTTATGCAGGCAAATCCTATAATGTCATCATCATCGTCACCATCATCATCATGGCTTGGCTTCATGAGCAAAGATTTGGGAAGGGCTCTCCCCACGTGCGTGTGCCCTTCCAGCCTGTGCAGTGGATTTTTTAGGTGAGGCACAGCGTGCACAGAACTGGCCCTACCCTTTAACTCCTGAGGTTCATCTGCCACGTCCGAGTGAGCTTGGACAGTGACAGTGAAGTCCTCAGGACTAGAACCTACAGCCCTCAGTATTACCAAGAGGTCTCTCATCCAAGTACTGATCAGGGCTGGCCCTGCTGAGCTTCCAAGATCTGACAGAATTGGGAGTCAGGGTGGCATTTAACTGCCTATCTTACAATATAAAAAAACTAAGGAATTAACTTGTCAATAAAGCATTTTTGACCTTTTTTTAATATCCTACAATGTAAAAAATGCTTTATTAACAACTTAATTCCTTAGTGTAATTCTGCAGAGGTTGGATAGACTCGCATTAAGGCTTCTGCTTATACCTGTAACAGAAGACTAAAATGGAAGATTGTCTTTTAATCCAAGTGAAGAGCCTCAAGTACAGCACCTGGGACTATATTTATCTCTTTTGTTCAGGATTTCCCTTTCCTCATCTTTTTTGGCTCCTTAGTCCAATAAAAAGGAGGCTGTGATAATAGAAAACACTTTCTCAAATATAGCTCTAATTATTAGCAACCTTCCCCTATCACCTGGCTTTCTGGAGTTGCACTCCAAAGTATGAGATGCAAAATACCTCTTTTGTCTCCCTGGGAATGTCCGAAATTCATTACCTAGGCATGTTCTTAAATCAGTGTTATGGGTTTAGCCAGGTAGGCCTAAATTTAGGCTTTAAAACTCAGATTTGGGCCTGAAATTGTCAGCTGCCTTCAGCTGGGCTGAGCTAGCGAACAGCTGACCTCTCCTAGCCAATAGTATTGTATTCCACCCCATCTTACATCATCTCAATAGCAGTAAAGTCCAGTGTGTGGGAGTGGCTTGGGCAGTTTCACTTTGGCCGAGGTACAGAGAAGACACCGTGCTGTCCCAGGAGGGATGGAGAGGCCCAAGCCCACAGCACCGGCTCACCATCATGTTATCTTAGGGAAGTAAAATATTTGTTCTTAGTTCTTCTCTTTGCTTAAGTTTGTCTTTGGGGAATTTACTTTTTTTTAGAATGATTTGTAGTCAGAATGGTAAAATCTGTGCTTATTGGGGAATGGGAAGTTATATATAACTTGTGTAAGTGGGTGTTATATTGTAGTTTTCTCTTAATTTTCTCTTTTCTGTATAAATACATGTAGTAAGTTCAGCATAAACCTAGTTTGAGGTTTTTTTCCCTCTCCCTCTTCTTTCTCCCTTTGGCTGGTTGGGGGGAGGAAGAACCATTTTTCTCTGTTCTTGGGCAGTTGGCGTTTTGCCAGCTCAACCCAAGACAATCAGTATGGGGGTTTTTTTCTGCTTAAAATGGCCTTCCTGGAGGTCAGACCCATTCTAAGATAGTTGGAAGTTACAGCATTCCCACAATGTTTCACAAAGTATATATCATAAATCGTGTTCATCGCATGCATACCTTACCCAGTGCACAATCCTCGTTCTCCCTGAGCACCCTCTGGAGACATGGTGCATTAGAAATGCAGATGATCAAGCATTTTGTCAAAACTGCCTTTCCTCTCTCTTTCATCTCTTTAAGAAGTCCATGGCATCACGGAGACTAAAACTTAACTCTGTAAGTTTTAGGATTTTTTTTTTCCAGATGGAAAACCTGAAATTCTGCAGGATTTGGTGACAGTTCTGTTACTCTGTGATCATTGCTTTTTATTTCTTTTGGAAACATAAATGCTTTTCTACTACACACAAGGAATTTATATTGGATAAGTTTTCTTCTCAAAGCTGAGATATGCTTCCCTCAAAGGGATTTCCTTTGAGTAATTGCCTAACTAGTGGTCACTGAGCTGTAATTACTCCAGATGAAACCAATTGTCATCATTCCTTACAGTGCAAACTGCACACATGCTCTAAAAAGCATTCCCATTAGTCATATCTTCAGCACAACCTGCACATTTTTCCTGCTGAAAACAGATATTGATTTGACACTTTGCTGAGATGATATGATGTATAACTGATTATACATTTCTGTACAGTATTGGATTAGACTAATGCACCCAGGTTTTCAATCTAATTACCTCTGCTCAGCTGATGGAGAGAGTTGTACCCTATGCAATTGCCTTGCCAATTGCCAATATCACTTTATAATAATCTACTTAAAATGAAAGTATCCTAGTGAAACAGGAATAGGCTGAGTTTCTTCCAGAACTTTTTTAATGTTGCTTGTACTGTTAAACAAATATAAAGTTTTTCTAAATTGGTAAATAAACATAATGAAAAATCACAGAAGAAAATAGACATTTCCATAATCTTTGAAGGAGCATTTGCATCACATTCACTATCTATCATCAGTCCATAAATGTACTCTGTTATGATTTGGTCTTTTCAATATATGATGATAAATACTCAAATTATGCAGCTGGCCCTGGATCTAGAACGAAGGTTTCCCTCAGTGTAAGATTAACAAAGGCATCTCTTTTTACTCCCTGAACAATACCTGTTGATAAGGTATATAGTCACAGACAGCCATCTAAAATTTGGCAGGAAAACCAGGCAGTAAACATTTCATTCATATCCAGCTGGACAAAGAGAGGAACAAAAGCTTGCAACATGAGCAGGAGACAGAAAGTACAGATAGTCTTTGATCATGAGTAGCTCCATTTTTATGGCACAAAGAATTGCCAAAACCCCATAGATTTTTTTTAATGTTTTCTATTATGCACTACTTCTCATGGACATCTAGATCCCATTACTTTGCTCCCCGAGTTCTTGGCAAAAGGAAAATAATACATCCTGAAGCATGTCAGGGAAAATAGGCTGACTTGAGGGTCTTTTGGGTCTGTGAATGATCAGGATATAAAAAGAGTGCTCAGATTCAGTGAGGAGATTGCCAAGAAGCTAAACAACACCTTAGTATCAATACACAAAACAGAAAAATAGGCATAATTCCCCTTCTCAGACTCTTTTTTTTGTGGGAGACTTCATTAAAAAACCTGTGGGATACTGAATTGACTGTACAATAGATGAGGTTATTTTTGGCCTTGAGAAAATGAACAACAGTAGCAAATTTTCAGGATTAAGATATTGTTCCCAATAGTTCTGAAAGAGCTCCACAATAAAGTAGTTTGGTTACTAAAGGTGGTGAATGTGCTTAAAACTCCACACACCTGAACACCTGAAGACATTCAGATATGATACTAAATGAACAAAAAGCAATTTCAAGGAGAACCATGGGAGTCCAAATATGGAATTCTGATGCCTGTCCTCGGCTACAACAGCATGCTCATATCACAAAGACCAGGCACCTGGATAAATATGATCCATTAGGGAAGAGTCCTCATGGTTGGTTTGTTTGTTTGTTTTTCAAAGAGTATGCCTGATCTTGCAGGCTCAGTGGAGTTATTTGAAGAAGTCAGCAAAGAGTTGAATAAGGGTAAATTGACTGGTGTGGTGCACCTGTGCTTTGAAAGCACCTTCAGCAAATTTCCTCACATTTAATTTCCTTATCACTTCTAAAAACATTAAAAAATAGGAGAGGAGGAGCAAACAACAACGATGGTGGGCAGAAACCAGTGAAGGTCTGCAGTGATGTGTGCAGGAGCCAGTTCTGGTCAGAATATTGATAAATGAACTGCCTGTGAAGAACTGCACAACTTACAAGACTGAGCACCTGGGTAGCTCACAACAGCCAAGAGATTTCAGTACAGATAAAGGGATGAGCACTAGGCAAAAGTACTCTTAACGTCACATCTTAAATGATGGACACTGAGCCCAACACCAATACCCTGAAGTGAGATTGTTCCATGAATGCATCAGTGGAGTGTTCAGTAGTAGTCAGGGGGAAATAAAAGTTAAAAAAAAATGTGGGCATTAGTAAGACAAATAGAGTGCAATAGACATCATTACTGTACCACTGTATGGACCCAGGGTTTGCCTACACTTTAAAAAATATACAGTTTTAATTCCCATACGTCAGAAAAACTGTATTGGAATTAGAAAAGATCCAAAGAAAAGCAAGAAGGAGGATCTGAAATGGCAAACACCTTCATATTGAGCAATTGAGCAGACTGTGAATTCTGAGTTTGGAAACATTATCCAAAAAAATGATTATTTGGCATGACAATGGTAACAGGAAGCAATTGTGAGCAGTGTTTTCTCCTACAAGAACTGCAGATCTTCAAATGATCTGGTAGAAGCCAGATTCAGAACAAGTAATAAAGAAAATTATTCTTTGTGCAAGTTGAAATATTTGCCAAAGAATGCCATGGAATTATGAAGCATTTATGTGATCTCCTTTTATTCAGCAAGTTCCTTTCAAGTGAAAATGTGAAATGGGGTCAGGACAATCATATGAATAAATATGTCCAGACCTGCTTTTTATGATTACAGATTTGATGGGGTGATTAGGACCTGGGAAAAGGAAACACAAAGCAATCACAAAATTACTACCAAGAAAGACATAATGTTGCAGAAACATCATGTACAATACATTATTTTTACTTTTATTTAACACCACTAGTGTTTTCTGAAGAGGCAGGAGTCTCATTGTCACACCTGGGGCTCACAAGCACTAAGACAATCAGCAACAGAGGGCTGTGTGTCAGGGCAGGAACCTGCTGGCTGGAAGCCAGGGAATCACTGATGTGTTCCAGGTGGTTTTAAGTGGTAGAGTAAGAAGTTCAGGGCCCTGGAGAATTGGTACAACCAATACCCCTGCTGTGCACTGTAAATCAGGGAAAACAGCTTGCAATTAATGAGGATTGTTGCAGGGCTTGTCAATATATTCTGTTTTACTGATTGTCAGAAAGGTCCAAAACCTCTGGGTCAGAATCCTGGTGGATGTAAATCCTAGACAATGAAAGCTACAGTTTCAAAGTTTCAGAATTAGGTAAAAAATAAATCCTATGAAAAAGGGAAGAGCAATCACAAAATCTGGTCAAAAAGGACAATTCCTCCTCTACCTCTCCTGACTATCACATGACTGCTTCAGTTTCACAGCCAGAAAAGTCCCACCCAGTGAAGCAGTCATTGGCTACATGGTAATCTGCCCTACTGTCTTGAATGCATCATTTTCACCAAAAAAGGCCCATAAGTCTTTTACCTTTATTTGACCACATCAAAGAACTGGGGCCTCATCTGAACCCCCTTAAAGTCAGTGCAGACTGCCATTAACTTCACCTGGCATTGGAACAGACTCTAAGAATATAAATCTACAACCTGCTAGCAAACTAAATAAAGATCTGGGTTCAATTCAAGTTGGACATAGATAAACTTAATAGTACTGCCATCAGTGAAGTTATACAGGGCTGCAAGCAGGCCAGGCTTCATTCTGTTTGTTACTGTTCAGTTGACTTCTGTAATTCACTGCATGAAGTAACACATCAAAATGGCATTTAATAATGATTTTCACTATCAGTGGAGGCATGAAGCAGAAGATTAAATAGTAGTCAAGGTTTCCAAGAGCTAATAATAATATATTACAAATGGTAAAGGATACTATGCACTGTTTATGCCATGAGAGGGTTTCAAAAAATCGAAGCCAATCATTCTTTCAAGACAGCATGAAATCAAGGCATGTCTAGAAAATGGTGCATATATTAGGATTTCAAGAAAAAGTATTCTTATTATTATCTCTGGGATAAGATAGACTGTGTGAGGATGACATAAAAATATTCTTGCCTCCAGTGTTTGATTGGCATAATCTGTCCACAACACCTACAGAATATGATACTGCGTTGCAGGAATATGGCATCAGTCTTTTTTAGGAGGAAATATTTGGAATATCTTGAAATATGTCATTGTCATATATGTGCCTGTGTGTATGATAGCAAATAAATCCTGCTGCTGGTCTCGAGATAGATCTTCTTGTACGCAGAAATACTAATTGCAGTCTTCATCACAGCATAGAGACTTAGCAGTTTGTGGTATCTCGACTGGAGAAGACAAGGGAAAGTAAAACAGACAGGAAAGGAAAATTCCTTTAAGTACTTAAGTCACATGAAAAATTGTTTTGAAGGGAAGAAACAAGCCACTAACAAGTTTCTATTCTAATCTTTTCCATTGCTATAGAAGAAGCACCACAAATTCACAAAATTTATCACTGAACTTTGGTTGTGTTTTTCACTGGGCATTTTTTTTTTTAACTGGCAACAATTTTTTTCCCCTGTATCTCTTAAAGAAAATCCACTAGTGTTGTTCTTTGCAACAATTACATTAAACAATCCATATTGGTGGGAAAGAAGACAATCCACAAGTAAACCACTTGGAACTCGTCAGTTCTTGCCCAACTCCTTCATTTCTTATCACACAATGACAACCTTGAATGGGTTCAGAGAAGCACTCAGGACCCACAACATCCCATCCACTCCCATGTTCCTGTGCAAAACAGGACGAGAAGTACAATCTGGGATGCAGAAAAAAACTCACCTAAACTCTGGTGGTCCACATGATTTCCAACAGCCCGTTTGTTTCCAGTCAGTGGAAGCCTTCAGGGCTGCACTGCACAGACAGCTGTGGACAAAGTGTTTGTTAAACGCTGGAGTATTTTGTATAAACACTTTCAGTCATATGGGAATCAAATCTCTAAACAGGAAGGTCAGTTGCTGCCTGGATAAGAGTGTCATTGCAAGCTTTCTTGCAAGAGCAGCTTCTACAGGATCAGCATGGGATACAACAATCTGTTCTGATGAGTTCTTTCACTCCAGTTAGTCCGTGGTCCTACATGATGACTACAATATGTCAATGATTCATTTCTATTTATTATCTTAAAACGAGGCACAGAACATCTTCTAACTTTCATACTATGTACAGAGTGTCCTACCTATAACCATAGAACTAGAGCATAATTTAGGTTGGAAAGGACCTATGAAAGTCATCTAATCCAACCTCCTACTGCCCCGCCCCCCCCTTCCTCTCCCCAGTTAGTTCAGGGTGCTTAGGTAGTTAGCTAGTTAAATCTTGAAAATTTCCAAAGATATTTCTGCATCTGCATTCTGCAGACTATTTAAATTTATCCAGGTACACTTTGGCCAGTTTTCTTACCTGCCATAGACACTAAGGCTATCACTGGGACTGTCCAAGATTCCTCCACCCAGGAGTTCACCAACACATAGGAGCACACAAATAGTGCCTATCAACTGGCCTAGGCAGAACAGTAAATTGTCTGCAATTCCCACCTAGATAGCTGTAATAATCAGTCAGTTACATTGCTGTGAAATATGTAAGAGATGAATCAATCACCTTGTCTCAAGTCAATCCATTGCCTCACCCACACACAAATCACCTGAAGACTTCCTGGATCAGCCAGGGAGCTGAAAGCAAAATGCATTGGCTCTGTGTACAGACACAGTGCTGGTACCCATCTACACCACAATACTGAATTTAATCATTTTGTCACAGTTGTAGTTTAAATTAAAGCTTGTCAAAAGTGCTTCGTTCTTGGGTCTAACCAGGCTTACCACTTCACTGAATGTAATACTAGCACACACATAATTATGGGGTAAGAGAAATTTTTCCCACTTCAGCACTTCCATGCATTCAACCATGTGATACTGTCACATTTATAAAGCATGATCCTATTTATATGTTCAAGTAGCTGTCATAGCAGGCTCAGCATCAAATATCTGCTCTGCTGGTGTGAGCAGATAGCTGCTAATGGGAAAAGTTACAGAGCTCTTGTGGACAAAACCCATGCTAAGCAATATTGCTGCTTGCTGCAGGAGTAAATTTAGAAAAAATTTGCATCTCTAAAAACTGCCCCTAGAAAAATGGAGTGTTTAGCTCAGGGTGATGCCAGCAGGGAATTATCTGGCTACCTGTGATTTAACAATTAATTTTAGAGAAATCATTAAGAATGGATGTTCATCTCAGACATACAGCTGCCTCATAGTTCTCACCCTGAGTTAAACTAATGAACTAACTAACTAACTAACTAACATAAGAGTTCTGACAGAGCACTAGTACAATCTTTTGATTTTCTCCATGACACATTGGTAATTACTTCATCAACAAAGGAAACTGAATGTGCTACTGAAATGGTAAACAAAATCACATAAACTAATCTAGAATGGATGTGTCCCACATTTTCATTCACATGTAAGCCTAATATACTAAGAGAGTACTTGCTGATACTCCAAAAACTTTCTCCACTGGCTTTGTGTTACTGAGCAGAATACAATGCTATGAAATGTGCTTAGGAATTCTTCCTACGTGCCTCAGAGGAGGAACCATCTTCAAGATTCATGGTGGTTTTTTCTATATTGCTTTCTGCAGCATGATGACTTTTCAAAAAAAAAAATGGTTTAACCATTGATATTTTAGTGAAAAATACTGCCTTCTGCAATCTTATAATTGATCTTGATTTGGAACAGAACAGTGTTTACAATATATATTGCTTTGAACAGGAAAAGTTTACCATCTAAAAGCAAGAGATGCAATTAGGCATGACTTTGGCTTACAGGGTCAGACCTCCTCTGTCCCATGCTAGAGTATCCTATGTCCTGTAGTCCTGAAGTATATTAATAAAAAAATTATTCTATATTTCTTTCATATAAAGATACAAAAATATTTTATGTATTTATTTATTTTGCTATGTATAACAAAAATAATTCATTGAGTATATTAATTTATATAAAATTAACTAACATTATATATCCATAATTTTATTATTATAAAATGATGCCTTTATAGCCAAAACCACTAACAACACTTAGACCAAATCTATGAACTTACAGATTCATCTGCAACAAAATTTCTAGTACTTCCTTGACTGAGGAAAGGGTTTCTGCAGCTGCCCCAGCAGGATGGCTTAATGAGACAAGGGATGAGCATGGCAGGAATTAAAGTGGAAAAGTACCAGTACCTTAGCCCAGTATGCCATTTTCTTAGGGTGTCAGGGTACACAGAACACTAAGGTATGTTGCATAAACACATACCTGCCTCAGGTCTGCTCTCTGCTCCTTACAGGCCTCGTCATCCAGTCTCCTTCTCTGTGAGCACAGTAACAAAGTGTCCAGAAGTCACCATGTCATTTGCAGCAACTCCAAGCTTAATCTGCCCATGGAGGCACCTGAAAGCATATTTGACACACATACAAAAGTACCTGTTACTACCTATGGAACTTGAACACACTACATGTCTTAGCCCTTCTTCTTCAGCTGAGAGAAGCAACATCAGCCACTACAGGTCTAGGAAAGGAAATGTATTCAGTCAGTTAAAATTACCAGACGAGCTCAGTCAAGATGATCTGAGCCTTCGAGTAGCCAAGATCCCACATCTTCACTTTATCTGGAATTCCTTGCTGAGAGTGGAGCACCAGTTGGACGTGCTATGGGAGCTTTGGCCCTGAGGATGTACCAAGCAGAGGTCTATACTACTAGGATTTACTTGCCAAAGGGTCAGTGCTCCAGAGTGTGAAATGGCCATTGGAGGAGTGACTGATTATACATAGGTCACCATTCATCAGGAAGACATGGAGACCTTGGGGCAAATTGAGATATTATAAAACATTATTCATTAATTATATCACATGAGTTTCTATCTCCAACAAGGGATTTCCATGCTGACCACTTTAGTGCAGATGTTTATTAGATCTTCCCTGTCTGTTCTATGTCCTTTTGACTCCATGGTCTTTCTTTACAGACTGATCTTACGCAGGCTTTGGGCCATCATCATGGCTCTGTACCACCATATCCGCATATTGTTGGCTCATGGTCTCCATTGGCTCACCAATTCAAAGTGTGGCCTTTTTCTGTCTTTCAATACAATCAGACAATTAGTTGGATCTTCCAGAAGTCTAAGGATGGAGGGTTAATTTCCTGTTGCAACTCACTGGATAGCTCCCACCCATAACAAGCTGTCATTACTACAGCGTGTTTTAGCCCCCCTGAGGGAGAAAACAGCATGTCCTGGTGGCACAGATGAGATATAAACAGGGGTCCTAAGTAGAGAGATCACTCTGTACCCATGTAGTGGTTTTAGCTAGGCCTCAAATTAGCAGGCTCAGAGAATCTCTGTGGATTGGGAGACAGCTATCTCCTGACTTGGGTAACCAAGGAAATATTTCATACCAGATGACACAAACCTAAGATACGATGCAGCAGTGGGAGGTGTTAGGTCAGTTCCACCATGGCCAAGGTACAAGCCGGACATGGTGCAGCTCCTGTCTTGGAGTAGACCCTGTTGCTCTTACTGCTGCTACTTGCATTTTGTTTGAATTCAGGGAAGTAGAAACATTTTGTTGTTATACTTTGCTTCTTTCTGGGTATCTTTTGGGGTGCTTATAGATCAAAAGTAATAGAATCTGGTTTTGATGGGAGGTAAAAATTGTTGTTATACCTAACTTGTGTGTGTGTTATATTGTAACTTTCTCTTAATTTTCTCTTTTCTGTATAAATATATATAGTTAGTTTAAGCATAAACTTAGTTTGAGAGGGGTTTTTTCCCTTTCTTTTCTCAATGATGGGAGAGAGGCTCTGACTTGGTATTGAGCAGTCGGCATTTTGCCAGCTCAAACTAAGACAACTCATTAATGCCAGGAGATCATTTTCTGATGTTGCAACAGGACTTTATATCCTGGCTGCATCCAGGCTTTGCTACAATTAGCATATTAGCTTCAATTACATGAGCCTGCAGCTAGAATTTAGCTAGTATCTGGACTTTAGCTAGGGAGGAAGTTTGATTTTGGCTGTCTTTTTCCTGATGTAACTTGACTCAGAGTGAATTTTATGCAGAATATTCCTTCTCTGGCTGATATGTTGTCTGTTTCTAGCAGGTTTGAAGTCAAGATGCTCTTTCACATCTCAGGAAATCTGTGATGGGTTTCCCTGCGTACGCAGCTTGGGTGCTGGTTGTTTGAAGATATCCAAAATATTCTGAAAACTTTGTATCTCACTCCAAGATGAGTTTCATAAGCATACAAGGGTCATCCCAAGCCTTCCAGAGTGCATACCCTGCTCAGGAAAAAGCAGAGCCCCACCAGACAAACCACTGGGAGAACTGGGAGAAAGGTCTTGTATTAAAATACTGGCTGATGACTCAGACTTGACCCAACTTCTCTGTTTCATTGTCAACTTAAGGGGTATGATGTGTGCAATTTTAACTAACCTTTTTCTATGTTTTTATAGGGGGGCAGGGTTAACAACACTGACTTAGGAAGCTGACTGTAGCACTGTAAGAATCAGTTCACAGGTAGTTGTGAGGTATTTAAATACTGCAGTGGAAAAAGGCCATGGATGTGCCTGGCCAAAACTGACAGTTCTCTGCTCTGTGTTAATATATTAACCTTCCCTCAGCAGGGTAGAGGCCTAAAGGGCATCCTTTATTCTCAGAGAAATTCCTTCTCTCTCCTTAAAATAGCCTAGACATGGCTGAAGCAACTGAGGGACAAAAGGCTACAAACTGTCAGAAAGCTGAGAGCTGCTTAAGCTAAAAAGGAAATGGTTATGAAGGATTAGAAGGAAATGCAGTAGCCCTCCTGGGCCTTCACTTAGCAGAGCATAACCATGACCAGCACTTGTGTTGACTCTGAGAGGTTAGGAGGAGAGCAATAGCTCTAGGATTTTTGTTCTGACATCGAGCAAGATAAAGAACATTACATTAACTCACAGCAGTGTGGGAAAATGGAAGAGCAAGTATTGATTGACTTTTTTTAAAATTGAGATATGAAACACATATCACCAGAGCAATCTCTGATAGGTGAGATCAGAGAGAAGAAGAGGTGCCCCAGTTAAACAGCATTTCTGGCAGTTTATCTGTGGATAGTCCACATTACTTTTTTCACAGAGTTGTGATCTGATACTTAATTTTTCCACCACATTGTGGTTTTGGCAGGATGTTTTTACTATCTCACATAAGAACCAAATTGTTTTGTAGCTCTAGGATGACAAACTCAAACTCTTCTTCAGGGTAATACTAAAAAATAAAGAGGTAGAAAAAGACGAGTGATGCACAGCCCTTATGTGTTGCTTTGTTACAAGACATGTATCATCAACTTCCCACACATTTTTTATGCAGGAGATCTATGGGATGCTCAGCTTGGCGCTCCACAGTATGCCACCAGCATCAGAAAAATGACAGGAAATTGGCAGCATGCTGTGGATTTGCTTTCTGCAACTGAATGGAAAACACTGTTCAGTACGGATCTCCTGCCCTTCCCTCTTCACCTACTCCTGCCATGCCTTTGGGTTTCCAAAGTAGCTCTCAAGTTGAAAAAAGCCTCAGTCCTTCACAGGTTCAGTACAGGGTTTGCCAATATACAACAAAAACCTAACCACTCCTCAGGTGCCACTTGGGAGCCACACAGCCCTTTCCTCCCCTCTACAACAACACTCCAGAGAACAGGAAAGAGGAAAGCTGGAAGAGAAAATACCGCATTAGGAATTACAAGAAGAATTAATTTGAGTGGGTGGGACGCAATCACTCCATCTGTGTTTTTGTTACAGTTTCATCTGGAAACTAAGCAGTCCATTGCACATGTCGCTATAAATGACAGCCTGTGGCCCAGGCAGTTCACCCCACAGACAATTAATAATTACAGCTAGCAGCACCACTGCTCTCAAGTGGCCAGCTCTGAGTCACACCCAGTATTTCTAGTGCAACTCCAGCCCTACACCTTATATTCTTAAATATTCAACAAGCTGCTAACAAGGCATTTGCCAATGTTGTTCTGGAAGGCCTTGAACTCTGCATTTTTCTTGCTTTAAATGGAGAGTAATACAAGTCAGTAAGTGTGTTGCCAGTGCTGTATTCTCCTATCCCTTCATGTCCAAGTTTAACCCTGCCTGCACACAAGCTGAAGGCAGCTGGCAGACAAACTACCCCAGCAGTAGCCTGCATCCACTCAAAGCCAAAGGCACTGGCACAGTGTCTCATTGCATCTAAGATGCAAGGAATTCCAAAGTGAGGAGGCTGTCATACTGCTTTTAAGAACTCTAGGCTGAACTGATTTCTTTGTCTATCAAGCTTAAAAATACACAGCATGACTAGAGATGACACCAAAGGTACAGAATCAATGTTTACTTGTATTATTTGCTGGCCTATATCTATACAGCCACAGAGAGTGGCCCTGGGTACACCAGGTACGCTATGAACAAGTATCTTGCCCACATGATTTACCTGACAAAGCAAACTATTCCCAAAGTGAGGTTGCTATTTCTTGCAGACCTTCCAAGATGATTCTGCTGTTGGGTTGGGCCTGGCACTGAGTTCTGTGGTAGTGTGGACACCCACCTCCATGTCTGTGGTTTCAAGGCAGAATTGATAAGGAAATCTCCCTCCCCATAGTACCTTTTTCTGCTCCAAAGGCAGGTATGATTATTGGGTTACCAACTGCAACTAAATAAAACAAGGTGAATTTCAGCTGCCTAAAAGAAATCAGAGAGTCATGGAATGGTTAGGGCTGGAAGGCTCTTTAACCTAGAGCTGAGAAGGCTCAGGAGGGGATCAAGGAGTAGTATCTCATTAATGTGTATAAATACCTGAAGGGAGAGTGAAAAAAAAAAGAGGGAGATAGGTTATTTTCAGTGGTGCCCAGTGACAGGACAAGAGGCAATGTACACAGATAAAACCACAAGAACTTCTGTCTAAACATCAGGAGTTACTTTTTCACTTTCTTACATCACTGAGAGTGATGGAGTGCTGCAACAAAAGTTGGCCTGAGAGGTTATGGATTCTGCATTCTTGGAACTATTAAGAAGCTATCTGGACATGATCCTGGTCAACCAGCTCTAGGTAGACCTGCTTGAGCAGGGTTATTGGACCAGATGAGCTCCTGAGATCCCTAGATACAATGTGTATCTGCATTGAGTTCTCTCACAATAGATTATTGGCAGGAAGGCATGTGATTTCCAGAAGAGCTAATGGAAAAGGAAGTACAATTAAACCTGCAAAAGGCAGGAAAAATATAATCTTTATAGCAAAAAGGTGCTCAAAACACTCATAGTTATTACAGTGGATCAAACAAGTGAAAGAAGGAGCCTGAGGAAGGACAAATGTGAGGCCTGGATCTTAAGGCAAATACAGGGGGCCAAGTCTTATCCCTGCCAGATGGCTCTATGATTACACAACATTTCATCACAGTGATGGAGTTTGAGATTTTCTGTATATAGCCTTGCAAGAAGTAGCTTCAGATGAGTTTCAGTAAATATGCACCATTGACTTTTATTTGGTTTTAATAGACTTTTGTAATACACATTTTAAAATGTGCTTCTACTTTATGAGTTCTACTTTCTCATACCCTGCTCCCTAATCTCTTTCCTCCTAGATCTTTAATTGTGTAGAAGAATCTCTGTGATGTGTTTAACTTTCATATAATTTCCCCATTTAGAATAATACCCCCAATTAACTACTGTTCTCATTAACCAATTTACTCATTTATAATAAAGGGCAATAGCTTTAACAGTTCTAATAATATGCCTTGTTAATAATGTCTTAATGAGGATTATCCTTACACTGCTCCCAGTAGGTTCCCTTTTTCCCTAAAATGAGAAAAGACATATTAACACAAAATAACCTTCTACCTCCTGGTTAAGTATCTTGTAAAGAAAAGGAAATATGGAAACGTACTGTAGATTTTTTTACGTCCATAGGCTGCCATTTAGAAATTCAGTGACTTAGAGTAGGTGGAGTACATGGTGCACTAGTCCATAAATCAGTTCTGGCCTCAGCCCTCTTTCTTCCCTGCTGTAATTAGACACCAAGAGGCTCCTTTTATATCCTCAGCTGAATCACAATGTGGACATTCTTGTCCATTTCACTGACGGTAGCAAAGAGAATTCTGTTAATTAACTCAGGAAAAGAAGCAAAATCTAAATGAAATATCCAGTCAAGCTTTTACCAAATTAAACTAAAAAATCAAATCTAAGAGAAGCTTTTCCTGTAGACCTACCTAAGGAAACACAATAAAACTGCAATGACTGAACATATGCTCTGCTAGCAGTACCATAAAAAATTAATGTCTAGAATAGGCAAATAATGAGACAGGTTTACTGATGACCAGAAAAAGGATTCTGGCATGGTCATGCTAAAAGTAGAAGCTCACTCATATACAGATACAATAAAAAGCTGGAAAAGAAATCTCGCATTTAAAATACAAAGGAACAGAAACATAAGTCAATGCATGGTCTGGCAAACTTGGAAGTTTAAACGTTGGAAGAAGAAGTACTTGTTGAAGAGCTCTGTAATGCATCTGATCTGATAGAGAACTGAATGTATCTTTTATTTTACAGTTTTGCCAAAACCAAGAGCACGCATAGACTGGTCCAACAGTCTCTGAGGAACAGAAATCTGTTCACTATCACCTATGCCATGCACATTTTGCTATGCTGCATTCTCTACACCAAAAAAAGCCCATTGACCTACAGTGATCATGATATTTTAAGACAAAATTACAAACCCTTTAAGCCCTCTGTCTTCCAGCATGTTACTCAGATGTCTCTGTATTCTCCATTCCAGCACGGTTAGGGCTTGAATCTTGCCTTCAGTGACCATTTAGGATTTTAAGGTATACTTAGGTAAGGAAAATAAAAGAATCTCATTAGTCCTAAGCACTGAAGACATAGCACTTGAAATAAGTACTTGTGCTGAGATGGGGAGAAACTGCTCTTCAAAAGTCAATATTTACCTGGAACATACAAAAATGTTTTTCTGCCACAATCAGTTCTTTTCTTATCTCTATTTTGGTTCTTGTGAGTGGAAATTAGAAAGATAAAAAAAAGCAATGTCCCAGCACTGTTTCTGTTTCAGATAAGCCATTGCAGCTATAGCTCTGCTTGTCCAGATACATTCAGTTCAGGTTTTAGCACACTGTAAAAATGTAAATGTAACAGTATTTTTCAATCTTTTGCTGGGATGTCAGATCAAGGCCTGTTCAGCCTACACACCCGATTATAATTTTAATCTATGGTTTTGATCAAGGACAAAAGTTGGAAGTATCCTTAGCATTAATTTGTATAAGAACAGAATTCTCCAACAAAAAAAATTCACTCATTTCCAATATTCCCTGGAAGATTCCCTTGATACCAGCAAATACACATGGATGAAAACCTGTTTGCACTAAACTGATGGGGCATTTTCCTATAGGCTTCGTCAGAGGCAGTATTTAACCTGGTAGCTTATGAGGAGTAGATTTTACTTTGCCTTGAGGAGTCACTGCCTTTACTGGTGAGCAAACAGCATACTCTATACAGCAATTCTGAGGCAGCTCATGCAAGTGATAAGTACTCACTGAACAAATTTTGATGCATTCTGAGACCATATGAGAAGATAATTAAATAAATTCATAGAATTAAGTCTTTTTTAAAAATTGATGTTTTTGTCCTCTTCCTTGTTCTTCAAAACAATGTAAATTCTCTGATTTGCTACTGAATTTAACAAGGAGCTCCTTGCCCTTGACTATGTACAAGCTACTTCTAAATCACTGGCGTGCCAGTTCCATTCCATCACTTATTCATTTTTTTAGGCTGGAAGAATTAAAGCCAAACTTAATTAAGCTTCTGACATTGTGAGATGGCATACAGAAAACTGTTTAAAATATGAGCCTTGTGTGACTTGGTTCTTGATATCAATCCTATTTTAAATTCCTAACTTACAATCGTTTAAAAACATGTCTTAGAGCTGTACAGTTTTCCCTATGGCGTTTGTCTTCTTTTGCACAGATCTATGCCTTCCCTTGCACTGAAAGACATGCATTTTCCTATGGAATATGTTATGTGCACTCAGCCAGCTCTTGATTACAATTTGTTCCTCCCCAGATGAAAACATTTGGGGTGCAAAGCCTTCACAGACAGGCAATTTTTCTTTTGAAGTTAGAGGGGAAGATCTGGGGTTGGGGCCAGTCAGCACCTCGTCTGACATGTTTTAGGGCTTACCTGGCTGTTAATTAACCATGATATTTCCCTTCCTATTTTTGCAGGACTGGCCTGACTATGACATAAAGATGATAGAGGCCACAGAAAAAGACAGATGGAAAGAAATACAGAGGAAGGATGGGAATTAAAAATATGCACAAAACATGGTAGACTCATAAAACAGGACACTGGGCAAGTAGAAACCATGACCTTGTCAGTCCAAAATCTTCCTATAAACCATTACACAGCTTTAGGTCACTAGGAGACTTGACCAGCCTTTTAAAATGGAACTAGCAGTACATTTTTCATATCTTCTAGCCAAAATCTTGGCCCTATTAGGCTTCAGTGGGCTACAACTCACTGAGATTCCAGCGGTTATGAACTCTTGGATTCCAACCATTTCACTTCTTCGAAAGCCTGTTCATTCAGCCAAACTTGGACTTGTTTTCTCATTGATATAGTGGTAGTTGTTCATTCACTTAGAGAGTAGATTTGCCACCTGATTATCCCCAGGGCATTAAAATACACTGAACCAACGTGACAGACTAAACTTTGCTTAGGTAAACTGATTGAGCCCTTTGATCAATTTTTCCCTGATCACCCAGGACTGATGTCTTAAACAAAGTGTTTTCAAGCCTGATAAGGGCAAAAGCAGATAGGAAACAGATCCTTCAGAGGTGGTATAATGCTTTTGTCCTTTCCTTCTCTCTTTTTTCCTTATAGACTTTTTCAAGATAATTTTATATTTTTCTACAAAAGAATAAAAATGGTTACATACCTCTTTTCCACTGCAACCAAATTGTTTTAAAATAAACCTGTCTCACATTATACATCAGTCATTCAGTGTTGTTTCACACTAATCCCCCCCAAGGGATATATTAACATGAACCTCAGTTGCCCTGCCTCAGAAGAGGGCCATAACAACTAAAGAATAAAAATCCATACAAATAGCAGGGGAGGTCAAAATTCTCAAAACTGGTCATAATGACACTTTAAACCTTTAGCTGAAAAATTAAAAATACCCATGTTCTGTTTAAAACATATGAACAGCATATGAATGAGGAAAATGTTAATTTACACAGTCTAAAATGATTTGATTCAAGAATCAGCCAACGAGCTGCCTAACTCAAAAGAGAGATTACTTTTTCACAAACCACAATCAAAGTCTAAAAAACAGATCTCCACCATTTCATGGTACATAATATTTCAGACTTCAGATTACAATCATTAGCTTTTTAGACAGAGTTACTGTAACCTATTTAGCATCAGCCTGGATGTACTACCTGAATACTTCCCTCTACGTGTTCTGAAGGGTTGTTGCAGAAACAGGAACTTACTCCACATCTCTTCATTGCTAAAAATAAACCTGGGTCTGTGCTATGCACTGACAAATTTGGCCTCAAGATCCATCTTCATATACTGAGGTAATGCCTCTGTTCTTGGCTCTGGGCCAGCTGTTACTTCTTGTGACGGAAAACTGGTAAACCATAGCAGAAGATAAAAGGCCACTATTTAGAGTCCTCTGGAAAAAAGGTAAAGCTTGAGGAAGAGATCTAGTAAATGCTATACAAATTAGAGATTCAAGGAAAGGGCTGTCCTGGTGACGTTCTGTGAATGCTCAGTATCTACTGGGATCTGGCCTCTGAGCTTTTACTTATGAAAGATAAACCCAAGATCCTCCTTCCTTGAGTCAGCAATAATGTAAAAGTAATTGAACATCCTGCAAGGAGAGGTCTGTCATGTTCCTGTATTTCACTGGTTCAATAACCTGATGTTATTAAAATTTCTTGCAATCTTCTTGCTATTAGGCAGTGCCTTATTTCATCAGTTGTGAAAGATGGAGGGGGCTGTTAGCTTATAGAGTTTCCTTCAGATATGGAATTACTTGGTAGGCTGATTCAACCTGCATGTGGAAGCAAAAATAAGAATTTCTTTGCCTCCTTCCTCATTTTTCTATTTTGATTTCATTATATTTTTTATCCAAGTATGTCACAGAGTAGTAATATCCCATGACTCCATTTCACACTTACTTAGTAATGGTATTTATGACTTACCTCTGAAGCTATCTGCTTATGTGGAAGTATGCAATACATCTTGGGATCAGGCAAAACCTCCTTTTCCTCCTTTTAGATGATATCCTTATACAGTTTCAGCTAACCATATTACCAGCTTTTCCCACTACTCTTCTGTAGCTTTTTCCACCTTCACGTCTATATGAGACAAATACCAAGATGAATGTCTACTTTTACAACACATACCCTAGGGCTGAGGGGGGAAAAAAGCATAGGAATTTGCTTTGACATGCTCATGCTTATAATTGTCTGGAGTATTCTCAAGACAGACTGATATATTACCTTTCCTAATTTTCTTTTCATCTCCACAGCAATAACCTTCATTTTTACTCAAGTACCTAAAGAGCTGGTGTTAAATCTCTGCCTGATATCCCTGGGTGTCAGGATGCTCAATGTATATGGTCTAGCAGAAAAAAAATCATGCCTAGACTCAGCCCTAGAATGTACCATTTTTAGATCAATACATGGATACATTTGAATGCCAGAATCTAATGTCTGTTTATAACGATGATTGTAATGTTTCCCCCAGCTCATGGCATGGAGATGGTCAGGGCATTACAAGAAGAAAAAGAAAGCCCATCACTGTGTTAGAATCTACATTTACATCACACCAGACATGTTCTTTACATTTTTCTACTATGCCACAAACATAGAACTCCGTGTTTGCTTCTGTTCTCCATAAAATCCTGTGAGAATCCAGTCTCAATGAACAAGCTTCCATAGCAAAGAGCAGCCAACTCATGTGCAGAAGAGAAGGTTCAGAAGGCATAACTATGTGACAGAGATGACAGGCCTTATTGCTCTGGACTGTTCTCAGCTTTCTTAGGTGGAGTCCCTTTATCCCTGCCTTTGCCCCGGTTGATGCAGAATTTTCTTACTGTGACAAACAAATAAAATCTGATAACAACTAGAATCAAGTTGTCAATTTACAGGCATATTTATGGGAAAGATTTCTCCCTCTCAGTATACACAATTAGAGCTGTTGTCATAAATTCTTTGCTGGCAGATACTGCTGCGATGATACCCATCAGCCATTTCAGTCCCACTCATTCTTTGCTGGACAAAGCACTCAGCAGACTTTCTGTCACCCACGAACCATCGCTCTGAAAGCCGATACAAGAAGTTGGACACTCAAGCTCATCCTGAGCCTGCTGCTGGGTCTGGGAAGTCCTTCCTGGTGCTCGCTCAGTTCTTCATGCTCTATTTCACATTTTTGGAGGGTAGCACTCATTTTACCTAAGGTAACTGTAGCTGCCTGAAATTCACATATGGACTAAATCAATTGGCTATATCAACTCTGTAGGGCCATGGAGAGAAATAGGCATCTACTAAACACTCATGCTCCCCACCTGCCTTGAGATGAAAAGACTGCTTTCTTTACAGGCTTCACTCTCCCTCTTCAGTAGAACAGAGAAGTGTAATGCACTGATTGGGCAAGAATTTTGAAATACTGATGTAGGCTGTGATAGGTAACTTTATGTCACTATATTTATGGCTTTTTAGGTTCCTATGCAAGCAAACAAGAATTAGAAGTACCATAAGTGTGTGTAACAGTGATGTCCAGTAATAATACAATATAGTGACAGAGCTGTATCATTATGGGACATCACGGCAGAGTGAAACAGCTACTATACATAAATCTGATATGTATACCACAAATATACATCCTTGTCAATCCATACGATTGTAGCTGATTTTGATTATGTTATGATCTAGCTGACTATATGAGACAATTATCCTGGCTTTTACAGGGTACAGGGCACTCCCTTTCCCAATTGCAGCAAATTAAACTGTGCCTAGAAAACTGCCACAGGCTCCCTGTACCAGAGAACTGAAATTATGAGACCAGGAACTACATTTTCCTGTTCTTTATATTCTTACACTAATTCATCCTTTCCCTGTTCTCCTCTTTTGCACTGTTTTTCTCAGTCTGTATGTTCTTCCCTCCCCCTTATTCCCTTTAGATTATCTGTCAGTTTAAAATTCTAACAGCACAGTAACCATTTCTCATGCTTTTAATGACAGCTCATAATTGCTGACAAGAGAAGCAAATCATGTAAAAATGTGTATGCATAAAATTGTCATAATGTCACACACTATGCTGAGAGCAGTAATGAGGAGGTTGGGCCTTAGCTAAGATAGCTAGACAGCAAATATATACCAGGAAGAAGAGGCAGAATATAAAAATGAATAAAATAGTGCTGTGGAAAGCTGCTTAGGCAGAAACATCATGAAATCAGCACTATAATGCAGTTCATTACTGGGTTTATGGGTGAATGGGTGGAATTGCAGTCCATCTCTGCTACAAAACATGGCCAGCTTTGCTAAGGACTTGGCAGTCAGTTCATTAAGACAATACCTTTCTGTATCCACTACTCCCAAGAAGAGGTTTTTACACTAAAGAGGGTAAAAGCCAAAACAGCGAAATTGAGAAGAATTTACCTCTTTACATTCCTATAAGAAAAACTTGGTTGCACTAACAGTACATTTAAGTTTAAGTCATGATAGTCAAACCCAAAAAAGGCCAAGTGTGCACTGCTGAATATCCAGTGCATATTTGCCCAAATCATCATCTGCTGAAAACCTGATCGTATCTCCTGAGGTTTGCATAAGTGGTTCCAGTAATTGGAGTTGCACTTGGCCAGCTGCCATTTAAGTTGAGCTCCCCCAATTAGGGAGACCTGCCTGTGTCCTCCAGGGAATTGCTTCACTAGGACATGTGTATGAATTTCTGCAGATCCCATCAGACTTTCTGCATTCAAGGTTATCTAGCAAATGTGCTCCTCAGAAACCCCAAGTTATTCCTGTGTCAACATAGATATTACTTGGAATGTATTAACTTTGATTGGGATAAACTGGGGATGGGGAAATGGGGGGTAGGCAAGGTGACATTACAAGAAACTGATAATCTGCTTATGATCTATTCTAAAAGCATCTAAGAGGGTGAGATTTCAGGTGGTTGTGTATTAGAGCTTTCTTTTTTTTTTCCTTTCTAAGAATGGATGAACAATGTGAGAAGGGAGAGAGGTGAACTGCCCAGATGTGTTTTGGAGTTCAGAGGAGAAAAGGAGGTGCCAGATCTCAAATCTCTACACCTTTTACACAGTAGAGGAGCTGCTCTATCATGCAAATCTATTCCAATGGTCTGGGCACGTGTGGGAGAGATCCCAGATTTCCACAGTCCCTTATAAAACAGCTTACATACAGCAGTGAGGCTTCATAGGCAAATCATCTCCTGTCATGTGATTAGCCAGTCTTGGCTGACCAACTTTTATAGTCAGTCTGTAATGTAAAAACATATAAAATACTAAGTAGAGTGTACATTTTCCTTCTTTCTGACCTAATTCTGATCTCAGCAAATCAAGTTAGTGTCTGATTAGTCCCAGGCTTCACTTCTGGAACATAAAGCAGTTGTTATCATGCAGTATTTTCCTTATGATATACTTGTTTGCTGTAGGAGAAATTTTCTTTCTGGGACCTGAAGAAGATGGCCCCAGATGTAAGGTCCTGTTATGGATGGCTTGATGGGACAGCGGAGTCAAGAACATCTTTGCTGAACATGGTAAGGAATAAGTGCTCTTTGTGCTGGGAGTAGAAGCCAATACAAAATGTCAGGATGAGGAAATGACTGAGTTTCACAACTCCCTCTGTACAACTGTGCATCTCATCAGCTTCCCATCACAGAATGCTCTAGCTGGTGCCTGAGGTACTTAGATGACTTTCAAACATACATTTCTTTGTTACAATGTTTCCCATACTTAATGCCTTTTCTCAGAAATAGTCCATTAACATTCTCTTTGCTGTAAGTGCCCCTAGTGACTTGACATTTGGGAATAGGCAGTTTATGTGGCCTAAGATGTCAGTTAATTTTAGCAGTGCCAAGACTAGAGATGGCAGTCTTCCCCACACAAAAATATGGCTGGCATGCTCATAAATCCAAAAGTTAGTGGTTTCAAAAGGCCAACAACTTCTCCCCCTGTTTCATGGAAATAAAAAGAGGTAATTTCAATAGAAAAACAGGCATCTGCATACATTTGCTGTGTGAGGTCACTGGCATGTATCCCTTCCAACACTGCCAGCTTTATTAGCATCTTGGTCAAATACTCAAATCTGGCAGATTTTACTGCTTCATGAACTTTGTCTTCAAATCCTGTTGCTATGTCCGGAGAGCACTGCCAAGGCAAAAATAACTTACTGCACATTTCAGAGCACTGCCTTCAGTGTAGCCTGGATTCTGTCAAGCAAAATTTCACCTAGGGGAGAAAACAAAGCAAAAAGTAGCCCCTTGTAGTCCTTGAGTTCCCCGGTCACTGGGACAAGACTGATCTTGTGACTAAGTACTTATGGGCATCATCCCCACACAGAGCTGGTGGTCTACAGGAAGTACCCACAGTGAGGCTCTGCCCGTAGGGAGAGCTACAGCCTCACACACCTCTCACACCAGAATCAGAGCTGCAAAGGGTAAATCATAAGAAGTCATCATGATGGTCTTGGGGGCCTGCAGCATGTACAGGCTCCCTTTCATCCCCGTGACAGGACAGACAAGATACACCCTACTAGAGGGTGTTACTGCAGAGGGGGAAAGAGAAGAGGAAAACCTTTGCCTCCCTTGAGGTACTCTGTGCTTGAATATCTGCAGGAAAAACTTAGGTTACTGAATCCTGGGACTGAAGAAGGCTAGTTTCTGCAGCTTGATGTCTTGAGGCTTTATAAAATGGTAGAGAAGATAGGGCTGAAATTCTGCCTGGAGCTGGGACAGGTGTAAGGCCAAGAGGATCTGCTCTGTGGGGTTCCCACTGCACTCACCATTGGGGTGGTCTTCCTCCCTTCTTGTCTTCCAGACCCTTGTCTCTTTCTCGAGTTTAGTTGATATTACACAGTTGGTCCAAAAAGTACTATGGGGAGAGATCAACAATTGCATAAGCACAAGTTCTATAGGACACTGTGTGTCTGCATCAGCTTTATAGTTATTCCAATAGAAAATCTGTACACTTTAAACAGAGAAGTCTGAATAAAATAAAACACCTCCTGCCTGGAACTGACCTTTTTTTGTTATTCTGAGTCTCCCTGGCAAATCTGACAGCAAGTCACGCTGGTATCATTGCTCATTGGAGCTTTGTCCTCCCTGTCCCTGCACCAGACATATATTCCCAGAGCTGGCTGCACCACTCAGTTGTCCTCAGACTCCAAATTGTGTGCAGCACTCTTTTCCATTCTTATTAACATAGACCTTGTTTCAGAGCAGCAAGTGACACAAAGTAGAGGTCAGTCCTGGAAAGAAAAATCATTGAGACCCAGCTTGCTGATGGTGGGTTTTTATGATGTTGTGAGTTTAAAGACCATTTGAGGGGATGCTGATGACACTTGAGGGTGTTTTTCTTTATCCCTTTCTACAGAGAAATGTGCAAATCTAGGCCTGTGGGGAGAAGACAGGCTAAATGTATTCTTGTAAAATCTTGTAACAGCTAATTTGCTAGTCCTGACTGAGTTTTCAGAATGGGCTGCTCTCACTGATTATACTGGTGCATTGGCTGACACAGGATAGCTCTCGTCAGTGTTTCAGGGATCAGTGGAAAACAGCAACTTTCAGGGAACCTAGGTATTTCAGTGCTAGAAAAAGAAAAGGCTGATAATATATTTTACACTGTTGGTGTAAGAGAGACACTGGTTTCACAAGGATTTCAGAACATAGGTGGCAATATTTGAAAATAAATTTTCATTCCTCTCCTTTAAGATCACCTACTGTTGAGCAGAGCTGTCATTAAAGCAAGGCAGGAAAGTGTGAACTCTGGACAGAGTGATAGCTTTAAAGGTGGATTTGGAAGCTTTTGTTACATTTCATTGCTTTTTTTAAGCTACCTATACTGCTGATAACCAGGGCCTACTTTGCATTGAGGTGGAGGATTATGGGAGCTTTTCTTTTTTTTTTTTTTTGTGGACTTTTCTACATTTCAAACATTGGTCATTCAAATGAGAAAGGTTTATTTCCCTGAAGAATTCAATCCTGGAAGCAGTATAGGAAATTTTTATCTCCCATCCTAGTGTTTCTGCTATCTTTTTTGAGATACAAGAGGTTATTTCTGGTAGTTGCAAGAACCTAGGACACTGCCAGTTCTGAGATAAATCAAGGCTTGATGCATTACAGCCACATTCTCCAACTTCTGGGAGACAGACTGAAGGGATCAGCCTTTGGAGGAAAAACAGTCCTATAATCCTAGATATTGAGTGCTCAAGTTTGGCTCTGATTTACAATTCTGTAGTAAAATTATAAACCTTGAAGTATTCAAGAGATATAAAACCAGATCTCTTAAAGCACTAAGGATCAGTGAGGCAATGAAACACCTTAGTATATTCATATGGCCACCCCTTTATTTGTCAGTGTGTATTTCAGGGCTCTGCCAAGTTGGGGTACAAGTTTGGCCATGCCAAAACATCTGGCGCATAATGAAATGAAGACCAAAAAGATTAAGCCTGAACTTAAGACTCCACTGAGGGACACTAGCAAGGGAAAATGAATAAAATCATTTCATCTGGTTTTGTTGTGTTGTTGGTGGGTTTTGCAGTGTGTGCCTTAAGTTCTGCTGCTAATTCTGACTCTACTCTCTCTCTTCTGACTACATTCTGCTTTCTTTCCTATAGCTTTATTACCTGTTCCCTGGGTAACAGCTCTCACTAGTGAGGACTGGTTTGTTGTGACAGAATCTTTTAATTTTTCTTTCCCATAAAATCATTGAGACTTATTTTAAATCAATTTTCCCAGTTACTATTTACTTACTAGTCTCTCTGGTTGGCAATGTGATTCCTAGAACATTTCCTTCTGATCACAGAATATCTTCATCATAGTCAAAAACATGTCAGCCTTGACCTAAAGAGAAATTTTGAGGTGTCACAACTGACCTCCCTCCTTTTCACTCAAAGAGCCAAACAGAGCTCTTTAACCCTAAAAATCCTAAATATTATGTCAGATTTGGAAGTAATGAGCCAAAAATGAGGATGTCAGCTCACCTTATGGTTTCTGAGTTTAACTTAACCTCATAGAATAGGATTGCAGGTAACAAAATTTGCCTTTATTCCAAGTATGGTTGAGCCTCTAGACCATACTTCCTCGTGTGCATTAAATAGAAGGGAAATCACATGATTATTTGGCCAGAGAGACTTGGTATAAAGTTACCAGAGCAGAATATCAGGTTTCTCAGTGATTGTCATTGTGGTGTGCCATTGCCAGCAGCAGAATATTGGAGGGACAGGCACAGACTCAGAAGTCTGGCAGACTTTACTGCTACATTTGATTTTGAACATTCTTCAAAATCTCTCTTTATAAGCAAGAGACATACTGCATAATTTGAAATAAAAAGTTTCAGTCAGAAAGGCAATCCATGACATTCCAACTACCCTCCTCTTCACCTGTTCTCCCTATTGCAATTACAGCCTGTTCTTGTGGTACTACAAGACATTTCACTGGCACTACTGTTGTTCCTGGGCACAACTCCTACAGTGACATCTGTGACTTTCCAAAACCAAGGAGTGGAGCAACCAGTTAATTTATTCATGGCTCTACTTCCCTTTGTCTGCTACATTTGATGTTCTTTCAAATACACTGCAATGTGAAAACAATAATGAAAACAAAATCTTCATTTCATAAATTATTTGCCTAGCCAATTCCAGTGGTTTACTCTCATCTTTGACTGTATACTTGAAAATTCATTGTCATGTTGCTTTCTCTTTCTTTAAGATTATACCATCAAGACAATTCGTATTAGACAGGGAAAGCAACATCCACCGCAATCCCCTTTAAGTTGTTGCTGCTCAGGGCTGTATTTGGGGTTCTACTCATAAGAAAAGAGAAGTAAGAGGATAAATATCAAGGACCAATTCTTCCAGTGGAACTCCAAAAAGTCACAAACAGTATGTGTTAGTGTGTAGATTTACATGACAGTAGACATACACTTACATATACAAAATACATTGTTAGGCACACAGTCCTCTGTGAACATGAAATATCCCATTGCCTGCACAAACACACACACGCAGAGATACCCTGAACATGTTTTTGCAGAATGACTCACAGTTTGCCTTGAAAAGGCAAATGGAATTGGAAATGTTGTGTTGATATTTCTAACTAAAGAAACTTTGCCAAACACAGAACAATCACCTGTGCTCCTTGGGTATGAAACCCAGCCAGTCTTAAGTTGTAATTGTAAGCCATTTCTTAATGACCAAAGATTCAAATTCTGTACCAAGATAATTCCTTTTTTTTCCTTTTTTTTTGATGTATTTCTCTCACCACTACCAAAGAACATTGTAATACTTTTAAAAAACAAATTACTTCTGTGAGGAGAATAAGCATAAGTAATTTCAGCCCAAAGGGCAATTTGGCTGGATAGTTTTATACAGCTGAGTAGAAGATTTTAGCTTGAGAATGTTTTCTCACTCATAACTATAATGCCATGTTATAATGAATGTTAGAATTCAATCCTTCATTACCTTGCAAACAACAGAAATTAAATAAAAACCCAGTAGGTGACTTGGATTTAAGACTCAGAGACAATATATTTGCATCAGTCCAATTTAATTTTCTTTTACTATCAGGTCATTACCTTCTGAATGCTAATCTGGAGAGTGTATCCACAGCCACTCTTCGGGAATACTCAGAAGTGCGTTAGCAGACATCCAGCCATTCCTGTTACAGTAAAGAGCATTAATCACTAATCCATTTGAGAGTATCTAATCATGGTGTACTTGGAGTCTTCTTCCTAAGAGACAAAAGGAATATGTTCTTAGGAATATGCAGTGAGGCTGCAAAGATCTCTTTGCAATTCATAACTACATAACAAAATCCAGAAAGCAAAGAAAACCAAATTATTTTATTTATTACATCAAAAGAACATTTCTTTGAAGAAAACAATTTTAATTTTCTTCATTACCACAGACAAACCTCTGTTCTTCTGCTTTTTATTTCCTACAGGACTGACTGTGGTGTGTAGTCCATTTTTGCGGACAGCTTTATATACACAAATGACACAAACAAATACAGTTCTTTAGACTTAATCTCATGAAGAGAAACACTTTCCTTTGCAAGGGATGTGGGAAAGGGAATAAGGTAGCCATTACCTCATTAACATTATCCTAAGGTTCACATACTTGCCAGAGCAATTGCCAGGGCAAGGAGAAGGTCCCCACTGCCACCAGAGTTACACTGAGCTCTGGGCTCCCACTGGCCTCCTGGGAATGGGAAGCATGTAGAAACCACAGGATACCCCCTTTGGCAGGTCTCATGACCAAAGATCATCCTTACAAAAGACTGCCTGTGCACTTCCTAACTGTTGCTCCTTTATACACCTCAAGCTCTAAGCTGGGAAGAAATCATATTCTAATACTGTTGAGGAAGACTTGTGTTGTGATACTGAGATAGAAAGTAGAGATAAAACTGTAAAATGCTGGAAGAAAATATATTTTTTTGAAAGTGCTAAATAATCTTGCAATTAAGCCATGATTAAACAACAGTATGTTTTTGAGAAACTAGTACAGGTACTCTTCAACTCTGTTTTTCATGACAAAAATTACCAGGGCAAACATTAGAGAATCTGATATACTGCAATACTGAAATCTCAGAGTTACCTTTCTGTTTTCCAAGAAGTGCAGGCTTCTTTTGCTAAAATAAACAAACAATTGTATGCCTTTTTGGACTGACTTAGTAAAAGAGATGAGCAAATCTGGAAGACAAATAGGAATATTTACACCACAGTATGTATAATATTAGGTATGCAATCCTGCTCATGAAGAGCAGTAAATGATGCCTTGCTGTTCCAGGCAGCCCTGCTCCTGTGTGTTCTGCTTTAAGCTACAAGCTCTCTGCAGGCTGTGGATATGCTGTAAGAAGGAAATACTTTTTCTGAGCTCACTCTTTGGGCCCCACCACCACACCACATGGGGTTCCTGCTTCCTAACCTTGCTCCTGCAGTGCTTTGTAATGTCTACTTCCATGGAATAATTGGTTTAGCAGAAAGACACCAGGTGCCAGTGGGGGTAACTGGGTGGGCTACCTCAGTGCTCGTACTCGTGGGTTCATGGCACTTTGTCCCCTCAACAACACGGCCCGTGTTCCAAGCACAGCCTCCCTGACAATTGATGATCACAAATTGTATTCTCACTACTGCACTATTATCCTCCTTTACACAGTACCGTTACACATGCAATTACTGGCTAACAGAGGCAATATAGCCAAACCATAGCCTAGCCCAACTCAAACATCAGCAGCACCAACATTATGTGCTTTTCAGTCACTCAATTGCTCTATGCCCTGGCCTACCCAGGAGTAAAGAGAGACTCATGGGTTAGTTTAGGTCATAACAGATACTAAAGTGACTACAGAAGGAGTTGAGGGAAAATGATATAAAGAACAGTAACACATTGCCAAGACCAGATGGTAATCACTCAAGAGTTTTAAAGCAATTCAAGGATGAAATAGCTGAATTGCTGGAGACTTGTGTAACCTTTCCTTTAAAACAGTCTGGGTACTTAGAACTAGAGGATAACATATGTGATGCAGAGGTCCCAGTGGAGAATTACAGGAACATCAGACTGATGTCCATATTGGACAAAATAATAGAAATTATAAAGAGTTACCAGACAATTGCATAAGCAATATACCATAAATAATCCATACTGATAGAGTCAGTGAAGATTTATATAAAAGGTCATGATCCTGCTTTTTTTGTGATGTCAACAAGTTTATATATGGGCCAGGGTTATCTGGCAATACAATCTATTTTTAATTGTAGAAGGCTTTGAGAAAGACCTTCACCAAATGCAGTTCTTGGAGGAAAGGCCTCTCTTGCATGGTTTTAAGACAGCAAAGAGAATAAAGGATCAGTTCCTTCAATGGAGGGAAGAATTAAGAGGAATTTTTCAGGGGTCTGTGCTGAAACCTCTACTGTTCAACATATTCATAAGGAAACCTGGAAATTGATCAATAGTGGAACAAGAAGAATTGTTGACAACACCACCTTTATAAGTTAGACTGCATGCTGACTGCATGAAGTCTTAGAGTAAGACTGAGAAACAGAGTAAACCACAAAATGACAGATGTTTCATACAGTTAAATGCAAAGTGAAGCACATGAAAAAAATAATCCTGACTTCACACAAAGAATGATGGACTTTAAACTGGTTTGCACCTCTCAGAAAGTCCTGGGGCTCCTGTAAGTGGCTCCATTGAAACAACGGTTCAATATCCGGTAGCAGTCAACAGAATAACTCAAATTATTGGCATTATTAGAAAATGAATGCAGAAGAAAATGTAACACTATTCTGTGACTGTAAAAATCCATGATTTGTTACTTCAGACTTTGAGAAAGTTGACAGAAAGGCAACAAGGATGAATGACCAAGGGCATGAAAGTCTTGTCATATTAAGTCTAAGCACTGCAGTCTCGAAGAGGGATAACTGGGGATGATGTGGTGTACATTTACAAAGTAGTGTGTCGTGAATGGGTAGGAATTGATGTTCAGTGTCTTTTGGTACAAGAACCAGAGAACATCAAATAAAGATAACAAGAACCAGATCCAACACACAAAAATATATTTTGATTATTCACACAGTAAACAGTAGACTAGGAGAACTTGTGGCTAAAATACTTAAAGGTGCTAAAAATTGACATGGGTTCAAAGTGAAACTGCACCTATGCATGGGAGAGAAATACAGTGAGAATTACAGACATACTGAAAAATCAGATAGCCCCTGAAAGGGAAATATTTGGGGCCTGAGAGAGATTTGGGAGGAATTGTCACAAGTGTTTGCCGTTTGACCCAGCACAGTCATTCAACTGGTCTTAATATACTCATATCCCCTTCTGCCCCATGGAATAAGCAGATAAATTCTAAGCTTTCAGTGAAGGAAGCCCCTTTGAAATGCACTGTCCCAAATGATCACTGCTGTTCAGTTTGGCTCTCCAGGGAATAAGCCATCCATCACATTAATTGTTTTCCTTTAATCTAAGTGCAGTTGGAGAAAGATTTTAAGCTTTTTTGAACATGAGCCCTCAGTGCTGGAGGATCAGGCTTTCTTGTGGAAATCAATTGCATTTCTCTGAATGTTGTGTTAGGCTATACATGACTCATTTACTTCTGCCTCATTAAAATCAGTTTCTGGTAGCCACAGTAGAGATCAGGGTACCTCAAATCAGAATTATAGTAAATGACTCAGTTAGAAAGGAGGAAATTGAGATATTTCACATCCAGCTCTCCCTGAATGTGTTGAGACCAGACAAACTGAGCCTCTTCAACATCTCATCATCTCCTAGGAAAGAAAAAGGAGTTGGGACAGGGAGTCAAAGGATGGTAAATCTGCAGGGTGGGGCAGCACAAGGAACATGGACAACAAGACAGATATGAAGCATGGCAGCTGGTAGACAACGATAGGTGCTGACACAGAAAAGGACTGGGAAAGCCTAATCCACTTTCAAGGGCCTTCAGTCAAGATTCTCACCTTGATACAGACCCAGATTCCAGTGCTCTTGTCCATACTTAATGGCATCTGTTCTGACAGATGCTATTTGGAAGATATCTCCCAAAAATCACTGAAGCCACTTAAGCAAAGATGCCATAAGCACGAGTTGGAGATAGGGCTCTCTGCAGCTTAACACGGGCCAGAAACAATCTCTGTGTCAAAGCCAGTCTGTAAGAGAACTGAAAACTGTTCGTAACATCATTCTTCTGAAATAAAAGTAGAGTTTCATAAATTCCTTGTTTAAATATCATGTCTGATTTCTTCAAAGAGCTTACAGTGTTCCATATTCAGAATAAGGAAGATTCTTAATTTTTTTAAGGGTAATTTAAGGCAGGGGTGTGTGTGTGCATGTGTGGGTGCATTAGAATGATAGGTCAAAGAAAATTATTAAGCCTACAGGACTTCCATGACATGTATAAAGTAAAATTTTGCTGAAAGAACCCTGCTCCCATTCTATTCTTTGTATATTAGTGTTTCTAGCATACCAGCAGTGGTGTTTGTGGTTTCTTAGCACAGATCTCTCAGATACTGAACTTTGATACTGTACTCCTACAGACATCTGAAATTTTTTCTCAGGAAAGTGTTGCCATAACATTAAGGCAAATTCAGTGGTGATGGAACTAGGATTCCTGGAAAATGCAATGCATCTCCAAGATATCTGGTAGATGTGCATCAGTATATTAAAATTCAGTATCTAAGACTGTTCCTATTTTCAGTTTTCTGCCCTGCCTTTCCCATAGAAGTTGCCAACTTTATAGTAGCAGCTTGTCCATAAACCAGCTCCTGAACCACTGCAGTTTTCATCCCAGCTAACGTAAAACTGGAGGAATTTTACCTATGATCTCCCTTTCTTCTCAAGTCATTCATAATTTTTTTCAACTATGGGCTTCTTTTGCACTGAAAGAATTCTCTGTTAATCACTTTGATGAATATACATCTGTTCTGTGCTGCAAGAAATCTGAACTCTAAAAACAATACTTACAATCTGCAAGATTTTACTACCTCTCCAAGTCTACCAAAGGAATCCTTGTCCATGAAAGTATTTCATTATGAATGAGAGCTGGCTGTAGCTTTTGAAGGTGAGGGTCAGGGTATGTATGAGTGAATAAAATGCCCAAGGAAACAATACTTTTCACTGACCTCTAATTTTATCCTTACCTTGTTGTCAGCGGCTTCTGTAACACGAGCGCTGCTTGCCTTTAACATTTGCTTTTGTAAATCCTCAGATGGTATTAGTCCAAGGTGAGACCTAAGCAGAATGTAAGACAAAGCACAGGCAGCTGCCAAAACAGGTTATCATGTGGCCTAATAATGCCCTAAATTCAACAGAATTAAATTGACTTATGTGCTTGAAAGGCTTGGTTGGTCAACCACAGCAAACATACATGAGGACATACAACTGCCTAGAGTTCCAGCTGTAATTTCATACCGTAACAATGCCTTGAAGAAACTTTATGTAGACACATCTCGTATTCGCTCCGTGAATGTGGAACACTCACGGAAGGGAAGAAAGGAGCTTTACAATAACTTCATAAACAACATTACCTCTTTGAATCCCAGGTGAATCTGATGCAGTCCTTCCTATTAACCTCTGAAATGAGTGGCTAGAATCCTTTATAAAACAGTCACTTCAATATATTAATCACTGGCATTTCTCTTTTATATGAGCAGGTTAAGAGAAAGGGCACAAAAAGTACTCAGCATATCCTCTTTGTAGATTGAAAGTAAGCACCTTTCCAACTTTAACACTAAATACAATTGAGGATGTAGTGGACAACTGAGTCATCCAGACTCTGCTTGGGCTGAAGCCATCTGTGCAAGAATGATACTAATTTTTAATGATAAAGGCAACCATGAAAAGAAAAGCCTGCCCATATGCTGTTTAATATGAATGTATCACACATAGCAATCTGCGCCCCAGGTGTATCCGAGCTGTTAGAGCAAATAGTTTGTTTCTGATTAACAGCTCATTTTTCTCTTTTAATTACAATCAGGTACTTCTTGAAAAAAAATCACTTCAGAGACCATTTTATTACTGTATCATTTCTTCAATGTACTGTTTTCCACAGATTGTCACAAGTGAAAGTGAGGTGACCAAAGGGGAACTATAGTATCAAACAAAAGTTTATCTCAGGTCATAAACTCTTGGGGATGTCTATTCTTTCAAGTTTTGGGTTCATTAGTCTTATGAATAATGACAGAAGGAAAGAAGGACAAAGGGAAGAAGAAAACAGACAGCAAGGAACCTCCTATCTGCCTGATAGCTTTGTTAATTGTTTTTCTTAAATTTCTCTTCAAGATGGACTGTGACTGGGGCCTGTGCAGGGCTTAAAGATAGAACTACATAGCACACAGGTCTACAGAGAGTTTCTTGTGCTAGGACCTGCAAAGGCTGGTATTGCCAACAGGAAGGAGGCCAGCACAGCCCTTTCAGTGCAGGCCAGGCAGTGCTGCACCTCATTCACATGCCTAGAGCTAATCCACAAAGACTGGCCTAGGATAAGGAGCTGGGTGACCAGAGCAAACCAAATGGCAGAATAAGAACCAGCACAGGGGCAAGGGCAGACCAGGAGCTACACACCAGACTCACAAGAGTATCAGAAGGTTATCAGACTCATGGAAGCTGCAGGAAAATCCACCCAGGTGACCCCTCTTGCCTGTCTGTGCGGACTGTGACAAAGAGAATTGTATTATAGCTTTATAACCCTGAACAGAGACAAACTGAACTAATGATTATGGCCAAGAATAGCCAGGAGGTCACTTATCTTCATCATCATATATTATTGATAGGCTCTGTTTTTCATGACCTGTGTTCAGTTCTTTTCTTGTTCCTTTCAATGGTCTTATTGCACAAGCAGGCTCAGTGCTTCCAAGGTTTCTGTGCAGTTGCCTGTGGTGTTACTCACAAAGGGAAAGCCTCTGCTTGTACAACATGAGTAGTCCATGTTGAAGAAATGGTTCAGACAACAAATATTCCCCATGTGCATTTCTTAATGACCCATATAGATATTTTAACATCCTGTCCAAACATCTGTGTCTCTGACCATCACCTTGTTTATCTCCATGGCTTCATTTGAGATGTCACCTCTTGTGACAGCCATCGCTCACCCTTTTTTCCTGTTATCACCTCTGAGTCTGCCAGAGGTGCCATTCTGCTCATGTAGTTTTTGGATAAAGTGAAGGGGAAGAATTGCTGGGATAGTATCTAAGGGGTTTGTGTAGAAAGCATTGGCAAAGCATCCTTTGCTTCTGCTAGAGCTGAGTAACTTGCTTTTAGAGATTCCATGTGCCCAGCACAGGAAAGGATTAGCCTGCAAGGTCAGGAGTTGGGCCATATATAATATCGTATATACACAGCATAACTGTGTGTGTTTATGAGTATCTGGGGTACTCTTTGATTTCTTTGAAGTGGTTTTCAAAACCTTCTCTTTTAATACTTCAGGGGATAAAAGCCAATACAGTGCATAGGAAGAAGAAATAAAATAAAAAGCATGTAGTGTTTCCAACTTTTGTCTGAGTCTATTCCTCTTCCCTTGCAAGAGGAAAAACACATTTTAAAAGAGAATGGTACACAATTGGTATTTTAGTCATTACGTGGTTTCATGCTTGCAAGAAACCCATCATGATTTAAAACTCATTTGTAGACAACTCCCCTTCTTTCTTACAGAATGAGAATTCTGTTGCCAGCAGTAGTGTGCTGGTCTGCAGTCAAAGGGAATGCACATTCAGACCAGTCCAGGAGTGTAAAATTACATTTGGTTTCAGCTCAGGTTCTATGAGGTAGCTCCAGCAGAGCTGGAAAAGTTCTACCTTTTCCCTGGAAACTTTGGTATCTCATTACAGTGTTTCTTTAAGCTTGCCCTGGTGTTTCTCAGAACCAGCATTAGAGTATAGATGCTTTCAGAGAAGTCTTGCCCAAGGCTGTCCATTCTCTAGATAAGTGATCGCCCTCTAAAATCAAAAAAGAGGAGAAAATTGACTTATAAAGTCACACAGATGGGAAAATCCTTCAAAATATTTACCCAATTCTTTTTTCCTGGCTCCAATCTCTTTAGAACTTAAGAACTGACTTCAGCTCTGTTGCCCTGAGATAAAGCTCTTGAAATCAAAGTTTTCAATCAATTTCTTCAGATTCAAAAACCTCCTTCACCATTTTTCTGCAATACTTTGTCTAAATGGCACAAGTGCGACAAGCAAAACTTAAAGCCCCAAAGGCCTCAGAGACCCTGCATATTACAGATACTTTGTACACATTACCTGATATAACAGAATTAAAGATGAGAACATGAAAAAGTGTGTAGAAGTGTCTTTGTCCCCAAGTAATCATGTGGGTTCCATTGTAGTTTCCCCCCAGAGACGTCGGTTCAAGGCTGCTGCGTACTCCAGAACCCACAGCTCTGTCACTGGTACTTTGGGCATCCTCCTTGCCTGTTAGCAGCATCCCTCAGCAATCTTAGGCCTAGATGCAAACCACATGCTCTTTGGGGCAGGAGGTGTCTCTCTTATGAAGCATCTCTTTAAAGAAGAAAACAAACAAAAAGGTTGGTGTTGGTCTAGATACAGGTCATGCCCATGGAGAACACTGAGGTCTGAACACCTGTAAGGTACAACTGAAGCCTTGCTTTATTATGGGGAAGAATTCAAAGCTGTCATTGCAGCAAAATGAGGTCTCAGAGTGGGTCCTAAAAATGGAGAAATAAATACAATTGTACTGCATGTCTGAGAAGGATACTTTAAATGCCAGTTGCACTGTGTGGACAGAGGTAATTCCTGCAATTCCATGTTTACATTTAAAGAAGCAGTTAGACATGCAGTAGGACCTTGGTACTATAGTAAATGCAATGCTCATATCGGATTCAATTTTCTTAGTTTATCAGATTGCTTTGGCTCCCAGACTTCACTGTAAGTGATTGCAGTTATTGTTAAGAAAAAAAAACATTTTAGTCATAAACAATAAGAAAAGAACCCTGTAAAATTATATTTAAGACAGTTGACTCAGCTTTAGCTATTGCAACAATACAAACAAAGCACCATTCTGTCTTTTCTAGTGAATGCTAAGTCATCAAAGGCACATAAACTGTTACAGTGGAAACAAATGTGACCTGAAGTAATTGATCCTAGACTTAAAGGAGGTAGGGATAACCAGACACCTGGATAGATCTGACTTCAACAGAAGCCAATGTCTAGGAGCAATTTGGATCACCAAATTCTAACACATCTGGTAGTCTAATTATACAGTTCTCTGCTGTGTTCACTTGGCTATGTTGATTTTTTGCCATTTCTTCTCTCCCTAGGACTTTCAGAGGCTCCAGATTTCCACTCTCTGCATATTACTTTTTTTCTTCCAAAGAATTCCTGCTCTTTTTTCATGTTCCATTTTAAATCAAGTCCCACCTACAGCACATTTTGATATTTCTCAGCTGTCACTTTTACCTATGAATCATTTTTGCGTGTTTTGTCATTCCTAATTTTGCAGTTTCTAGAAGTGGCTGAGGAAGATGGCAGGTGATAGAAAGATCTACAGGAGAGAAAGAAGAAAACATCTTGTATTTCTTAGTGAACTAAATTGCAGGCTGTGACATTTTCAACAGTCCATATGGAGGACTTCAAAGGACAGCAAATGCTTCCCCACAGAGATCATAATGTGCATATTTAAGACACTTCAATCACTTTTCATCTTCTATCATCTGGCATTTCTCCTTAGGTTCAGTTTCATGTGACTTGGGAATTTTTCAGTCCTCCTAGACAGAGTGGGGACTGGGTTGATATATTCCTCATTCTGAAATGGCTAGATGTGGGGGAATGCTGAAGAACATTTTCTATTGCTGCTGTAAAACTTTAAAGAAAGATCAATTCATAGAAACAGACTACACAGAAACTTCCAGATTAATAACTCCTAAGCTGGAACAATTGACCAAATAATAACCATAAATAAATTCTCAGTTTAAATCAGATAAGAAAACTCAAATCTCCAAGATTTAGAGAACTAGAACATGAAAACATGATACTTCAAGCACTGTGTTAATTTGGAAATCTTGCAATAACTCTACCTTATTGAGATAACTCTGAGGAATTGTATACATTTGTTGTACTTGGGTCCATCTTCTCACCTTCTATTTTTTTTTTTAACCAAAGGGTCTCTAATCAATGTCTCATCTATTTGCATTGCCATAGTGAAGGGTAAACTATTTCCCTTCTTTCCCCTGCAGACTGAGAGTGCATTGCCAGGATCCAATCAAGCCAGATATTAGTTCAAATCCGTGACTCTCAACTCATTAGCTAGTTTCACAGTAATCTCATTTTGCTTTTCAGATGCAAGTTCTAATGTTGGATGCTTAAATTTCACATTGCTTTCTTCACTGTCAATTACTATATACCTCTGCGTTCTGACACATCTTGGAACTGTTTCAATATGAAGTGTAGGCAGAGCTGTCATTAGCAATTTGACATATACACACATGCTACTTCTGCTGCATCCTGGTCTGTACTATCCTAGCATAATTAATCAAACCTGGCATGTCTCTGCAGCAAGAAATATATAGGGACTACTAGCATCTGGAAGGCACTAAACACCACCTTCTTTGCAGGACTATTCCCATTGAAGTTAATGAGAACAACTTCTTGTCAGCGCTTCTGAAGGTCAGCCTGCTCATATCCTTCCTTCTTAACAGGAGGCCTTAGGAGCAGAAGCTTTTAGGAGATGTGAAACCAGTGAACACCATTACATACCCATCTGCATGTAGGTCCCCACTCAGCATTCCCTCTGGGGGAGCAGCCCTACCTCCAGTGCTGTCATGCATGGGGCAGTTTCACCTGCCCAGACAGAATCCACAAGAAATCCACATGCAGGAATAGAAAAGTAGATCAAAGCTGTGCTGCTCCTACACTACAGAGAGCTGCTCTGAGATGTGGTTTATTAGTCCAAGTGCTGCAATGCACTGACATGGCTGTATTATAGTTTCCAATGCCTGACCTGGATTTTGTGCACAGTGTTCTTCTGTGGGATTATGGTACTTCTGAGGCTTGAATGAACTTACACGTTGTGTATCAGACACACACATGTGTGCTTTATCAGACATCCACCCTGGAAAAAAGTTCTTCACAGACAGACACAGAAGCAGGGGATGTAGCTAAACTGGTAATGCTGCTGAGCTATTTGCAAGTTAGAAAACAGCCATGGTCAAAGCTGGTGGTTTTCATCCAGACAAGGCCTGCCACTCAGAGCTGGAATGAATCAAGCAGAAATAAAGAAATGTCTCACAGTCATGAAATGTTTGAAAAAGGAGACTTTGAAAAGCAGTCTGAGTGCTGGTTTTGAGGTGAGTTATTCAACTTAAGACCTCCTACATAACTGAAGCAAATGAACCATTTTTTCTGCATGTCAGCATACTGCATTAAAACAAACTGTTATTTCCCAAGTATTACACAAAAGAATTCCAAACTCATTCAGGTAAAGGCCTACTTCCTACAAAGGCAGACTGTTGTCAAACACATCTGGGTCCCAAGGACTGAGAGAGATTGAGGTAAGTCTAAAAAAACAATTTTGCAGGAGACAAATTTCGAAAAAAACTCAGGCCATTTCCAGAGCAGTAACACAGTAATTAAAGGATCACAGCTTTCTCTATACATACAAGGACCACGGAACTTTCAGAAAGTTGAGTCAAAGCCCTTTGCTGCTTGTACATAAAAGCTACATCCACACAGTAATACAAGTATGCTGATTTTAGCTGTAAGGCTAAAGGTAAGACTTCTATTTTACTGAATATGTCTCTGTTTTACTGTATGCCACAGTGCCTATTTATCACTTTAAGGTTTGCTTCATTTTCAAGCTGCAGAAACTTCAGAATGACATCTTAAAAAATAATTTTCTCTTTTTATCCTGGAAATGCCGCTTATCAAGTAAAACCAGATCAACTATATCCACTTCTGTCCTCATGATTGATTTTCATGGCTGATTTTTATATTATGCCTAATGTCCTGCCCAGGACTTTGGTTAGGCTAAAAAATGCCTAACCCATCAAATTTAGTGTTTACATAAAACAAAACAATCAAACAAAAAAGCAAAGAAAAAAATAAAAACAAATTAAAAACAACCCCAAAGCCCAGTAATGTAATACATAGAGAATTAACATAGGCTGAGTTCAGAACAAAATATACATTGACTTGGTTCAGAAGCTTATTCTTTATCAGCAAAATTCTCAAGAGATTAACACAGTTCTAATGGAGAGCTCGTACAATAGAGAGACAGCAGAGTGTGGAATGTGGACTCCTTTTTGCCCCCTGTTAATATACTTCATATAAGCTCAGTTCATTTATTGCAGAGTGACAGCTACTGGAGATAATTCTATTTTTCAAGAACATATGCAGATTAATTTCTAGGAAAACCTCATTCAGTGCTGTTTTCACAGAATCAGCAAGTATTCTGAGCTGGAAGGGACCCACAAAGACCATCAAGTCCAGCTGTTAAGTGAATGGCACATATAGGCATCAAACTCACAACCTTAATGTTATTAGCACCATGCTCCAACTGACTGAGCTAAGCTCAGGGTCAGTTAAGGGACTGTAGAAATCATTTCTGTTGAAAAAAACCCAAAGTCTGGTTTATCTCATCTTGGAGAAATTGTATCAACAGACACGCACAAGATTCAGAAACAGTTTGAAAAGAGACAAAGCAAAATCCAACCTCATTTTTTTCCAAGGTTTTGATGTGGAGGATCCTGAAAAACGAATAGTGAAGTCTCAAATATCTTTCTGCCTTTCTGGTGTCAGTGAAATGCTAACTGAGGGCATGAAGCACCTGCCAGAAACCCCTGGAGAATCACCTATGTAAAGATCATATTTGAAACATGGTTTCTCTAGCAGTCACTCTGTCAGTAACAGCCATTCCTCTTTATTTCCATTTTTTAATGCATCTGCCAGGCTCAAAGGTGCCTTTGCATTTCCACTCCTTTCTTCCCATCTGCCCTGCACTGGCAGCTCTTTAAATAGCCACGTCTGTTATTTGCTGACTTTTTGCAGAAAGAGCTGAGCGTAATTGGCAATGTATTTCCCAGTAAATTCATTAGGAAAAGAAGAATACATTTTTTCCTATTACAGCCCTTACACACAGGACCATCATTTCATTTTCCATTTTCCATTAAAATCTACTTCAAAACTTTCCATATCACATTACATTAGACTCTGTTGTTCTGTGCTGCTTACAAATGGCAGCAGGAAATTGTGAGTAGCAGGCTAATGGCCTAATTTATTGACATAGCAGGACAGCTGGAAATCCAGTTTCTACCATGATCGTCATCTGGGATCTATTATTAGATCAAATCCCAAGGAAACTTTCTAGAACTTCAGCTACAGAAGGACTCTCTCAGCAAACAATGTTGATTCCTCCGAAGCCAACTTCCTGGGCCACTGTGTTTGACACTGCGTAATGCTCTCTTCCAACACTTGGAAATACTCTTTGTTACTTCTTAGTGTCCTCTCAGCAAATTCTCAGTCTTCTTGCTCATTCACTGGAGTTGTCACAGGTAGGTGATGAATGCCTCTGCCCCCACCTTTTCAAGACACTGGGGACAGCAAAACTGCAAATTGCAAATATGCGCCTGCAATAATGGTTTACTCTTAAAATGTCCCAATATGCAAGAGTGAGAAATAATCTAACTCTCTTCATACTTTATCAGATGCTGAAGACATTAAGTCAGCAAAGGAAGGCATTAGGGAAGGAAGAACTAAGCGCTCTTATCTGTCCTAGGAGGCTAAAACTGGCTGCTCTGACTCATCCCAGCTGCTGGCTCTGCTCTGCTGTACAGCATCACCTCCACTTTCACCCACATTAGCAAAAGAATCCTCCTGGCATTGCTCTGCACTGGCACACCACTTGCTAGAGTAGTGGAATGGGCACTGGGGATGTAGTGATACAACACAGAGTCTCACATTTCTCAGAGAAGGGATTTGGATGTGCTCTTTGCTGACCTGTGGCATGCTGGGGAGCCTTCCTGCTATACACACTCTCTGGATGTCACTTCTGCCAGCCCCAGCTTTTCCAGTGTCAGCCCTTCAACAGGCTCATACGGTTCTGTGCCGACCTACCCTAGCTGCTAGCAGGTAGCTGACCATGAAGTGAGATGGTGGAGCTGGGTGTTTCTTCTGGCATCTCAGGGCTTTGACTTTGATTAACCTCACTTGTGGATGAGAAATGTCTTGTGTTAATCAGCTACCTTAAAATCACCTTCAGGTCAAAGCAGGGTAAGGGGAAATGTATGAAGTATTTATTTCCAACCCACAAAAGAAACAACCCAGTTTCAAATGTTTATAAAAAATAAAGCTGAAGAAATTAAATAAAAGCCTGTTCATGTCTCCACTATTCAGATCATATGGTAAATGTTGATTATTTGCACTCCTGACTAATTTCAAATCATCTTCCTGTTTAAGCATGCTAACCTTAATAGTTTTTTCAGCCAATCTCCCTTTCGAGGTGCTCTGGTTCCATCAATATTCCACCCGTATTTCTGGGTGCCAATCAGATTTATTTAATTCTGTCTCACTCAACAGATAACAAGAAGAGGATTAAAATAAGGAACAAAAAGGAAATGTTACTTGAAGGGACCAGTCACTATTTGCAGTACTTGACTGGCTTATTAGCAACAACTTGGCTGAATGAGAGATAACACTTCTGTTTGTCCCACAATCATATGTCACTATATGCATATATTCTACTGTGACATATCTTTATCCATTGAACCCTGTCATTATTTGGACATTAGTAAACATGGTTTCTACAAACATTCACAATGTGTAGCTCTTACTCTGAACAAGTACTGACATAGTCAACTATTCTAGGAAAATAGTACATGTGAGATGACTGGATCCCATACCTGGCTGGGAAAGGAACCACAAAATCCATTGACAGTGCAGATCTTCCATGATTTACACATCCAAATTCTCTGATTCTTAACATGTGTATGGATACCCTGCATGCATAGCTCAAATTGTCCATGTCACTTTCCTTCTGACTTTTTAACTCTCACAGTGTCCTGTGTACTGACAACACTCTGCACTATTGTTGCTTATTAAAGGCCAGGTCAACCTGTAACTCCAGCAGCTGAACTGCCCTTGCTCACTGGGGCCACCTTGTTTTATCCCTGTGCTGCTGACACTGCTGATAACAAGGCCTGTCAGAGAATTAGGGGAGGAAAAGGATCCAGCCTAGAACTGTTTTTCAGCCAGCTGTGTGCTCAGGTGTGCTGACCCAACACTGGAGCAGCACAGGATTGTAAGTGAACATCAGAGAGCAGGACTGTTTAAGCTGCCCAGCCACATATGTGGCAGTCAAGCTTTCATCACATCAGCCAGCGAACTTGGCGCTGTGTCAGGGAGGGCTCTCTACCACAAAGGACCTATGTCACCTATTCACCATTAGAAATGCAGAGCGGACTGCATAAGGGAAGCTTTCAGCTCCTTTCATTCCAAAGGAATGACAAAAGGCACCAATTATGGAGCAAGATGCATCCAGAACTGAAGCAGAAACCAGGAGATTTGTGGTTTATGAAATATCTGTTTTCTTAGAAAAAACTTGGTTTAAATTCTGAGGGCAAGGCTGTTCACTGCAGTGAGGTGGAGGTGCTCTTCGTGTCCACTTCAGTGTTTTCTACTCTGGCTAATGGATATCCCTAGTCCTGCATAAACTCGTCTTTGTAAATGGCCAACACAGAGCAACAAAGGAAGCTGTCCCTGGGACAGATCACAGACCAGTACTCAAAAAGTACAGCTTATTTACAGCTGTTCAAGCATCGTCCACAGTACAATAAAGTTTCTGTGCACTTTCCTACTAAGACTCCTTACTCCTTCCTGATCTGTAGCCTCTCTCTACCTTGGGAAATGAAACCTCGCAGCAGAGGCAATTTTTCTTCCTCTTTCCATCTGCTGCTGAATACACGTGCTGTAAGTTAAGGAGCTATGAATGATTGAGTGTATGTAAATGTAAGTTAATGACAGCTGGATAAAGAGCGATGGGTTAGAAAGGAGAGCACAAAGGTCTTTGGGTGGAGTATGTAAATGAAGTCAGAGTTTGCATGTCAAGGACTACGCATAAGGAGAGAAAGAACTTGAAGAATAGTGGAGGTTTTAAAGGGTGGGAGTAGGATCAAAAAGCCTTTGTAGGTCTGTAGGGAGGCAATAGCATTTCTCTCATGAATCCAAGAAGATACAGACTCTCAACCTCACTGACCTGCATAGCCTTAAGTTTAGGTGAGATCCCTGAGAGCAATGACTGAGTACGGATTCATGCTTTTCTAAAGGGACATATTCTCCAATCATGGCTATATCATGCTCTGACATGAGACAGTGCCTTAGGAAACAGTAAAAACATGGAGGTTTTTTAATGAGATACCCATGACTTAGTTGGATGCAAAATGTAGTATGTGAATTAATTAAGTTGACTGTTCAAGTGGAAAAGATCTCTAAGAATGCCATTACTAGTCATAACCCATAAACACCTTTGTTCACAGAGTAGACAAATTGCCTTCAGACAGATTGGCAACCCTCCAGTTATGATCTTTCTTCCTAACTTATTCATGGCTCCCAACTTAGAAGCATTAATCAGAAATGAAAGAAATGGACTCTAAAAGAGGCAGAAAAAAATCCAACAAGACAAATATATTTCAACCTCCTGATTACTCATTATTTATAGTGCAATGGAGACTAGCATGTACCTAGGAGGTTTTCCACATTATTTCCCCTAATCAGTGGGTTTCAATGCCTAATCATATAATGACATCATCACTAAAAGGAAAGATGACAGACACTGTTCAAGACAATGCTGCAGGCAGAAATACAGAAAGCACACCTAATAATTTTTGTTATAATGAAGACTCCAAACTCTACCTTCACAGTTTCTCACAATAGTTATAACAAAACACACCGGTATTTGTCATGTGACACTAAATAATTGAGATGCCAGTACATAGGGATACGAGGAATGAGAGCAGGAAGAAAAGATGTTCCATGTCACTACTATCACAACCTGTTCCTGCTGCTGGCACTTTCTTTAGCTCCTGTGTTCTGGCAATGGATTTTTCAACCTTAATACAATTCTAATTGCATTAAGACCTTTTAAAGTATCCTCTCATGGACAAGTGCTGATCCATGTTCAATTCAATGGAAAATGTGCTTATACTGCCAAAATGCATAATTAAGACTAACACTTAGCTATCTTCTGAGACTGACAGCTCCAAGGTTCTGAGGTCTGCTACACCATCCTGCATGAGTACAGAAGCATAGCTGAAGAAGGGTCAAGCCAAAGGACTGTCCATCCCAGTATCCTCTCTCTAACAATAGACTGGACTGTATGCTTAGAGGCAATCTTTTCCTGGTACAGCTCATAACATGTGCTGGAGAGTTTTCTCTACCACAGGTATCATCCAGACCATCAAGACTGAGAGCCAATTGCTCTCCCTGCTCCGCATCTCAACTCTTTTAGAGCCTGCTTTAGTTCTCACCACTGTTAGACTCCTGTGGCAATAACAGCCACAACTTCACAAGAGTAAATATCTCCCTCTTTCTTCATGGGGAAGGGGGAAGGTGGGGAGGAGCGAATTCAGCTCATGTCCCCAGTGCTTCCCCTTATAAGCAACCATAAGTAATTGTTTCCAATCTGCCAAACCCACAATAGAAATTATTTTATTAACCTTTATATTCCCCTTTCCACCATCACTTTTCTATGATAATGGGTGCTAGCCCGTTCAGTCCCACTTTGCAGACAAGCTATTCAACAGTCAGACAATTGCTGTTAACTGATTTTTTTTTTTTACCTTTCATGTCTGACAGTGGCTGGAATATGTGGGACCAGCGCAGGTGCTGACATATATCTCTCTGCTTGGATACTGGATGAAGAAAGCTGTTGCTGTGTTCAGCACCACTATTAACCTAGAAGTTTTTAGCTGGCTTCTTGATAATGACCACAGATACAGGATCTGAAAGGAAAGAGAGGGAGGTGTTAGTGTCCCTTTCCCCCCCCTTCATATCCTCCAGACTCCAATCTTATTTGCTACGTCCCTTCTGAAACAGACTCATCAGACATATATCAGATGATATGGCCATCTAAGGGCAGTTTCTATGTCCTTATTTACACTCTTTTCTCATGGAGTTGAGATTTTACAAAAATCACTGAAAGATGATACCAGGATCCATTCCCAACAGGGTAATAGCCTGTTTATAGTCCCACCTTGCTAGGATACAGTGATGGCTACTTTTTTCTTTAGGTACATTCACCACGTCTAAATGTTCTAGAAGTTCAGCCATTTAGTGGATCTCCCAAGAGAGATGTTTTCCTGGGTACACACATCCCCAGCAGCTAAAGTGTCTCAGTAGCCAGCTAAACAGTTGATAAGGTTCTATCTTTATTTATGCTTGAAGAAAAGAAGAAAACATTTCTAAGTTGCCAGGCTTCGTCATGAAAGCACATCTCTACTTAGTTTTAGTGACAACCACAAAGGTTAAAAAAATAGGAGTTGCCCTCACACAAAATATATCACTGACACTGAAACAGCAAGATGCTTTTTTATGGGATTTTCAGACTTGACTTTTACAATTGAAACAGTTGACTCCACATATTGATTGGCAGGATCACAGAATGATAGAGGTTGGAAGAAACCACCTACAGACATCATCTCGGTCAACACAGTCGACTAGAAGAGGTTGCACAAGATGTTTGGCTGAGTTTTGACTATCTCCAAAGATGGAGACTACATAGCTCCTCTGGGCAACCTGTTCCAGTCTTCAATTAATCCTAAAGATTTTTTCCCCTTTAGGTTTAAGTGGAATTCCTTGCATTTTAATTTGTGCCCATTGTCTTTTGCCTGCGACCATTGAGAAAAGTCTGGCTCTATCTTTCTTACTCACCCACACTCCTCCCTCCCAACCCAGCATTTCTGCATGTGGAAAAAATCCTGCTAAGCCTTCTCTTTTCCAGACTAAATAGTCCCAGCTCTCTCAGCCTTTCCTCATAATAGAGATGTCCCTGTCCCTTAATCATATTTGTGGCCCTTTGCTGGACTAGTCCCAGTAAATCTATCTTTCTAGTATAGGGGACCCCAGAACTGGACCTATCCCTGCAGATGTGTCTCACCAGTGCTGAGCATAGGGAAGAACCACCTGCCTCAGTCTCCTGGGATAACTCCTCCTAATGCACCTCAAGTGGCCTCCTTTGCTGCAAGGGCACGTTAATAGTTCATATTCAACTGGGAGTCCACCAGGACACCCAGATGCTTTACTGCAAAGTTGCTTTTCTGCTGGTCAGCCCCCAACCCAACTGGTGCATGGGGTTATTATCCATACCCAGATGCAGGACTTTGCTTTTACTTTCATTGAACTTCATGAGGTTCCTGTCAGTCCATTTCCTCACTCTATTGAAATTCTTCTGAATAGCACCACATCCATCCATCTGCAATTTTCCTGAGGGTGTATTTTGTCACATCCTTCAGGTCATTAGTGAAGTTTGAAACAGTTCTGGACCTTAGGATACACCACAAGTGATCAGCTTTCAGTGCCACAGATGCCCTCTAAGCCCATTTGTACTGTCAGTTTTCAACCCACCTCATTGTCCATTTATCTAGGCCATACATCATCATTTTGTCTTAAGGGTATTTGGTAAAACAGTGTCAGAAGACTTGCTAAAGTCAAGATAAACAACAGCACTGCTTTCCCCTCATCCACCAAGCCAGTCAGCTCATCACAGAAGACTATCAGGTGGCTCCGGTACAATTTCTCCTTTATAAATCCATACTTACTTTCTTAATCACCTTCTTGTCTTTCAAGTGTCTGGGAATGGTTTCCAGGATTATTCATGCCCTCATGCTCCCAGGGATCAGGATAACACTGATCAGCCTGTAGTTCTCCAGATTTTCTTTCTTGAATATAGGAGTGGTATTTGCTTACTTTCAGCCTTCTCTAGAGACTTTTGTTCCCTTCTCAAGCAATTTCCAGACAAAAAGAGCCTGACTATCAGTTTTATTCCCTGATGTCACACATTCAATTCCCTTGTGATCCACCCTTTCAAGACTTGGCATTGTAAAAAGGGAAACATAAGGCAGGAGAGACACAAGACAGTAGAGCTGCTGGGATTTTTCTGCACCTTCTTCTTGTTCCTTCTAGAAAAGGGAGTAAGAATTTTGCTCATTTTGCCTGTCTGCTCTTCTCCAGGAGAGGGACAAATGGAGCAGACATCTGAACAAAAACAGGCTTGATAATTCATTGGAGGTTTCTCATCTCCCTAGAAACTGTCTCTTATCACAGTAGAATCATTATTACCTTTGGCCTCTTCCCAAATAAAACACAAAGCTTGCAGACTATTGTCAGAAGCAGCTTCCAGCTTACCCTGAGAAGTGGATGTATATAGGGACAGAAAAGTTAGTGAAATGCAAACTGAAGCAGTGAGAATATGCATTATCACTATGAGAAATTAAGCAACGTGGGGAAAATATATTTTCTGCCAAGAGATGATCAGTCTTTCTCCTCTTTCAAGTATGAGTCAAATCTGTCATATGTTTAAAAAAACCCTCACAAGACACATCCAAGCATCTCAGACTCAAAGGGTGACTTTCTTGGCAGATAATTTCTTGGAATTAATATTTTCACAGTCTATGTTATCTTCCCTTCTTCCACAGTCATAAACCCAATTTTATTCCAAGAACTCCATGTCAACACAGCCTTCTTGTGTTTGTGTGATATAAACCTGGTACTGCAGGCCACATGTGGCTAAAGAACCACGTTGGCCATCTCTCTATTACAGTTAAACTAAAGTTTTCAAATCATGTATCAGAATCTACAATCAGTATGAATGCATGCTCCAGCACCTCAATGTCTTTCTTAGTAGTGAAGGGCCCAGAACTGAACACAGGACTCCTGGTGTGGTCTCACCAGTGCTGAGTACAGAGAGACAATCATTGCCCTGGTCCTGCTGGCCACACTATTTCTGTTACAGGCCAGGATACCATTGGCCTTCTCAGCCACCTAGGCACACTGCTGGCTCATGTTCAGCCAGCTGTTGTCCAGCACCCCCAGGTTCTTTTCCACCAGGCAGCTTTCCTGGCACTTTCTCCAGCCTCTGGTGCTGCATTGGCGTTGTTGTAACCCAAGTGCAGTACATGGGACTTTACCTTGTCCGTCATACAATTGGTCTCAGCCCATTGATCCAGCCTGTCCAAATGTCTCTGTAGATCCTTCCTACCTTCCAGAAGACCAGCAGTCCTGCCCCAGCTTGTTGTCACTGCAAAGTGACTGAAGGTGCACTTGCTCCCCTCATCCATTATCCAATTTATAAATATATTAAACAGAACTTATTTGATATATAAATTATATCTAATTTAGAACTGGTCCCAGTACTGATGCCTGGGGAACACTTGTGACTGGCTACCAACTGGATGTAACTCCATCCATTCACCACCACTCACTGGGCTCAGCCACCCAGCCAGGTTTACCCAGTGAAAAGTGCATCCATTTAAGCCATAAGCAACCAGTTTCCCCAAGAGAATGCTGTGGAAAATGTACTTCATGCTATTCTGCCATACTTAGAGAACACCTCTTTTTGACTGGCTTACATGTAAAATCAGTGCAAAGTTGGAATCCTTCTGTACTCTTCAAAAGTCTTTCCTTCAACAAATACCCAGCCTGCAACCTCACTGGGAGAGTGGTCATGAAGATAACTAGACATTCGTTCCTGAGCTGTCTTTGCTCCATATATTAAATTTTCCATTGCGTCTGATCACTGCCTTAAATGGCATCTCCATCTCAAAGTCTGCAGAATCTTCTCATCATTGGCTCCAAAAAGGCAAGATATAAATATATATAACAGATACTATATAGCATATACAATATAGAGAGACATATAGTGTTTTATATCTAAACATATATGTATAGATAATTATATAAAAGAGAAAACATACATACACTTTTTACACAAACTGCACTTCCATTTTTTTCCTTACAGAAACATCCAGCCTCAGGAGGAAAAGAATATGAAAGAAAGAAAAGGTACTCCTGACTGAGACTATTCACATGTTAACATATTGCTGGAAGTTATTTAGACACTGCGGTGATGGCTGAAGTAAAAACACCTGTAGAATCCAAAGTAGTAAAAATACATTCACTGACAGGAACCTTATTTTTGACTCCTTTGCTATCTTTGTACATACTATTTTTGGTTATTTCTCAAACTGTTAGAATATCTGCAGAAGTTGTTAAGCTGATACCCAAGGGAACCTCCTTTCACCCAAAGAACTGCAAAAATGTCTGAGAAATTCCCATCTGCCCAGGGTTCTACAAACTCTGATCAGCAGTGAAGATGATATGTCACTGCAACCATTCTTGCAACCATCCCCTGAGCTAATTTGGAGGTGATATATCTACAGTCACAGACTAACCTACACAACCTGTAAGTGCTTCCAAGCTCTGAGGTTCAGTGTTTCAGTTATTCCACTACACAGCTGGGTGCACCATCCCACCTTATGCCCTGATTCTCATGCAAGGTTTTCATGCCAGTCTCTGAATATGAATAATGAAGACATAGTGCAGTGAATTGCAGAATATATCCACTCCAGATATTGCCAGAGTCACTGCAGTGATATTGCCAGATTCAATTCACAGAAACCACCTCACTAATCTGTAAGTAGCACTGGCTTTCAGCTGGGGGCTCAAAGATTCTGTATCCTATTAGCAATGCCTTGATCCACCCTCTTGTTTATTAAATCTGATTAATATTGAATTGTATCAAATTTAGAAGGCTATGCCGTGATTAATTTCACTTGTAGCTCTTCAGATTTCCAAAATGAAAAAGTTAGCTGTTGCTATAGAAGTTATTTGTGGATCTTGGCAAGTTGATGCCATGTGCACACATGAAATGTAAACCATATTAGTGATATTGCTTTATGTTAACAACAATGAAAGGACAGCCAAAGACATGACACTCAGGTGTCTTAAGTCCCTCACTTTCAGGGGTTTACTTGTGCAGGCAGAGAATTCCCTCACATAGTGCAGAGCTCCTCACGCTGCCAGCCAGAGCACAGGGCCACCACCATCACACTCCATGGCTGTCACAGCTCATTTAAGCACTTTGATCCCTCATGGCCTTCTTGGCAGCAGAAGTTCAATAACCAGTTCACAACAAAACATTCAGAAACAAAGCATCAGAGGCACTGACAAATGGCAGCGACGTTTTGACAGTGGTCAAAAAGGTCACACGTGCAAGGGAAGCTTTAATTTTGAGGGAACTACAAATGCCTGTCATGGTCAGGGGCTCTCAAAAGAAAAGTCAGGCAAATGAACCATCGACCTTACTTATCTGGAAGGAACAAAAATCCTTTCAGCTGTTGTGAGGGTCACTGCATATAAAACAGAGACAGCTTCAAGCTTCCAGACTGAGATGCAATCTGGATTACAATTTAGAATCATCTCTTCTTTCCTGCTGAAAAAAAGCCTTTTCAAGCTTGTTCATGAGTGTGAAGCCAGGCTTATCTCTATTGCACAGACCTCACAATGCAAGAAAATGCTTGTCTGAAGCACACCAGCAAACACACACACCATGTGTCAGAGGGATTGAAACTGGCCATGCACTGATTGCCTCCTGGCAAACTAAACTTGGAGGTGCGGAGTTTATGATTTCAGAAGAGCAATCCTAAAATGCTTATGAGTGTTTATACTATACAGAGGTCTCCTGAGTCAGTACTGCAAGGCAAATTCAATATGATGCCACAGAGGTTTTTGATTTTTACTTTTTTTTTTTTAGATTTTAGAAGTACTTGTAACTGTAGTAAAATGTAGATTTAGTGTGTTAATATTTCTAACAACTTAAGTTCAATGTTTATATATTCTAACCCCCGTCCCATATCAATGCCTAAAATTCGATTAGTTATTTAGACTTGTTTTCAAGGCAGAAGGCTGAATAATATCTTAAGGCCTGTGCTACAAGACATAAACATAAGCCAACGACCTCAAAGCCAGAACACTGGAAGACCTCCAAGTATTCCTGAATGTTATGAAGAAGAGAAAGATGTTGAAGAAGGGGTCCCACTGTCCCCCAGACTCAAATCCTGATGAAGTTTGCGAGAGGCAGGACAGGTCAAGTAAAAAACCCCAAATTAAACAACAAACCACTAAAAATCCAGCCTTCTTAGACTTGATTGGTGAAGTACAGTGAAGAGTAAAAACAACTGATAACCTGTGTACTTAAACTGATTATGTAGTGCAAGGAACATACATTGATCATACATGATCAAGTGCTACAATTCACATTCCCATGCCATGTTTCATGCCATTGTTATTTGCAACATTTTCATTTACTCTGCTTTACCTTGTTCTTCTCCCTCTGATTGATTTTTCCATTTCTCATCTATTTCAAGCTCCTGTACGGACAACCTGTTCCCTGGCCTATGCCATTGTCTGTATTATCTCATTATTTTCCTATTCTTGCTGCTTAGCTAGTTTTTAGCATGTTTTCTCAGCTAAATGCAAAGGTATTTATTTATTTTTTAATACCTTAATTCATCCTCTTGTTTTATCAGTGTTTAAACCTGTAGACCGCTCCTTGTATTAACCATAGCTGTAGTTTAACCTTGTGACAGCAAGATATTTTCCTGTGACTACTCAAAACTAATTTTGTGTGATGAATTCTGGCTCTAAGCTTATTATTTCATCAATAATCATCTGACATAAGAGTTCTCAAATATTTAGCATGGCATATTGGATTTTGTCTTGTTTTTCACAGGCTTTCAGTTTCCTGAGCTTTGATCTCCATTCAGATTGGTGGGTTGTGGAAAGCAGTGATCGTGTTAACGTCCTTTTTCACCGAAATGACCATGAACTAATCAATCTAAAGATGATTTGTACCAGCAGTCCATCAGTTAAGCAGGTCCTGTAGCTGCATAACCTACCTGAGAACTATGTACCAGTCCACTACAAAAGAAAAGCATTGAACGTGTATTTTGATGTTAAACACTATCCTGCATTAGAAACTTTAAAATGAGAAAGCTGAGCTTAGACTACAAGAAAAAATTGTAATGTTAACAATTGTGAAACAGTGGGCTGGGGCTCCTGGAAAATTTTGTAATATTACTTTCTTGGTCACATGATCACCTCAGGTTTTAACAGAATCCAGAATAATTGCATTGTTTAAACAGTAACAGTCAGCAGCAGCTCAGTAACCCCAGGTGCAGCCGCCTGAGTCTTCCTGAGAACAGAACATAACTGCTGGCTGTCAAGTGAATTACCAAACCCCTCAGTTAGTGAATTAACAACATCAGTTCAACTAGAGCTAGAGAGTGAATACAGATTATTAGAGGTTGCAGGATTATCTGGTTATCATTTCTGTCTCAGAACGACTGAGCTCCTGCTCATTGAGAGACTGGTAAAAGGCTAAACTTTGAAACTTGGAAAAAAATAAAAAGAATAATTGATTACACACAATCATCTATGAGAAGTTTAACAAGTCTAACTGATCCTACCTTGAGGCAAGAGAATCAATCCCAAAATCCTTTCCAGACATTTCTGTTATTCTAATGATCCTATTGGCATGAAGAAAAAGGAAAATACGTCTTGCACCAGTTCCACTAACAAATGAGCTACAGCACAGAATTACATTTCATTGCTTTTATGTAAATTGATATTGAGAAAGCTATTCTTTTCCAGATACTTTGACTCCTATTCTGCATTAAGGAGTGTCCACACATGCAGGTAATCCTGCAGTGTTTTTTCAAAATATATGCACATAGCAGCCCATCTGTAAAATAAGCATTATGAATGTTTCAAGCACTGATTAAACATTCCATGAAATGGCTTGAGAAATGGTCTCATGGGTTAAAGATCAGAAAACAGAATACAGATGCTTCTATTTTGCAATTCCTGTTGAAGCTTTTCTCTCCTCTCCATCTTAGTCTGCTTTCCTAAGTCACAAGCATTCACTAATCAAATGTGAAGATAATAAGCTGCAATTCAGACAGCCAATAACTAAAGAAAAAAACATTCCAGAGGAACATTAGAAAGACAGCACCATCTCAATTCAACAATTCTGTTATAAAGAGGATGCCTAACACTTCCTATAAAAGCAGGAAGGAAAAGAGAAGGACCCAGAGCAAATCTGCACTGACAGACAGGAAAAAATTGCCGCGGAACCTACTAGATGGCAGTGAGAACAAAACATTGGCATGTTCTTCTCTCCTTTGCCCATTTGAATAAGATTACCAAAACTAACCAAGAAACATCACTTTTCTAAAATTTTGGGAGAACACCAACTGCTAAGATCAAGAATGGATCCTTCAGTACTTTATATTTAAAGTCCTTGATTTTGTTCCAGGTTTTCAAGAGTTTCCTTTTTTGCTACCAAAAATGTACCTGGATAATAGCAGTAGTCATTTTTCATCACTGCTCTCAGAAAACTCACTTAATTCTAGGCAGCACTTTACTGGACACCAACACTCTCAGTCTGATTGCATCAATAATATTCCTTTCTCCTGCAGTACCTCACATGATGCCTTCTTAATGAGAAACAAACGTTACTAACATGTTCTCCTGTACTGTAAGACCTACATGCTTAGAAAAAGATCAACATCAGCTTCTTTGTTGGGAATTCCTCTTGATTTTGCTGTATACTTGTAAACCCTACCCCCCACAACATTTTTACAATGGGTATAGAGTTTAAAAGTATGTCATGTAGATGCTTATTCCAGTAATTGCCTATGGCCTTAAGGCTGGATTGAATTCTATTCATAAAGCAAGGTTAAGTGCCTCAAATCATTAATGTTAGGGCATAACTGCAAAATCTGTGTCATTTCTGAGAACTGAAACAAATGAAACTCTGAATTCATTTTTCCACTATGCTCAGAAGCAGTTTGAAGATTTTTAGCCATTTCAAATGCTTCCTTAGCATCTGTTTTGTTTTTTTCCTCTCAGGCCACTTTAATTTAATCAACAGTTGCCCAATTTACTGCATGAGTTAACTTCACATGTAAATATTAACATAGGGGAATATGAAAGGGATACAAAACCTTCAAGTGATTCCAGGCATACTTTTCCCTGTAGGAATACTGGTCCTTTCAGCATGCAGGGAAGGACTAATGGATGATAACTGAAGTCCATAAATGGAGCCTGACAGACTGGAGGCAGAAGGGGGCTCAGAAAAAGACCTTAGTCAGTTCTGCTGTTCCGCCTCTGATTCTCTTGGGTAGCTCCTGTTGAGGTAGGTAAAAGCAAATATGATGCTCATTATACAGCACCCTCGAGGATAGGAATTCTCTCTTTTTTTCATGGTGTCTGAACAACAGAAAACCCTTCTTTTGTCACTTCCAAATCAAACATTCAGCTTCAATACACCACTGGCATTTCTGCTCTGATCACGGTGTGTGTACAGCATAATGAAGCTCTCTCTGTAAATCAGACAGAGCTGTAGCATAGCTGGAGTGACAGGTTCACACTCAGATAAGGTGCCATGATTTTTATATAAACTTTAAAAATAAGGTTCATGAATAGATTGAATAGCATGAAACTAAGGTGGGAGCCTGGAACAAAGCCCAAAGGTAAAATATAGTTGAACATCTAGAGGAAACAGCCTGACACAGAAATAACACTATGAGACTTCCTCTCCTGCTCCCTTCTATCGGTGTTCAAGGCTACTGTCATGCAAATGGTCATTTAAATGCTTTCATATTGTCCATTAAATAAAATATGGAGGTAAGAACACTTTTGGCCAAAAGGCCCTGGCTCACTCTTTGGTGTAATGTAAATGTATGAAACTGATTTTAAAAGGGTCATTGTAGAAAAAGGGGAAAGTTGCTTCAAATGCTGAAGTCTATCAATATCATACAACTTTGAAACTGCCCTGCCCTTTAATCTTCAAGGTGGGGCAGACCTGGTTTGTGAGAAGTAAGTGGAGCATTTGTAAGACAGTTGAGCAGCCAGATAACTTTTGGTGAAAATTATTACAAGCTCACTACAGCAGATAGTGTTTGAGAGCAACAGAAACAAAAAATAGTTAGACGGGGAGAACAAAGCAGGAGGCACCTGAGATCCACTGCAGAAAGATGTCACAGGATCAGAGGCAGGATTCAAACATAAACAGTACATTATTAGTGTTTGAATCACGTAGAGAGTAAACTCAGGAATTTTAGCAGTTTGCCAAGAAAATCAATGCCTAAAGACATGGATGACTTGCAGAGCTCGACATGAAACAGCTGTTAAGCTTGTGATGATATTCTAGCTAGACAATGAGTCCATAGCTTTTTAGCTGGCCTTTCTGTTCTCAGTCACTTCTTTGAGAATGGATTTATGTAAGTAGTGCCTGTCATTTAGCATCTATGTTCTGTTAATGATCTGAAATTCAAGCTCCCATGAAGCAATTTCTTTTGAATTCAGAGATATTATTCTCTCCTGATAGACATCATAGATCAAAATCTACCAATAGAATTGATGCAAGTCAGTTGCATCAGACAAACCAAGGAGGGAATGCAAACAAAATTCTACTTTCGCAAAAGATTGAATGTCCATTGCATCTCACCTGCTCTTCATCACTTTTCAGGCACTTTGTCCAACATACAGAGATAATTTTGCATTTCAAGTTTCATCCTTCTTACCAGAATAATTTTTCAAAATCCTTTATCAAAAGGTAAATAGATCTTGGGTTTGGGATTTTCCTTAAGTATTTGGAGATTTTGACAGGGAAAAGGACAACATTTCATACAGGGACGAGTGAATGACTTGAGATTTGATTCCTTTGCTTAATGGAAATCTCAAAGCAGGCAAACTGCCAGAAATCTTGCCAAAATATAAAATGCAAATGATTCTCCCTTCTGATTTTCAGCCTCACTCAAGTCCAGCTAGGAAGATCACACTCCTCTTCAAGCAACACTGAGTTCAAATCTGCTCTTATTCAGGTAATTGATTTAAGACAATGTAGTTTCAGGAAGAGATTGAAAACAGTAGCAAAGCAAGTAGCCAATTCTCTTGATTCTCTGTGAGGCCCAATGGGACAGGAATCACTCCATCAGCTAATGTAGATAAAGAGTTGTACATTCAATGCTGTTGGCAGATCATGTTTTACAAACATTACCTCCACTTAAGTTGTTTTTGTATGTGGTATTCCTGCAGCAATTATCCTTCTGGCTGTTTTAGAATACTTAATTCAATTGGACAGATGAAGACATCAGGTTGTACAAATGCATGCTGCAAAAGAAGTGTGCTAGAGGACCTCTACATCTTTAGATATGGTTTTGGCAGATGTCCTGATTACAAACACAATCTCTTTAATGTTCAAATTATGTTTTCTTAATGGTGTTTGCCCTCGGTACATTGGCTGTAATTTACAAGCTGTAATCTGGTCTGTGCCTGCTACTGTATTATTGCTCTATTAATACCTATTAAGTCTCTGAAATATATTAAAATTCACGTTCTAAACATTTTTCATGGAATGTTTCAGGCTAATGCATATTAAATAAAAAGTCTAACAGTCAGGAAGCAAATGACACTGTCCAGAATCAAAAAGGAAAACCAAAACTCTAAATGTGTTTAAAAGACATTATTAAATTTGGACCTGAGGAACAGGCTAACAAGCTAGCAGGAATTTGTAGAGAACCAAAAATACATTGCTGTCAGTATTAGCAAGTAAAATGAAAGACAAAACAATTGGAGGGGTAGCATCTGTATACCTAACATACATTTCTAGAAAGTATAAATAATATTCCATACCTCCTTGAGTGCTAAGAAAACTTCATTACATCCCTACATTTTGTGAATAAAAATTTTGACATTTTAGTGAGTATGACTGTTAGCAGGCTTTTGAGAACATCTGATGACACTTTGGAACACCTGCAGCTTTCCAACAGAGAACAAAATAAGCATCTTTTGAATCAGCAACATAATCTACTATAAGTAAAATGTTAACAAACAACATCCTGAACATTTAGAAAAAAGAATTACACAGAGAGATTTTTACTATACGGATGTGAAATTAATGGTGGCATAACAAGTTTGAGTGAATGAAGTACAACTAAATAAGGAAGGAAAGGAGTGTATGTGAGGCATTATACTGCAGTAGTTGTGAATTTCCAAGAAAAGATATTGAAACTACATAGAGACCAGATTTTACTTGCCTTTTGCAGGCATCATGTGAAACACATGGTTTTGCTGTATAGTAAGAACAAAAGAATACCTGATAGTAATTTTCTAATCCCATGGACACAGAGAAATGAATCAAATAACACACAATTCATCAACAAAAAAAGCTGGGTAGTACTGTGTACCAGCAGATGACACTTTCCCAAAAGCTCACCTGGAAGACAGGAAGCCTACACTCTTGTGTACAATCCAACACTCACTGCAGAGTACATTTCTACAGGACCACTAGAGCTGAATGTTTCCAAATTGCCCTAATGTCATCTCTGAGATTCTAAGAAATACATAGAAAAGAAAGACAAAAAACAAGTCATGAAAGCAAGACAAAAGGAAGCAGTATTAATACAAAAGCTGTAACTAACACAAAGAAAATCCTTCATACAGAGATACAGCTCAATTTGCCGTTTTCTTTCCTCTAATAAATAAAATTAAATTCCCTTATCTAATAAATAAAAGTAAATATAAGAAAAGAGTTCATATTGTGGTCCTTGCTTTAGCAGGTTGTGGGTAATCTTTCTCAGCCCTCTGAAATGTTACAAATTCTCTGCCCCTTTATCTCTCAGTTATTTTCAGTTCTATAAAAATACATTATCAGCAAAACAAGAACACGTTATGCCAGAATTCTTTATTTTATCCTTTGTAGGTTTTTTCCTCACATTCCTAGTATCCTTTTCAGAAAATTTTTAGGCTATAAGAAGTTAGGGGAAAAAAATTAATGACTGTTTGACAGTCCTAATTAAATAATACATTTTTATATTTAATTTAATTTTATATATATTTTTAACCATGTATTTCACCATTTCCCCTTTACCACTGAAAAATTAAAAGTGGAAATTATTCCACATGCAGTCAGTTCCATCAAGAAAGATTATCACACAAGAGCAATTAGAATGTTCACATTCAAAAAATTGTCTCAATGTCAGCCTGCAGAGTGTTCTCCTATTCCTTCATGACTGTTGTGCATAGAACAATTTGTGATTACAACTCAAAATGCTGCCATCCATAGGACTGATTAAAAACAGACTTTTGCAGACCAGTTCTAAAGTTCTGAATTTTGCAGATCAGCTCATAATGGAAATTCACAGAACTACAGAACGATTGAGGGTGGAAGGGGCATCTGCAGGTCATCTGGTCCAACTGCCTTGCTCAAGCAAGGACACCCAGAGCTGAGTGCCAGGACCATGTCCAGAGGCTTTTTGAATAGCTCCAAATATGGAGAGTCTACAACTTCCCTGGACAACCTGTGCCAGTGCTCAGTCACCTTCAGAATGAAAATGTGTTCAGACAGAGCTTCCTGGTTTTCATCTTTGTGCCCATTGACATTGGTCTTGTCCCTGGGCAACACTGGAAAGAGTCTGCCTCTGCCCTCTTTGCATTTTCCCTTCAGGTGTTTATACACTTTGATAAGATCCTCTTGAGCCTCCTCTTCTCCAGGTGGACAGTCCCAGCTCCTTCAGCCTTTTCTCCTATGTGAGATGCTCCTGTCCTTTCATCATCTTTGGGACTCTTTGCTGGACTCTCTCCAGGATGTCCATGTCTCCCTTGTACTGGGGAGCCCAGTTCTGGACACAGCACTCCAGGTATGGCCTCACTAGTGCCAAGCAGAGGGGAAGGATCACCTTCCTTGACCTGCTGGCAAAACTCCGTATGATGCAACCCAGGATACCTTTCACCTTCTATGCCTCAAGGGCACACTGCTGGCTCATGTTCAACGTGGCCCGCAAGGACTCCCAGGTCCTTTCCTACAAAGATGTATCTGCACATTCTCATTCATCACTCTAGTTTTTACCCTTCTGTTGTGTTGGGTATTTTTTCAGTCTGCTAGTGGCAGTGAATGAGGTCAAAATGTAGCTTTATATCACTGCATTTCTGCTTCCAGATTTTATTTTTTAAATAAATTACTAACTATGGTGTAAGTAGCAAGACTGGAAAGCAAGTCAAACTCATAGAAACTAGATTTATCTCTCTTCTTCAGGAACACATCAAAAGCTTCTTTTTCAAACAGGTAAATAATTATAAGAGCATTCTTAGTTGTCAAATTTCCATTTTGAGAGAAGAAAGAAGTAAAAAAAAATCAAGAAACTTAGGTCCTACAAGCTTGGAGTGAGAATAGGTACACAACATATTCTCAAGAACTTGCTGTTCTCATCCATGATATGTGCTGTTTCAGTCAACAAAATCTTCTTCTAGAGTTCTGGTCTATGGGTAAAAGAGCTAAGCTATTGCTGGCTCACCTGTCTCTTTGTGTAGCTTCTGCATCGTAAAATGAAGATCTTAATCTTTACCTTGTTTCAGTGCTAAAAGATTTATTTAACTGATGTCTATAAAGCACTTCAGAGCTGTAAATGGAAAGTTATACAGGAATGCAAATTCCTATCAAGTCCTCCAATGTTATAAAAATACATTTGCCTTATCTCATCTAAATAAAACTCTCAAATGTAATAATAAAATTTCAAAACATTTACTATGATTCCTAGTCTTCTTCCCTCCTTTTACATCTACTTTGCCCCAGTGACACAGAGGAATAACCTTCCTCTCCCTCTAAAACTGAATGAAGAAAATATTGCTAAAGAATTCCTCAAACATGAAAGAATAATACTGAAACACCAACAAATCTGAAGCTTTTTATAAACATACAAATGAGTCAAAGCTGCAGGACGTTAGTCCCTACCATTAAGGGTATTTAAGCCTTAATATTTCACTTGGTAATGAAGCAAATGTAGAATAATTACTGTCAAGCACTCAACACATTTTAGTGAAGAGGATATATATATAATTTGCTTTAGGAAAAACAGCAGTATGTGCTGTGGTGATGATTACAGAAATTCAGTACAAAATTCACTGTGTTTTCTCTTACAAATTATGGTGAAACATCTTTCAGGATACCCTTCAATATCTTTTTTATTAAGTTTATTTCAGTGCAATGCATTGGGCTTGTCACTTTGATGCAGTAAACAGCAAACCTTTGCAATGTGCAGTCTTGACAAATAGGAATGAGATCAGAGAGGGGTAACACTCACGCATTCAAAAAAAGATGGGTAACCCCTCTTCATTTTTAAACAAAAGGTGTGGCTTGTTGCCAAGCATGTTTGGCTGGCAAACTAAGAATATCTTCTAGATCTTTCTGAGGCATATGAAAGAACAGTGCAGCTCTGGAGGAATACACAAAATCAAAGAACAAATCTTGAAAAATAGCCTGAGGAAATTAATCTCTCCCCTACATGTAAGTATACTATCTTCTCTTCATAGGCTGACAAAAACAAGCCAGGAATGCATGAAGTGATTCAAACAGAAGGTGATGAAAAGCTAAGTTAAGAATTGACAGGTTGAGCATAGCTTCAGTTATGTGGAGACAATCTTTTTTCTACTAATAACTAAGAAAACTCCATTTGGTTGGAAGCTATACATACTTTCCAGGCATCCTGCAACAGGTCACAGTCAGCTTCCAAAATGCCTTTATAGTGGCAGCTTCAACACAGTGCCCCCTGAGTACTCACCAGGACAGCATCAGTGTGCTGGCTGTATTTTTTCTGCTCTAGCTCTACATTGCAGCCATATTAGCTGTTTTTCTGTGCTACACTGATAAGAAAAAGCTGTAAGAATTCTTCCCTTGTAGGAATTCATTAATCCTCAGGGTCTCTAGCAATATATCCTGAGGTGCTCTGCGTGACCTCAGTGCTAGACACACCAATGCAAAGGTCACAGGGTTCAGAAAATGAATGAGGGTAGAGACTCATTCTTAGAAATACTTATAATACTTATTTCGTGACTATGGGCAGTCTCATGTCTCAATAAATGAAGAGAGGTAGCCTGATCAGATATCCAAATACCCCACACTGTATAGTGATTTCAGCAGAGCAGTGCTCAATTATTATTGGTGTGCTTTGTATTTACTAGATTTTTTCAATAATTGTCCCAAAATTCTGTTCTGTCAAGTACACTCATTTTCAGCTAGTGAAATCTGAACACAAAGTGCATTTCCTATTGGTAAAAAAAGGTTTGTACCCACTGATTTCCACCAGCCTCTCTCTAAGCACTTCTTACTGAGAACAAGACTACGAGAAGTTAGTTTGCTGTTGATTAATTGGTTCAGGAATATGATATTTTTCATTGTCCATCACTCCTTCATGTAAAGAACATCTATTTCCAACCATTCTATAATTACTTTTCAATTTGACAAAAAAATCACTGTTCTTGCATCATCATTTAATCTTTCTGAAAGTCAGTGGGCAGGTCACTCAAGGTAAAGCTCTAATCGACTGCCAGACTTTCTTATTCAGAGACAGTATTCAAACTGTATGTAAAAGAGCACAGCAAATGTCTGTCTCAAAGAAGAGAAGATGACAAATAGGTCAACTTTAATTTAGGCCTCACTGAAGGCATCTTTAAAAATAGCTGTCTGCAGTTACAGAGTGCTACACCTCACTCATTTATTGAATGCCTACTCTCTGCAATTTAAACCTAATTGCAGAAATGATCCATCCAGCACAGCATCATTTAAGACTAACAGATTGCATTGTAGAGCTTTACAGAGGTCTCTGGTGTTTACTGTGCTCCTGTGCTGGCTCCTACAAGTCTTCAGAGGAGGACCATTCATATCAACACTGCTACTAGGTGACAAAGGGGTCAGTCCTGCTTCTGCTTGGCACACTGCTGTCCACTGTCTGTTTTCATGGGCTGCACTTGGACTACACAGGATCACAACTGATTCAACATACACAAACCTTCAGGCATTTGCTGTGTCATCAGCTGAGTGTCAGAGCCACGACATCAAACTGACTGATCTGCCAACGTACATCATCTTGTATAATTCCATAGTATCATATCCTGCTTGAAAAAAGGTAAAGAATTAATTGTCATGATCAAGCTACAGAAATGCAAAACTTTGATTCCAGATACTTCTAATTAAAACAAATTTTTAAAACCTTTCTAAATAAAGTCAATAAACATTGTTTCAATGGCTGTTTACTGCGTCATTTATTTTATCTGTACTTACTGTTTGAATTATTTTATATTGCACATATATATATTTAATATTATTTTATTGTTTATTTTTGGCAAGCTTGGAAACATTATTCCTCTTTAAATGAATATTGCTTGATCACACATCATCCAGACCATACAGATCACACTTCAGCAATAAGATCTTCCTTCTTTTCAGACACATGGGAATATTGCCATGGTGCTAATGACTTGTACCTTTTGAAAGCATTAAGAGCAGCACACAGGCTACAGAAACAAGAGTCAGTGCATTTTTAAAAGTTGTGGGTGCTGCAATCTTGTAGCTCTGCAGTACCACTGACAACAACAGGCCATAAGCTTCATGCTGAATTTGCAAAGCTTCAGTCCTGAGGCTTGTCAGCTGGGCTCTGTCTGAATAAACCATTGTTCCAATTAGAATAGATCTGTTTGTGATCCCTCTGACTGACTAGTTCAATACCTCCGATTGGCTTTACTCCCATTTCTCTTTGAAGAACTGCAGTTTTATACAGATAGTTGTAAAAAGCAGGTACTCAATGTATAATGAGATACTTATGAGACTAACATAATGATATAGTATGAAGAGATACAGGCCTGTTCTGGTAGCAGGGGCCTTAGGAAGATAGCTGTTCCTCAAAACACAGGATGTGGTATAGAGGAATCAGGTAAGGGATGAGGCACAGACTTGGCACTGGTGACTATAAACTTGGCCATAAATAGTAACAAAATGCAGACCTGGAAAACACTGCGTTTAGAGGTAGCTGAGAGAACAAAGGAACCATATCCAGTACATGTAAGATGCAATATACATAATACATCCAGATGTATAATGGAGCTGCAGACCAATGGAAAAATAGCAAAGGGGTAAAAGTGTGTTAGCAAAAGGCATAAAATGGTCCTAAATGGTGGATCTTAGAGGAAGAAGTAACCATCAATAGGAACATCCTATTCCTCCTGGCATAGGACTCCAGCTGCTGACAACTCAGTGGTGGTAACTACCCCACCAGAACCAAACCACTGACCTTGGGAGACAAAAGAGCAGTGGAAGGGTGAGCATAACCCCCCAAAGAAGGGAGAAGCTAAAAACTGTTAGTAAAGCAATTTAACTGCATTATTCTTTCTTCTCCTGAAACATATCTAGACTAAACATTATTCCTGAATTAGACTGCTAAGAATTCAACAATATTAATTTTAAAAATGATGTATATATGACATATAAATATATATATACATATCCACTTACATGTATATGTACATAAAAATGTGTGCATTTTCATTGTTTGCAAACAAGATTTGGAATGTAGCTGACTAGAGATTCAATTGCTGAGGCAAACTCTCAACACTATCTCCATTTGCTTACATTGCACCAATGGAGATGGAGGCAGAAAAAAGACAATGAAACTATGACAAGCCTAAATTTTGAGCAAAACTCAGCAAGTACAGTTACAGCTTACATCAGAAAACATGTCCTGACTGGCAGAAATTAGAAACATAGGTCAAAATATTACAGTAGACAATGAGTTCAACTATGGAAGCAAAACCTTTAGATGTAAGTTTTTAGTTCAGCAGGAAATTTGAGAACTCAAATATCAAATATTTTAAAATTACTAGTTTTCCCATTACAATTCTCACCATCTTCTGTTGAGAACAGTTGAACACAGAGTATTCATAGGATTTAGCTTCCTGCAAGTCAATAAACAAAATTAATTAGAAGAGCTCTATTTCCAACTGTTGTCTGTCTAGACAAATTGAATGTTGAAACCTTCAGTTGAGAAGTTTTTTAATTCAAGTGAATGGTGAATTCATATATTCAAAACCAAATATTCTCAAGTGGCTTCCTCTTTTCACATCTCCTGAAATGCACTCATTCAGAATTGCTGGTTCTTCCTAAAAGCAGGGCAGAAATAATACATGCTACAACTGTGTATATTATTCAGTTTGGGGAAGTCACTGCTATAAGATTTCCTGGTTTTAGAAAGGAAATTTGTGTGCCTTTATCCTTTGACTAACATAATTCTGTAAGTTCCATAACTAACCATCAAATTTCTTGATATGAAATACCAATAACCAGGCAGTAATCCTACAAGTTACAAGGGCTGTAAGAAACAGCCTTTAAATACATTATTCTGTGACTGTAAACAGGAATTACCTTACAGAATAAAAGTAATGATTTGTCCAATGTCAACATTTGATTATTCAGGGATATGAAACAAGACTGTGTAATGATTCAGATAGAGGACAATATATGTAAATTAGGCTACAGAATATACACATAGTACAGTCTCCTGGGTAAGTACTTGCAATCAGATGACTGTAGAAAGTAAGTGCATGAATAACAGAAGGCATGATACCACATAATCTCAGGTACCTCACTGCAGCCAAGCAAACTGAAGGAAAGTTCTACGTAAGCCACAGTTTAGACTAACTCACAAATAATAAAAAATTAGCTGTAGTTCAGTACAATGTTTCAGCATGGTTACTACCACGCTTGGCAGGATCTTTTTAATTAGCTAAATAATTACAGCTATGCCTGTTTCTCTGGTATTTGCACAGGTTACACTAAAGATGACAGGCACATAAGAGAGAAAGCTCTGTACCTTGAAGGATACTAGTGAAACAATGGACTGGAGCTCAGGAGATGTAGGTTCCATTCTCAAGTTTGCTGAGGATTTGCTGAATGATATCCAGGAACTTATTTTTGGTTTCTGTGTTTCCCCAAAGGTGCTTTATCTAGAGTTTCTATACAAAGTTTAGCCGTACAGAAATAATCCATGTCAGAAACATGATGAACACTGATCTCATTGGAAAGCATCTACGTACTAATGCCATAAAATACTTAACAGATTAGATAATGAATTTTCTGCAGCAACTGATTGCTCTCCATGTAAAATACATCAGCTCTTTCCTTCAACAGTCAGCATGTCAGTTCTGTTGCAGATACGAATGGAAATAAAATTCCTAGTGAACTCTGGGAAAGAAACAGAAAAGACCACTGATTTCCTGCTTTAAATAAAGCCTCGGTGGTTGCAGCTGCACATGCCACCAATTTACTGCTTGTCTGCTCCTCAGCTGGCCACCAGCTAGTATTCCACTTTTCACAGTCACAAAAACAAGCACAAAATTTCCTTCAAAGTTGACAGCACTAAAAATACACTAAGAAAAGCACATTAAGAGTAATTAATTACACTCTATTTCTCAACAAAGATAATGCCATCAAGCATGAATGAAAATCACATAAATCCAGACAAAATATAAACAATAACACTTCAAAACACACTTGAAATAAAGTCCAAATTATTTCTAAGGCATTCAATGCACTCTGACAATTTAGAATTATATTACATTTCTGACAAAATATATTTAAAGAGGTTACTTTAAGAGTAAGTTGGTTATATGCTATTTTAGTAGAAAATTATGAGAATTCATACACAATTTGAGTAGAACATATCAAGGTTGAATTTAAATGAAAAATTTGTGATAAAATATCCATGTAATCATTGCTATTGGCAGTCATATATAGCATGGATTTGCTTTATAATCCATCAGATTTAACCACACTGCATTCTCCTTCTCCATCCTAGTGAAGCAAAACACTCTGAATTAAAATAGGAACTGATTTTTAGAGGCAACATTGCAGGAAATGCATCATCTGTGGTGACTCACGGTGTAAACTGTAGCTACCTGCTGGTGATACCTTAGGAATGATACGTCTTGACCCTTAAGAGACCTTCGCTGTCAGTATTGTACCACTGTATAGATGCAAAGGCAGTTCCTGAAGACTTTCATCATCATATACATGTGAAAAGAGGGTAGATTTTATTACTATTGTTATTATTTTTTACATTGTCCACTGGGCCCTTTTTCACTGCTTCAGGATGTTGAAGTAAAACATTATAGATAAAATTATACACTTAAATTGTTAAGAAATGAATGCCAATTAGCTACTTATAGTTAAAAACAAACCACTGAGGCAGGGTAGAAAATAAAGAAAGAAGTACACAACATACATCTGTACCAAATTACTTTCAAGTAATGATAACTATAATCCTATTAATTGTCAACAGAGATAATAAAACTGTATCACCAAGTGCATTCTGGTTATTTGCAATAGTTAGGAGTGCCACAGCAGCAATTGTAGAGAAAAGCCTTTGTAAGTATTCCTTACTAAACTATAGACAGAAACAAAGCTTCTCTGCTACTGCACTGAGGAAAGTTTATCTGCACTTAATACACTGAATAAATATTGAAATTCTGGAAGTGTTCTTACATACTACAGTTTTGATTAGCAGCAAAGCATGTATCTACTTAAGTCTGTTAAACAGTAAAACGAGTGTGTATATAAAATGTATATAAATGTACATGACTCAATTTATGTGCACAGATCTATACATGTGGCTAAAGATAGACATACAATATGAAGACATTGTGAAATAGCAGTAAAACCAGCTGCTTTTAAAATGCAATGATTTCAGCTATACCAGTTGCAAATGACAATTAACACATCACACCAGCATCAGAATTTGCTATCATGTAAACATAAGAAGTGAAATTCCTTCTAAATATTAAAATCATAGTGATGGTGTTTAATCTGTTTCTAATTCTGCTAGAATGAATCTATATATATTTTCTGCCTGGTCATATTACAAAGCTCTTTCTTCCCACAGAAGACATACACAGACATAAATAAGGTTACTGAACAATCATTCCAGGAAACCTGATTATGCAACAGTTTAAAAAATAATCTTAAAAAAAAAAAGAAGGTTTTTACGGTTGAGAATTGTGATTTTTTTTTTCCTAGTTTATAAACCTGGAAGCATCTGTCCCAGTGTTCCTTATAAAGTCCTTATGCTGTAAACAAAGCTAAAAAGTATCATCCTGAAATACCACATGAGGTCTCTCGAACCTGCCCCATGTTGGAATTCCATCTGGATGTTATTTAATGAGTAAGGCTTGACCCTTTGGTAATCAGTCTCAGCTGAAGTACAGGCAGGTTGGCTTCATTGGAGCAACTGGAACAATTCCAAACCCTCTGTTCAGAATCACATGTTCTCTTCTTTTGCTGGGTAGTTTCTTGTTCCCTTTGGATAGTAGAGATACCTGGGGGGGGGCGGGGGGGAGGGGGGGCAGAAATTGGTAATTAATTAGAAATAAGAATTTACCACTATTCACACTCACCAGGTATGGGATCAGTCTTTGTGCTATGAGCAGAAAGCTGATGTATAAGCATAATGCAGAAGCCAAAGAACCTCAGAAGTCCATCAAAAGAAATGGTTGCAGTTTGGAGTTTATGACAGTTTGATAGAAAAATCTCTGGGTGAAATTCTATCATTTATGCTACACACAGGGAACTAGTTTGTCTAATGATCCTCTGACTCAAAATTTATGCACTAGTCTGCACTGCACACAAATAGAATTAGAGCAGTGTGGTGTAAAGGTCTCCCACAGATAATCAATGAAGCCTGAATGCAACATAATGTATTTGTAGGCCAGTTTTAACTTATGTTGCTGATGTAACATCTCCAGACTGCAGCACTATGGAGAACCAGGAGAAAGTAAGTATTTAAACACCACTTCTTTCTCCTTTTCTAATTCCCCTGTCTGTAGGCTGCTACATAGAAAATTAGCACAGAAAGAGATGGAGCTGCATCTGTCAGCTTTATATTGGTGAAACCTGTCTCATAATCAAGATGTATTATATTGTTATAATTATTCTATGAAAATATGATGTGAAGAGTTCTCATAATCAGTGTGGTGACAAGATAAAATACGTTGCCTCAGTTTGGCCTCAAAACTCCACCAGCCTCCAATCCAAGTGTAAGACCTCTTCTGAAATTTTGCCTGACTACTTGCATACGATATGTATAACTCAGACATCCAAAGACCTTTCAAATATTCCTCTATACTCATGATCCCTCAGGAAGCTGTGTTATTTTGATGACTGAAGTACTGAAGGATGTAGAAGCATTCCAGGAAAGAGGAAAGGAAAAATATGAAAAAGAGTTTATAGCTTTGCACACACACTTCAACACATGCAGACAGAAATATCTAAGCTGAAAGACTGCCATAAAAGTTGTAAAGTCAAGTGCACTTAAGGAAAAATAAAACATACAGACTGAAGGCTGACAGTAAACTTCCATTCAGCCTGAATGTGGATAACATGATCCTTGATAAGGCACTGTATCTGTGCAAAAATTGGAATCAGAATGGTTTTGACTGAAAAGGGCCTTTAAAGATCACATAGTCCAATGCTCCTGCCATGGGTAGGGATGTCTTTCATTAGACCAGGTTTTCAAAATGCTATGTCAGAAGCACAAAGATCTGAATTCCCCTTACCAGTAAATGGACGTTCTGTTAGCAAAAAGGGAGTATTCAAGGACAAGGGACACAATCACAATACTTAGAGGAACACTGTACCTGTTAGTACTATTACTGACATCGTAGAATAGCTTTTGTTTTATCTTGCCCTGCTATATCAAAACAGCTACCTATGTAACAATGTGCAATTCCTGCTCCAGCCATAGTCATTAAGGAGATCTTGAAACACATAAAAAAGAATTTACTTTTGTATAGCCGTGATTTCTGAACACTGAAGCCAATCTCGTCTTCTATTTCTTCAAAAACTTTCAGATTGTCTTTCATTTAGCCTAAGAGCTCCCGAAGTGCCTTTCAACAGCATCTTGTTGTGACATGGAAAGGTATTACATTCTTCCCAGCTAAATTGGCCTAGCTGGACTGAACCACTAAACCACTAAAGCCTCAAGAACAAAGAAATAAACAAATAAATAAAATACCCAACACCCGCCCCTTGCCCTTCAACTGAAAGTGTTTATTTCACAGCAGCTGTATTAGACAGTCTGCTTGCACAAGAATGATTCCAGATTACACTGAGCTTTCTGAACCATCTTAAGCAGGATGGTGCCTTCTTCTTTGATGTTCTTTGACAGACTTTATGCTCTAATGCAAGAAGTCCACCAAGCAGACACCTCAGACACACAGAAGTTGTTCTCGAAGTAATTTCCTCAAACTGGTAGAAAGACCTGCTTCAGAACTGCAAGAGCAAATCCATCTCATCTTGGCCAAACAAGTCAGCGATGACAGATGCTTCCATTCAAAGATGTAGAGCTCGTATAAGAATGTCTGAGAGCTCAGGGCATGTGATCTCTGCAAGGGGTCAGAGCCATCTGCCTGCTGTTGAAAACAGTCATTCCCGTAGTCCAAATGCTGACAGATAGCTTCATAAACATGCACTTTTTCTACAGTCAGTGTGGACTTTAGGCATTTCCACTGTCAGGAGACCACTTAATTTTGTGTACATATCATCGAACTGTATCAAAAAAATCAGTTAGCCTAAACTCAGGCCAGATGCTGTTTCATTTTTTCCAACAAGAGGTGAAATGCACCTTTCCACATATCTCATTGCTAAAGAGAATCTTCAGCTGAATGAGAAGTTCTGCATCAATGACAGTCCTACCATATGATCAGATTATTCTGCTGCTTTCACCAGATAGATTCCTGGATCACTTCTCTGTTCTACACAACTCAATGTTGTGAATAACAGCCAGGCTATACATTTTTATACCTAGCAGTCCTGAGATGAGTCAAATCTATCAGTCTTGATGCTAACTGCTAGAAAGCAATAAATAGTTTCTGCCACAGTGCCTATCATTCTGATTTATAGAGGGAAAAAAAAAGCCTAAAAAAAAGATAGACCTACTAAGTAAAGAGGGAAAAGTGCTTTGTAATGGTATTGTAATGGTATTCTTTCCTGGTTGTCATTCAGGTCATCCCTGAAGTGACCAGAACATTCCTGTAATTCTCTATAAATACAGTTAGTAAGCTTTTCACTGGTCATTTGAGTCTGACATGCACAGCTGCTAATACCCTAGGATCCAAGGCATATATTTTTCCTAGTTTATAAATCATCATTTATCTAGATTTCAACCGTTACCATGAAGCCTGGCACATGTATCTTCTGAGTACAGCCAATACTTGTGTGGCTGTAACAACTCAGTATAAATTATGTTTCTAGCAAGTGTGAAAGGTGCAGTGTGACTTATCACCATGTGCAGCAGCAAACCCTATCCGGAAAGTGTGTTTTAATCCATCTCTTGGCCAAAAGTTTTAGTGCCAGTGGAACTTTCCATAATAACCAATATGACAAGTATTAGTCACTGTCTAACTCTAGGAATTGGATGAAGTTGAAGGTAGGCTCAATTTCTACACTAGGTTATCATGTTGCTTCTAATTTCTGTAGACTCTGTGACTTCGGAAAGATGGGCCGATACTGCCTCTGAGTGGAAGGACAGCGAACTGGAAAAGGCTAGCGAATGCTGCTCTGTGAAAACAGAGGGGCAGAGCTACAGTGCCACACAGCCCCTCAGCTGGCAGCCATCAGAACTGCAGGGGGTCAATGAAACACTGTTGCAGCCACGGATATTTAGAAATTAGAGGGGGGAAAAAACTCGGAGAAGTAATAATAATACAAATAGTCAAAAAGTACTGCTGAGCTCTAGCAGACTTTTTTTCCCTCTTTGAGTAGAAGTACAATTCAACAGAATACTGGTATGACCAATAAACATTGCGGGCCAAAACAATCTTCTTTTGTATGTGTAAGAATCAACATGTACAACCATTTGGAAGAAGAAAACAATTATCAGAAAATGCCTGGCAACATTAGCTGGAAGGGGTGCTGGGGGAGAATAAAAAGTAGCAGTGTCTTAATCATGCAGATATCACTAAGTCAAAAAAAACCACTTTACATTCCAGGAGTGTTGGAGCTGTGTACTGTCATCTATTGTCTTGTTTGGTGTGTTCTAGAACATTAAGAAAACATTAACTAAGCTAACTACAAATCTGAATCTGTTAGTCATCTAAAACAATTAAAGAGGTGCATTAATGTTGAAGAACACTTACTTTATATGGTAAGAATTTGCATATAGAAAAAGCTTCAGTAATGCATTTCTATTTTCAAATTATGGGCCATAGACCCAATACAAATGAGGGCTGCCTCAAAAAGGCACAGTTCAGAATTTCCTGTCATTCCTGAGCTATAGAGTCGTTCTGTGAATAATACCTTGAGCTATTCTTTCAGTAGTTAAAAATGCATAGATATCATTAGAGCTAGACTTGACATTTTTGCTCTTCATGAAAATAGCTCTTTATAACTACAAGAACAGTTGCTTCTCTATTTCTAAAAATTCAATAACAATGGAAAATGCTGCATTGAAGAAAGTTAAGAAAATTAAATATGACAACATATCAATGTAAGCATTTGATTATGAAGTCTATTTCCTTCTTGAATTGCAATCATTTTTCTTCCTACAAAACTAATGTTGAAACATTTCTCACAAATAGGCCTATGATCCTATGAGCTTGTACTGGTTTTGGCTAGGACGGAGTTAAATTTCTTCATAGTAGTTTGTATGGTGCTTTGTTTTGGATTTGCGCTGAAGATCGTGTTGGCAACGCAGCAGTGTTTCAGTTACTGAGTCTGGGAGGGGACACAGCCAGGACAGCTGACCCCAAATAACCAAAGGCATATTCCACACCACATGGCATCATGCTTTGCAGTAAAAGCTGGAGGAAAGAAGAAGGAAGAGCAGGGTAGGACATTCGGAGTTATGGCATTTGTCTTCCCAAGCAATTGGAAGATGCGATGGAGTTCTGCTTTCCTGGAAATGGCTGAGCATCTGCCTGCCACTGGGAAGTAGAGATTGAATTCCTTATTTACATGTGCAGCTTTTGCTTTACCTGTTAAAATGTCCAAGAGCTTTGTCACTTTTATTCTTTCAGTTCTCTCCTCTGTCCCACTGCAGGGGAATGAGCCAGTGGTACTGAGCTGCCCTTAGGAGTTAAACCAGGGCAGAGCTACAGCACTCAGCTGAACACAACTCCCCTCTGACCATTGCTATTTTTGATTATTTATAACGAATCTTCGTTCTGTATAACTGAGGTCCTGCTTGAATTAGGTCTCTTCATGCAATTTATTAAAAATAGATTTCTGTAAGAATTTGGGTATTACATGTGTACTTCAATATAAAAAAAAGATGAAATTTTGAAACCAATATTCATTGTCCTATTTATAAATAGCCTCGCAAACAAGGAGCCTGCCTTTTGTGCGCTATAATATGAAATCAGAAAGTGAAAAAAAGTGGCACAATGGATGTGACTGGAATAATTTTGAAACATTACAGGGGTTTTTGCATGTTTACCCAGTTTCTGTATAAATAAGTAATACAATTGAAGTGCTGAGTAATTTCAGGAGATTAGTGATAAATGGGCACAAGTTGATTATTCAAGATAAAGCTGAGGGTCATTATCCTCAGCTGGTCATTAATCCCCATGAAATGACTGGTATTGAGATAGTAATTACTATTATAATGAAATTTTTTTTTTAAAAAAAGCATGACATTTTTCTTATGAAGCTGTCTCACTTCCTAAAGAACTCATGTTTCTCTAATCACCTGATTAAGTTACTTGAATAATTTCTAACCCTTTATAGAGTTCATTTGTCCTACTACAATTTTCATGTCACTGCCTCACTTAAGGCTTGTTTTCTCATCTTATATTCTTGGAATTTCAGGAGGGCACAGCAAGAGACAATAGCAATGGAAAGAAAGACACCATGCACAAATCCTCCCAAAATCTGAAAATAAATAAAACATATTTTCAGAATGTTTTCTCTACAAAGTGTGCTCCTCAATAAGGTAAAAGATTATATTATTATGACATGTAGCTGTTTATTCTGATTTAATAGTGCTTTTAGCCATAGCACAAATGTCTCAGGGTTTTTTTCCAAACCAGAATTCAACTTGTAGCCTTACAACATGTGGAGCTGATATTGTCCAGTCAACTTGGCCAGAAATCATGAAGAAATTTGGCCTTAAAATGAAGAAACGTCTTTAAGCACTTGCAATTTCACAAATAAAGTTTGTTGTGCTTTGATGTGCCTTCTGAGGACTTTTGAGCCTTTGGAGTTCTTTTTCTTCCCATTTCTACTAAAAGAGCTAGAAATGTATTATGGGCTGAAGGGAAGGTAATTTGTTTCCTGCTAGAAGCACTGTCATTCTCTTTCCACTGCAAAAGACCCACACATGCTGCATCATTACAACTTCCTATCTTAGAAAATGAAAAACTCAATCTAAAATAAAAGTTTTTAACATAAGTTAAGGAAGTTTAAAAATAGGTGTACTGCCCTATATGTTGCTCAAGTAAACAATATATAGATACCATAGTACTTTTTTCTAAAGCTTTTCTGTGAACACTTTTTTAAGAACAGGATCCCAAGACAGCCACAGGATGTACTAAGTTTCAGTCTGAAAACTTGCACTTGCTTCTGAAAGGTTTCACTGTGTATAAAAGAGAGGAAGTAGAGCAAGGCTCAAAAACAGCTTTAGGCAAGAATGGCTGATAGGATGTTGCTTAGAGAGCTACAAACCAATTACTGAATGATGGAATAAAATCCGATAATGGTGGACACCAATAAGTGCCTTGCAGTGCAGCTTGGGAGACTGATTTGTACTTCCAGCTCGCTTAAGCTGCTGGAGAGTTTGAGGTGAAACCTAATGATTCGTGCCTGCTAGCCAAATGAATCATTCAACACTGGACAGCTATCGAAACTGAACTGTTTGGCTATTTGGAGAGAGTGAGAGCAGCAAAAAAAGAAAAAAAAATACTGCTTAAGTTCTGAAAGGTCTGAATGGCACCAAACAGAACACACTTCAGAAAACATGGCAAATTCTCTGGAAATATAGACAAGTTTTTGACAGCCAAGGCCAAAGCATGGTCTGTCAATTTTCTGGAAGAAAAGGGAAAAATAGTAAGTTTTCAGGAGCAGAACTTTTTCTGGAAACAATTAATGTTAATAGTGATATGGGAACAAAACAAAATTATGCATCACAGCAAATAAAAGGATTCAAAAGTGCATTGGGTTTGTGTGGCCACGTTTTGGTAGCAGGGTGTCTACAGGAATGGCTTCTCTGAGCAGCTGCCAGAAGCTTCCTCCATGTCCAGCAGGGCCAACGCCAGATGACTCCAGGATGGACCTGCCACTGGCCAAGGCCAAGCCAATGAGGAATGATGGTAATAACTCTGTGATAACATATTTAAGACAAGGAAAAAGTTATTGTGCAGATTTAATTGCACTCAGACATGACAGGAGTGAGAATATGTGAGAGGAACAGCTCTGCAGACACGAAGGTCAGTGGAGAAGGAAGGGGAGGAGGTGCTCTAGGCGTCAGAGGTGAGGTTCCCCTACAGTCCACGATGAAGACCACAGTAAAGCAGCTGTCCCCCTGCAGCCCATGGAAGTTCAGACTGAACATTAAGGAAGTGTGGGTAGTCTCTGGAACAGGGTTCCCAGGCAAGTGATCAGGGCACCAATCCTGTCAAGAGTTTGAGGAGTGTCTGGATGATGCTCTTAATCATAGTTTAGTTTTTGGTAGTCCTGTGAGGAGCAGGGAGTTGGACTCAATGATCCTTATGGGGCCTTTTGAAATGAGAAAAATTATGACTCTATGATTTCCTTTGATGGATACTTTTATAGTAGTTTTTCTTAAACACTGCAATCCATATTCAGCACACACCTGCTTCATTACAGTTAATTAAAGCAAGATGCTTTTTACCAGTCTGTGAGAAAAATGCCTATACAACTACGACATATTTATAAGACTTGCTAGATTTTGATGTTAAAAATGAAAGTATTTTTCTTTTTTTTGTTTTCGTAAGTTGTGTGATATTATTTCTACAGCATCAAATCCTGAGACCTTGGGACTAGGACAGAAACTTTAAATTTGAAAACACTTATAAACAAATTTGTCAGCCCTCATGGTTGAAAAAGTAATCTGTAAACATAATTCAGGTATATCCTGAAGGTTTAAAGATTGAACCATTATTTTATTTTGGGAGTGTTGAATCATGATTTTTCAACATTTTGAGCTGGCAGCTGCAAGACACTTGCAAGCTGGAATTCCAATTTAATGAGTAGCCTATAGAAATATTGAGACTATCATTAGAAATTTTTCAAGCTTTAGTCAATCCACATAAGAAAGTTTGCAGAGATTTAAAAAAGCTGAAAAATATCGCTGAGGCAACAGGAACTATAAATTCCTAAAACCTCTTAATATTTATATTAGGGGGCCAGGGAATGTGGTGGGTGTATGTTTGTTTGTTTTTAAAAACCTAACTGCAGTCTCCCAGGATTTAAAATGATGATTACTGCAAACACTAGAATAGACTTACTTGATGAAAGTAGTCAATGGCTTTTTGCACTAAAGAATATTTATGATGAAAAATAACAGGCTAGCAGGTGAAAAATAAGAGAAATGCTAGGCTTATGTTGTGGACTTAAAGATGTATTTTCTTTCTTGTGTTCCTCAAAATTTTCCAACAGAAAAGACATTCCACCTCCAGGACAAAGCATTTGCCTGGTTTCAAAGACCATTACATTTTTTTCATCCCTTGCACTTTTGTGTTAGTAGCCACTTATATGGCTTTTTGTGCTGTACTTAAATATTTTACTAAATATACCCTGTAATGGTAGAGTATTAAAATAAAATATACTTCTATGTAGTTGACCTTTTGTTCAGATATGGTTTTGTAAGGGGAAAAAATGTGAGGGAATTGCTGCCATACTTCTACTACTCTTTCATCTAAATGAAGAAAACAGATGTGGCCAAAAAAGCCCACTTAGATTAGCCACTATGTCCTACATACATTTCTAGTCCATGCATCCATTTATTATAATAAACCACATATTGCACTAAGTTTAAAGTGAAATTGCACTCATATAAAGAGGAAGATGATACATTTGGTTTTAGCACATCATAATTAACTTTTTTAATTGACTACACTGACCTGTTAGAAGTCAAACTGTAATAACCACTTTCCTCTAGAACCTCTTCAATCAGAGTCTACAACATAAAAGAACTTAATTTCAGTAAATTATCTTCACTGAAAGTAATCCATCAATACCTATAGGTATACATACAGCTTACCTGCAGCTGCTCATATGTCATCCCTTCTGCCATGTCAGAAGTGCCAACAATGCCTTAAAGTAAAAAGCAAGTAATGTTATACTACTGAACTTGGAATTCATGCTCCTTTATAAGCTTCTTAGCAATTCCACTACAAGATATAATGACAAGAGAGATGCTTCATTATCAGCAACTTCCACTGACAGCAATGAAGCCCTGAAAAGGTGGGTCATCTTATGGCATGGTGTGAACATTTGATGCACACACATTATGAAAGCTTTCTAACCAATGGAAAATAAAGAATGAAACAGAAAATGGAAATGCAATTTTCTTAATTTTTCCCACTTACAGTTTACTTGGAATGGGCACACAGCCAGCAGCAATTTGTGAGGACAAAAGTACTGTCTACAGGTTAAGAGATTCAAAAATTACATTTAATAAGGATCTCAAAAATTGTATTGTTGTCTCTGGGAACAACATAATGCTCATACTTAAAGGGATTGTTAGGGACTCATTTCCTACTCAAATATCACCTTTGACACCTAGTATTAATTTTGGTTTTTGCAATAAGCTGTGGAACTGATAGCCTAGTTCCAACACAAAGCCCATCAAAACCCAAGTTTCTCACGTTTCTTTCTGGTGTCACAGATTTTAATATTACTACATCTTCTAGTCCATTTGTCAGCAATACAGCTTTTCCTGAATTTAGAAGAATGTAAATGGCACAGTTTCCAAAATACAGGCTGCACATTTCCCTTACAGCCCTTGCACAAAGCACATGATAAAACAAGTCTCTGAACCAGGAACTGTGGTTCCCCACCCTGAGTGATGCCACAGCTGTAGGTTTGGTTAAACATGGTGTGTATGATTTGCCATGCTGAGTATCACTTGTCCAAAGTATATTTGACATATCTATATATATGTGTGTATGTATACACACACATACAGAGAGACAAATACATATTTCTCTGCTCATATTTGTACGGCTTGATCTAGCTACATGATTAAGTCAACCCATTATAACAGTTTCAAACATGACAAAATAACAACAAAGGATTTAAACAGAGTTTGTTTTAAAAACACACGAAAGTACAGGTAAATCCTAAGTATGACACTTTTGGTTACAAACATTTCTTTTAATATGCATGAATGAACCATGAATTATTTGCATCTTTGGTATTTCTTTTTAATTCTGAAGTATAGTGTCTTAAAGTAGTAGAAAGTTCCAGCAGTGGTGAACTGCATATCTTACCCCCAATTAAACAAAACAAACAAACAAAAAAAAGGGTAATGAAAATCAGTATAGTCAGCACAATTTTATTGTCTTTAAAGACAGATCTTGGAGCAGCAATTCCTTCTGCTTTGATACCATATATTTTATTGGAAATATATACCACTACAGAAGTTTTTGATGCTTTGTTTACCTTTTCTATCATCTGGAAGCAACATATTTCCACCTGAAGAAAGAGGTACTACATGCCAGTCTGCTGTGAAGATGTTGGGCTCAATCAGTTCAGGAGAACCTTGCAGCAACTGGGGGGAAAAAATAACAAAAAGAAAAGAAAGACAACTGAAATCTCCACCTTTCCTGTTTGCCAAAACTTCAGATTTCTGTGAGGCAGTTTATCCTTTCCTATGTTTCCCAGTGCAATGGGAAGAGAGTTCAATACTTTTATTTTTGTGATAGCGTAATTCATAATTCAAATAGGAAGAGAGACAAAGTCGACCACAGGTAATAAATGATGTACTACACCTTTTTCATTTCTGATTTCAGATTACAAGGATTGCTCTGCTGACTGAAGAGGGACTTCTTGAACCTCTCAATGACTCTCCTTTTCAAGTTGCATTGCAAAGCTGGAGGAAGCTACATGAAACAAGAAAGAAACAGATGGTTTCACCACTCACTACACCTTCCCCATTCAGCAGTACCATTATTGAAAAAAGTAGCTACACTGCAAAAAAACTCCATTGATATCTAATAGCATAGCAATAAACAACAGAACAAGACTTGATTTAGTGTTGTATTATAATAAGGCTCTTTGTTTTGCCCATTCTGTTAGGCTTGGCTTATCACAAAACTCAGTTCCTCTAGTCTTGAAGGTAAAGACCATTGTAACAAGCCTAACACAGGTAATACTAGATTTGCCTCCCTGATCAAAGTGCTTGTATTTGGGACATTTTGCTACAGATGAAGCCCATAGACTGTTTGACTAGATTTTATGTTGGCTATAATGAGTCACTCTAGCTGAAACAAATGGAATTTCAAGAAGCTTAAACATTTATCCAATGCACAGAGTCACTTCAGCAGGCTCTTTTAAGGTCCTTGTGGGTCTTAATACAATTCAGAGTATCTTTTTTGCTAGAGGCTACATGTGGGAGGTACATTTCACTTGTCTATAAACCATAACTGATTTTTTTAATGTTTTCTCCTGTGATCTTTGATTGAAAAAGAAAAGTACAAATCACAATTTATTGGGCTTGAAGTCTTCAATAGAGAATTCAAATGATGTCTCTTTCTTTGAAATATCTTTTCTGCTCAAGCAGTAAATATAAAGTTTCCAGTTGGTCACTGCAATGACCAACCCAGCCTGAAAACAAGAGGATGGTATGTCACTGCCCTTTTGAAACAACCTCCTATGCTGTTTCTGTATGGTTGCTTATACCTGCAGACATTGTTTGAAAAACCATGATTTTCCACCCCTTAGTATACACTTTATACTCACATCATTAATGTAAATTCATGAAGTGCCACTCCACTGAATTCATGAAGCTTTTTGACTACTTAAGGAGGGTTTGACCACTAATTGATTTACATTCAAACACTGACACATTACGAAGATATTTATCCCACTGGAAGAAATTACTGCTCTTAGACAGCTATAAATCCAGAATGGTTTTAATGATCTCACAGGAGCCCTGATTTGCTCTGACAAACCAGAGATCAAAGTCACATTCTAAACACAAAAGACTTCACCAATAGCAGGTTGTATCCAGGTTTTTTGTTACAGACAGATACTACTCTCTTTTCAAGATAAGGCCTTACACATAAACTTTAAGTCAGACATTGAATGTTCCTTAGCCCACAAGCAATTAAAAAATTATGCCTTAGGAAAGGGCTGCAAGACACTCAATAGATTACATGCCTCTGCAATCGACAGTGTGCAGTTAATGTATCATGGGTATACTGCGATATTCTGAAGCAGAAGTGGTAAAGAAAAAGTCCACTGCTTGAGAAACTCAGAGTTGCCTGGGGCACTAGTGTTCAGTTTTAGCTTTTGTTTTAAAGAAATCAGCTGTCAGATCAGTTGGGAGGGGGGAAAAAAACACACAAGAAAAAGGCCAAGGATTTACATAATGCCTTCTTAAAAGCATTCTCTTACATTGTTTTCCAGAGATCACTGATTCTTGTTCCCATGGAAACTGGATTGGGAAGGCTGCTGGCAGCCACGAACTAACAGGCAAGAACTCTGCCTTGTAAACTTCAGTTTAGAATTGTCAGATGAAATATTTGAGAAAACAGCTATGTATTATAAAAAATATTCGACCTTAGATTCCTAAGAACATAAACAAGTACAAGAGAAGCACAGTACACAGTAAACAAGCACGAGATCCTGATTTCTCTGCCTTCTCATTCTGAAACAAACTCCAAAAGCACGAAAGTTTTTGCTACTGCTTCACTGGTCAGTTTTGAGCCAGTTTGTGAGCTGCTGTTACTTCTCAATTATTGGGCATCCACATTGTATCTTGTATTAATTAGTAGGCCACTGGAGAAAACCTTCAACAGAGAGGACAGTTCACTAATGAGAACCTTGGACATACTTCTGATATATCATGTAAAGACTGAACTGCTACATTTCTGCTGGTGGAAGAAGGAGAAAATTTCCAGTTATTTTAAATAATGATTATTTTCTGTGTCTCTGATAATTTAATTCCTTTATTACCTGTTTTGATAAGTTTGATAGTTAAAAATAATAATAATTAAATAAAAAGACACGTCAAGTACACCCAAGTTCAGTTATGCTATTCTGTGCTAAACAAAATCAAACAAATTTGGCTCATCAATTCGAAAAGCCCTGAGATAATAAACATCATATAACACTACATTTTGGAAAATACAAAGATGTTTATTTAAAAATATCAATTTTTGAAAGTAGCTGCATGGCAGCCATCTTTCCAGAGAATTAAAAGTTTTCCATCACATTTTTAGTTGAGAGTTCAATGCAGATTTTATCAGTTCCATTTTTGCCTTGGAATTATCATGAAATAACTTCAACTCTCTTTCAATATGAAGCATGTGAACTTAATTTTAAATTAAGTCTTAAGTTTGAAAAAGATCTCAGATTAAAAAATATTTCAAAACATTTTACATATTCAAGATTTGAACTATTGCACTAAAATTCCAAGAAAGTATTACTATTTATTGGTGATAAAAAAATTACCTTTGAAGTTATTTAGAAACTATTGCTGTAGAGAAAAGCATTTTATGTACTCTCCAAGTCAGTATATGATATTGTCACCTTAAATAATCATATTGCTGGTATAACAGAATGTTGTAAAAAGAATTTACTGTACAATCCATTTTCCTGAGGTGAGCCACTGATTTTTTTTCATATGACTCAACTATTGCCATCCCCCACATACTAATATTCAAAGTTAGTCTTTATTTAAATGATATATTTTTAAAGCATCCTGCCATCTGCAAAAATGTCAAGTTCTGTTGTTTTTAAAGAACAGTGACTAAATTAGCAGCACTTTGCAGTACCATCATTTTGACAACAGCAAATAAGTAAAAAGTATAGAATGTCAAAAGCAACAGTAATGCTTACTTGAGTGATGAAGATAATTTTGTGGAGCTGAATAAGAATCTGCTGAACAGGGTCACTGATCTGACGCACCTTCCTCTGTGAGACAGCAATTCCTACCGATGCTGGAGATGACAAGAGTAAAATCAGGAGAGCAGCTCATTTTGTTGCCCTAGTACAGTAATAGCATACACCATTTCAAACCTGCAGATAGAAAGGCTAAGTTTAAATGCATGACTTGTTTTCCCATGACTTGTTTTGGTTAGGAACCAAAAAAGGGTAATGTAAAACCTTAAAAATTTAGACAATGTAATTGAAAATGTGTTTCAAAAGAAAATTCCTTTCTCTGAATCATTAAATTATTCTATGAGAAAAGCAGTATTAATGTACCTTACCAATCATTAGTGTCCTCACATTTATTCAAACAAAATTTGAATATACGATAAACAGAATTGTTTTGATTTTTTTTACATTGACTAAACAAATATTTATTTTTTGTGTATTTTGATATTACAAATTTTTTTTAATCTACTCAAAAAATTGCAATAACATATCTGACGTGGACCATATTCATGTGGTAAATCAATTGTTGTTTTTGATTTTTAATCTTGTGAATTTAAATCATACACACTGTCAGACACAAACATGAAATAAAAGCTTATCAGCAGGCTGCCACTATAAAACACTTGGTGGATCACTAAAGAATATTTGTTCACAAAATTATTTTCCAAGTTGAGTATCAGACCTGGAAGCTAACCAAAGAGCTTTGGCCCAAGTATTGAACTTCAGCCAGCAGCCCTGTATCTCTCTCAAATACAATTCTCTAAACTACACTTCAGGGGCTAATTTAGATCCATATTCTAACATTTTCTCACACAGCAACAACCTGAGGATCATAAAGTCTTATGTACAAATTTACATCCACTGAAACTTGGGTTTTTTGCAAAATGATCTTGTGTCAAGAATAAAAATTATACTGAGCAGGAGGTGAACTCCAAGTACCAACATTAACTAGCCCACAACAGTACAAAACCCACAATTTTTGCTGTTGAATTTCTCTGCTGGCTACTTTAACAAGAAGACAGCCATTCACAAACTGAAGTGTCTAGGGACCATCCAGTTCTGAGCTGTGCTCTCACAGAAATAGAGAAATACAGCAAATGTCCTTCGCTATCACAGAGAGACACATTTCTAGTAGGATCAGGAAGATGATGACAACATCATCATCATCATTTTGTGGCACTGCCTTTTGGCAGATGTGTTGAGAGAATCAAGTGAAATTCAGTTCGACATTTTTTCCTTAAGTCTTCTCTTAATAATCAGTAAAAGAAGCCTTGCATTTCCCCTGAGTCACTCAGAGCAGAATTTAGGCTGGTTTTCCTGCTCAAGGTGACAGGAGAAGCCATGCTGTAATAATCTAAAATATATGCCACCAGAAGAACAATTTTGATTTAGCTCTTTCTGCCTCATTTTCACCTCTCTACCAACTGTTTCAACACTACTATATTTGATCCTCAGTCTTGCTGTCACAACGTACAAATCTTCAGCTTTTGTTAGGACACTCAGAAAACCTTTACTTCCTTGAAATGTTACCTTTTTCCCTGCTCCCTGTTCTATGGTATTTTTCCTTTCTTTCCCAGTCAATGGCTTGTATTACAAAACAAAAGCAAATAAATCAGTGCCCTTTCTTTTGTGTGTCCTCAGATTTTTTTTTCAGAATAAACATACATTTAGATTGATAAAAACAAACAGAAATGACCAAGTAGGGCTTAATATGGATTCTGCTGTAATTCAGTGTGCAGAGCTTTCTCTCTTTTCTAGTATTACAGCTACAATATCATCTAAAAGTCCAGCAGGACCAGATGTAATGTCTATAGTGTCTAGGTGCTTCAAAGACAACTAGGAACTTCAGGAGTTCCCACAAAGTCCATACACTCTAGACCACTCCAAGTCTCTTTTTCTGTTTTGTTTTGTTTTGTTTTTTTCTTTTAATACAGCACTGTAGAGTTATTTGGAGGATGAGGGCACACACATGCGACTAGGATGCTAAAGGCTTGATCAAAGCTTCTAATACTTTTTTCCAAAAGGAAAACATTACTGAAAAAATATATTGGATTTACTCAAATAACCCGCAGAACTGAAAATTTTAAGAAAGGCTAAAGTATTTGGAGATAATTATAGCTCTGATACATTATGGCTGGATAGTGGGGTTTAACTGTGTTGTTATTATAATGGCACTCTTTAGTAAACAGCACTGAAACTGCAGGAGCTTGACATCAAATTTTGATTTGTACTGCTTAATTAAAATTTTTAATACAATTTTTATATTGAAAGCTGTCAAACAGAACTTAGGACAGACAAAAAACACTTTTTTATGAAGATCAATATCTCAACTGCTCAAAATAATTTTTTTTCAATTATTATTTAATTCAGACAATATGCATTCTGAAATCACAGCTTAGCAGCTTACAGTATGTGAAGCTTCCAGAAAGAAAGAAAAGTACCTCAAACGGAAAACTTGTTTCCTCATTCATGATGTATAAATACATGGTAATTTACAAGGGTTTTATGAAATATTCATTTCTCAGGAGAAATTCTCATTGTATTCAGCAGAAGTTTAGCCAGCATAATGACCATTAAAATGAGATCTTACTGATTTACTATTGGAATTCTTATTTTTAAGAAGTATTTTAATGATATTTCAGCCAACATATATATGAAATGTAATGTTCTCATTTTCTAACACTTTAAAATATAATTATTAGATAAAGCCATGATATTTCATATTGCAAAGAGCTACAACCAGTAGACTATAAGACTGCCACCTCATCACAAACAAATCCTGTGTTTTCTTAGTGTGGACCCTATGGGTGACTGAAGGTACTCTCAAGAGCAGATAAATAGGTGGTAAAGCTGAAGAAATGAGAGAGGAAACACTCTGTATACAACAGGAGAATAATGTAATAATGTTTAAATCTTGGAAATTGTTAGGTTTAATTTAAGTTTGAATTTCTTATAAGTACAAAATTACCTGGTCGCAATCTTGATCCAGGACCATCAACATAATCTCTATCAGTATGTAAAAAAAAAAAATTAATTCTGTTTGGCATTAATGACTGTAAAGAAAATAACAGTATTCCCTGACTATTTCTCACATTTTCTCTAAAGGAAATCTGTACAAATTCCCCAGGTTTCACTTGTGAATTTTGAAGTCACATAACAGCTGCCTTACTCTGCGCGTCCAAAATAGCATCACTTCTACTAAATAAAAGTTTCTTTCCCTGCTCGCTCTCAGTCTGGAACATGCAAAGCCTGTAGAGAAGATTTCAATACTGAAAACTCAATAATCCACTAGATTATCCATTTGTACACGTTTAAGGATCTTTCAGTTAACCCTTTTTACGGATGGAAAACGTAAAGCATAATTATTATCTAGAAGAGAAAAACATGAGTAATAACGCATAGTAAAATGGGGGGAAAAATAATGTTACTTCACCAGGATAGCAATACCTCAATGTCAGTAATATATGTTTCAGTTTTAGATCCTGCTCTATGCTCTACACAAAGACTTTGCCAGGTTGCAGATGTCAGAAGCTGAAATAAGCAGTAACAAATGGACACAGACAGACAGGGAACTGAGAAAACCACCAGGATGTCCTGCTGGGTGGCAGCTGTGATAGCCCCAGGATGGCAAGAGTTGGTATCTACTTTTGTGGCATTAGGGAAAACCACAGTTTCAAGGAGCAGTTATGAAGAAAGAAAAAGAGATAGTTTTTCTAATGATTACGTGAGGGGCAGAGATTTGTGTACCAGTGAGTTTATACAGAGAGAAAAAAAATGTGCTTGCTTCAACACTCAGGCATGAGGAGGCTGCCATGACTGAGTCCAACACGACTAACGCTGCAAGGCTGGTGAGGGATAAGTGACAGACTGGATGGTGATATGCTAAGAACTGCTCTGAAAGCAAAAATAAAATATATTGCCTTTGGATCAAACAGGGTCTGTGGACAGGAAAAGAATCAATGCCATCATTATAAATACTTATCCAGCTAAATTAAAGGTAGAAAGCAAAAATTGTTCAGGAGGCAGATGCAGGCAAGAGTGATTTTGAAGGAGCTTTTTCTGATATGAAATAAAATCAGAAATGAAGAAACAAAGAACAGAGACTGTGAATAAGAGTGGTACCAAGGAGATCAGAAAAATGATGGTTCATTGCGAATGTGTTTGATACCTTACTGAACAAACAGCAGAAGAAAAAGGAAGATCTCTAGAAGGAGAAGAGGAATGCTTCTGTTCTGCTTCTGTTTGTTTCCTTTTTTGAAAGAAATGAGGCCTCCAGAATACAAAATATGGGTGTCTATGTGTATATGGAAGGTCTAGAGGAGTTCAAAAGGAAAGAATATGACTCTGCAGTACTACACTATATTCTACACTATCAAATAAATACACAAGCACATTTTTCCATGGAAAACACAAACCCAGAATTTGGCTAACCAATTTAATATCAGTTTAAGCTGACGAAGCAAAGTCCATTTTTAAAACTATTTATCATGTGAAGCCCTCTAACAATATCCTCAAGCAGACTGGGTGTCACAGGCTGAGATAACATGAAGCTGCAATGGTAAGTAAAGAAATGTTTCATGAAGGGAATTGCAGAACTGTTCCACTGCAAAACAAAAACCTGGGGAATTTATCATAACAGTGACCAATTATATAATTTGTATTAAATTCATAAATCACACCTACCTTATCTGAGGTTGTCTTTCAGAAGCTCTAAAAGTTTGTTTAATTATACCTGAAACAAATGCATAACTATTATCTTCTGCTTAAAAAATACAAACAAACAAAACCCCCAAACTGAAATGAAAGATGCATGTTAATATCTCCTATTTCCCAGATATGGTGTCAAAATAACTTTTAAAAAACAGTATTAAGCCAACTCCAAACCCCATTTGACTATCAAGTTGCTGTTTGATGTATCAAAGATTTGCTTGCAGCATAACTAAAATCTCAGCTCCACATAGTATTCTAACAAATACTTTCAGAATTTCATGGAAACTAAGTAACAGATGTCCACAGAAGATTTGCATTCAATTATTACAGTTACTGCTACAGTTGTAGCCACAACAGTGTCTCTAGTCTGGATAAAGTGCCCACTTTCTCAGAGAACCCTTGAGGGGTTGTCTCAAACTTGTTCCACTAGAATTTTATTGCCACCATTCTATAAGCTAACTATTCATATGCAATAACATGCAGTAACTTACTTCTTACACAATGCTACTGAAGTTAAGACTTTGAAGACTGGGATATGACCACTTATTGGTCCAACATTTAATCAGCAATAAAACGGAACAAAGACATTGACATAATTTATTGCACAGTGCCAAAAATGTCTAAAAGGAAAGGTAATGTTTGATGATATTCATTATTTATGCACTTGGAAAGCATTGCCTCAGATCAAATATTAGTCTTAAGCAAAATATTAACTAATCNNCTTAAGCAAAATATTAACTAATCAAATATTAGTCTTAAAACATTCCTGTAAAACCACTCCTCTGATAGTAATTTGGACCTATGAGACCACTCTGTCCTACAAATGGTATCTCATTTTGAATGAGGAATAAGTATATTTTAATGAAGAGATAATTTTGCTAAGTGAAAGTCTGAGTAGTAAGATTAGGAGATTCTACAATAATTTTCCCACACAATTAATGGATTTTAATAGAACGTCCTGCATCTTTATCTACATGAGTTTTTTTCACACTAGTAACATTGTAAGCATTATCATTACACAAGAACAGAGACATCTAATCACTGAAACAGAAGAAAAATAAAAGATTTTATGTCAAATTTATACTAGTTTTCCCATTGCTGTTCTTGTTACAATAGTTATATTAGTTCTAGAGCAAAAGTAGAACAAACAATAGAGCAAACACATTTCTGAGAATCTTAAAGTTTTTTGTGTTCAAACAGACTTTGTGTTGTACTCTGAAATAAAGTGCCTCTATTTTTCTTACTTTTATGAGATGTTCTGAATTAAAAAAAAAAGAAATCCTGAAGGAGGCTTGCATCTGTCACACCAAATTCACTTTAAAACCAAAAGAAATTATACATCTTTAGGCCAAATCTGTCTCCCTAAAAGGGAGACACAGAGGAGGAGAGAGTGAAGGAAAAGAAACCAATATTTTATTCCTTGGTAATGCTTTGCTTAGCAAAACAGATACTAAAATTCTGTAGTAGCTAGCACAAAAGATTGCTTGATAAGAATAGGTGATTTGTGTAATATCAAGTAAACTAGACCCTCATGGAAGCAAAAGTACTTCAATTAACCTTGTCAATGAAACAGAAAAACAGAAAAAGACAGTGTCCACTGTCTAGAAAGTAAAGAATTAAATGAAAATTATGACTGCGCCTATTCAAGGCCTGCCTAAGATGCAGACACAATAGTGCAAATACAAAAGGAGAAGCTTTGACTGAACTGAGTCATGTTGCTTGAGGTAAGGAGTTTGAGTTCCAGCCTCAGACACAACAAACACCATAAGATATTATGTGAATATATGCATGACAATTTGTAACAGAAGCCACTTGGCTAGAAAACTAAGTTTGAACACAGCTGTTTGCTAGAATTTTCTAAAAAACACACACCCCCTCTTTTCCAAGGATTCATACACAAAATTGGGTTTGAAATACTATATTCTTTGGCTGTTTCTAATAAATGGCCTTTCAATGAGTAAAGGGATTATATCCAAATTTGCTTGATCAGTTTGATGACTCACCACATTTGACTTGCTAATCTGTGAGTTTGTGAGTGTATCTATGAGTGCATGATATTTCACACCAGAATCTGCCTCACCACTCACTGTATGTGGCAGTAACATAGTATTTTCTGATTCATATGCTAAAGTTAGGAAAATATTCATTAACATTAGAAAACAAAACCAAAAAACCACTGAAATCATGATGCAGAACTTCAATAAACCATAGTAAACACCCGGCAGCCTTATTTTTATTGCTTATTATTGTGTTAAAGATCCACTGAGCAGCTACATCTGAGAGGACTCTCATTATGTCAGTCACTATCAAACACAGCAAAATAATTTATTCAATAACTAACCACAAGGAGACTCA